>CAJQUW010010027.1:0-600000 GCA_907163375.1 Prostheceraeus crozeri
TTCCTCTCAAAGCATCAAGTCAATGAAAACTGCTGATGCACGGCACAACTTCATATCTAGAAACGAATTGTCTGCGGCTTTCCGTCGCCGTTCCGTATGAGTTCCGTTTCGTGTCCGTGTTGATCTCCACGCAAAATAGGTCTTTAAAATCCTTCATAATTAGTTCAAACTGTGTTAATAGCTCCCTAGAATACTCGCTAGCTTCCTCTCAAAGCATCAAGTCAATGAAAACTGCTGATGCACGGCACAACTTCATATCTAGAAACGAATTGTCTGCGGTTTCCGTCGCCGTTCCGTATGCGATCGTTCGTGTCCGTGGTTTATCGTCACGCAAAATGGACATTAAAATCCTTCATAATTAGTTCAACTGTGTTTAATAGCTTAGAATTTACTGCAAGCTTCCTCTCAAACCTAAGTCAATGAAACTTCAGATGAGGCACAATTCACACTAGCAACGAATTGTCCGCGCTTCGTCGCTTTTGTATGAGATCCGTATGAGTTCCGTTTATGTCCGTGTAGATCTCACGCAAAATCGGTCTATAAAAATCCTAAAATTAGTCCAAACTGTGATTAATAGTCTAGCATACTTCGCTAGCTTCCTTCAAAGCATCAAGTCATGAAAACTGTGATGCACGGACAATTATATTAGAACGAATTGTCTGGGCTTTGTCGGCCGTTCGTTGGTTGATCTTGTCCGTGTAGATTCGCCAAAAATGGACATTTAACCACCTTATATTCGTTCGAACTGAGGTTAATAGCTCCCTAGGAATACTCGCTGCTTCCTTCAAGCATCAAGTCAATGAAAACTGCTGATGCCCGGCACAATTCATATCTAGACCGCACTTGTTGGGCTTTCCGAGGTTCCGTCTGAGATCGTTTCGTGTCCGTGTAGAATCTCCACGCCAAAATCGGTTTTAAACTCTCATAATTAGTTCAACTGTATTAATAGCTCCTAGAATTTACTGCTAGCTTTCTCTCAAAAGCATCAAAGTCAATGAAAACGGCTGATGCACGGCACCACTTATATTAGAAACGCATGTTCGCGCCCCATTCCGTCGCCGTATCTGTCTGCGATCGTATGAGTTCGTATATGGTCCGTGTTGATCTCACGCAAAAAATAGGTTTTAAAATACCTTCATAATTAGTTCAAAACTGTGATTCATAGCTCCCCAGAATACTCGCTAGCTTCCTCTCAAAGCATCAAGTCAATGAAAATGCTGATGAGCACCAATTCATAGCTGGAACGAACTGTCTGCGGCTTTCCGTCGCGTTCGTATGAGATCCGTTTCTTGTCCGTGATGATCTCCACGCAAACTGGTCTTTAAAAATCCTTCATAATTCGTTCAAACTGTGTTAATCGCTCCATAGTAATACTCGCCTCGTTCCTACAAAACATCAAGTCAATGAAAATATGAGCACGGCAAATCATAGTAGAAACGACTTGTCCGCGTTCGTCGCCGCTCTGTATGAGCTCCGTATGAGTTCGTTTAATGTCGTGTTGCTCTCCGCAAATAGGTCTTTAAACACCTTCATAATTAGTTCAAAACTGTGTAAATTATTCCTAGATACTCGAGTTCTCTCAAAGCATCAAGTCAATGAAAACTTTGCTGTCCGGAACTTCATAGACGGGAACGAAATGTCTGCGGCTTTCCGTCCCCGATCGTCTGAGCTCCGTATGGGTGTCTAGTTGATCTCGCAAAATAGGGTCTTTAATCCTTCATAATTCGTTCGAACTGTGTTTAATTGCTCTAGAATACTCGCTAGATTCCAAGGTCGCAAGGCCATGAAAATTTGATGACGTTCACATTTCAAAGCTAGAAACGAAAATGGCATTTATAAGCAAATATGTAATTCATGTTCTATAAAGATATACGTTTGGAGGCTTTTTTATCCACGAACGCAGGTCTTGACAAACATTTTTCCTTACATCTGTTAAAAATGTGACGCTGGTAGCTCTTTCGAGTCAGGTGGTTGAATCCGAACTCTGTGCACTGGAGTGGAGATTATCCATTCGACAACTTGACCTCCCCGAAGCAAACAACAGACCATCCATAATAAAATTTTCAAATATTTATGTTTCCATAGTGTCGCAGTAATCAATTTCTTCGATGTTATACGGTACATCGAACGCTCTCGGGTATCATTCATTGTTTCCACATACCACAATATTTGCATCAAGTGAAATATGTATTTAATAAAATTGACGATGAAATATTTTAGAAAAGCATATTTTTCCAGAGTAGGTGCTATTACTGTAGTTTGGTATGAGGCTACTTCATTTTTTCTCTCTAAGTTATTAAATTACAGATTCCTCAATTAATAATTACAGCTTTGTTATCTGTTGAATTAATGGTTTCTTTTTCATGAAGTTTAAAGATTCCTATAGGATTATATTTACATATTAAACACTTAAAAAAAGCGACAACACCACAGCTGTCCTTTACGCAGAGATGTCAGCATTGCTAAACTGATGTAACGGACTTAAGAAGTGCCTTGAGCTGGCGGGGATTTCTTTACTCCTCTTTTTCTGAAATCAAATTTTGTGTCAGTTCCATGTTATGTGTCTCTTTCGTTACCAGAAAGAACGGTTTTGATTTGTTGGGACTATCAAGAGCCTAGAAATTATATGTAAATAGGAAATAGTACCTATTGTGCCATTAAAGCTGGAAACGGAGTTTTAGCATTATTGTAATTCGTTATACTATGAAAAACTGATGATAACACTATAACTGATTTTACGTATGAGCGTGAACGAAGTATCTTGTATTTTTATTGCAGTTTCACGTTACATCTAAGTATAAAAATCTAGCGCATCGTTGAGGTGTTTTCAACTTACATCGCAAAATGAGTGTGACAAAATGAGTAAGATGTTTGAGAAAAATGCCATTCTTAACAGCAGATAAAGGTGCTATCAACTGAATGTGTGGACATAAACAGGTTTCTAACACCTTGAGCTCGTCATAGTGTAAAAAAATAATCACCAAAAAACTAAGACAGTGAAGTCAAAGAATTCTGCTCTTTTATTATTTGAATCATGCCATTGTAGTTTTCTCAATTATATTTGTGTTACCTACACTGATTCATGAGTTATATTTGCATGAATTTCACTTAGTCACTTACGGTGTGTAAATGTATCAGTTTATGCATGACAATGTTCAATTACACGATCATAAACAACCCTGTAACCAGAGAGGCAACACAGCAAACTAAAAATTATCTGGATGAACTGCTCCCAATGCTGTGGATTTGAAGTCGATTTCAGCCAACAATTATTAGACGAGAAATACTTCAGTGTCGAGCTGACTGGATGTTATCGATATTTTTAATTATCTTTAAGTATTCAGCATCCCCCAAACAAAGTTACGAAAACCACGAAAGGCTTTAATGTCACAATGAATAGTTGTGTCCAATCTAGTCCTCAGTACGAAGTCAATGGGTGTGCGATGCATGTGTCATGGACCCCATTATTTTGTCTCCAGTACTATTCACATAATTGATTTGAAATAGAATTCATCTTCATGATACCGATGTTATTCAATTGGTAGCTTTCAAATCTTTTCATTTTTGAGATTGGTGGATTGAGATTAATTTTGGCTTAATTACTTAGATTCCTGGACTTAAAGTATTCACGAAATCTTCTTTCAAGTATTTGATGAGTTTGACTGTCATGAGATCGACGGCTTTTATTAGATTGATAAATGTATTCCTCAAAATCGATGGCTACTAACGTCTTAGTTTGAATGTTTAGGACTGTTTCTGGCATGCTCTATGGTTTTTCGTATGTTGTTATAATTCATGGCACCCCAACTTCTGGTTTTTCGTGTTTCAGGTGCAGCGCTTGTTTCAAGCAGACAGTTGAATCATTTGATGCACTCATGGAGTAAGCATGAAGGCTTAGAGAATGAAGGTATACTCTATGTAAGCAAAAGCGTTTGCATCTGCACTAGTAAATTTCCCTTTTTTAATTCAATATGATTTTCTCATCCCTTTCCTCCTCCCCCTCTTACCCTTCCCTCCTATCCTTCCCCTTCTCTCTTCACCTCCACCCCCCCTCTCGCCCCTCTCTCCCTTCCTTCTCTCCCCCCTCCTCCTCCCCCTTCCCTTCCCTACCCACCACTACCTCCCTCCTCCCGCCCCCCCCTCCCTCTCTTCCCATCCTCCTCTCCCCTCCTCAAGTCTCTCTTTTCTTCCCCCTTCTCCCTTTCCCTCCTCTCTCCTCCACCCTCTCCTCCCTCCTTCCCTCTCCTCCGATCCCCTCTCCTCCATCTCCCGCCCCACCCCCACCCCCCCCCCCCCCCCCCTGCCTTCCTTCTCCTCCTCTCTGTTTCTCTCTTCCTTCCTTCCTTTCTCTCCTTCCTATCTTCCCCCCTCCCCCCCCCCCCCTCTCTCTTCTCCTCCCTCCCTCTCTTTCTCCTTCCTCTCTTCCTCCGCCTCTCTCTTCTTTCCCTCGTCTCCTCCCCCGATCCCTCCCATCCTCTCCTCCTTTTCCTCCATCTCTCTCCCCCCCCCCCCTCCCTTCCTCCAGATAGGCAAACGAGTTCTTTGCTTATGCACACTCAGCCCTCCAAGCTTAAGGTCCAGCAAGTGCCTTTAACTAAAAGTATAATTGCCTCAAGAAAGCCGAGTCTGGGATGAGGCATCGCAGCCTGAGTACCATACGGAATAGTCACGCGTCCGCATGAGACGCTAAATTGCTCACATGCACCATTCGACGAATATTGACACAATCAATACTGTAGATTCCTTGTAAAGAATATTTAGATTGCTTCAGCTCAAGAAAGAAATTCGATGCCGTCAAATTGATTCGACTGCAACAAGATGAGCTAATTGAGTACTTCGGCCTCTGATGGACATTCTTCAACGATTGCAAGACAATAGCTGACATGATGGACAATAGAGGTACTTCAAGCCTACACAATTGCACACGTTGCACAAAAGACAATGAAATTATATCACGAAATACACTAACGTTGTTTTTAAACTACTGGAATAATTGTACGTGGCGAAGTTGACAGGTAAGCATTCAATTTCATAGTGAACACCCTTCATCGTGATATTGCCTAACGATATCCTTTAACTCTTGTGCTTAATTTATTTTCTTAACTATTCATTTACCATTCAGCGATGTAAGATATAGCTTCCTATCATGATGCGACCGAATGTATTTTAAAAATTGGACACGACAGGAAATGTTTCAGTCATAGTAGAATTCAACAGCGTAATTGTAAAAAGGGCATAGATAGCAAAATCAAGGAATCCGTTAATGAGAGCTGATTTTTTTTTTGCCCTGTAAGTCTGAATAGAGAACTCTACGGGCGCCATGAAAGCAATGACTAGTCCTTTGCACTTCTAGTTTCATGAAACCTATAGTTCGCTACAATTATCGGCGGGGAATTAGTTAATTCTTAAGTGAATACTGAGAGAATTGGTTGGTTTTTTTTTCCTGTTGAATGGAGGTCAGCCCTCATAACAAAGAAAACTCCATTTTCATTACTGTGATATTTCGGGGCAATGTGCATCTCTGCGTGAACATGGTATCGACGGTTGCTGAAGTTGCTTCGTAATATCATTACGTTCGGTAGTTTCTCCATTACTCAAGACTGCCCTCACGACTCCCAATACTACAATAGTACTAGCATGCATTGGAATGAAGACAGAGGTGTTGGTTACGTCTATTGAAACCGGTATATTTTTAGACCGGCACTGGCTGGTTCAGGGGTTGGAACAATTACAGCTAATTGCAATAGTGTTAACTTAACTTACAAGTTTTTGAAGTAGGTAACTCTGATTGTAAGTTGAAGAATTTTGATGTTTCAAGAAACTGTAATTGTAAATGTTAGGTTGCGAAATTTCCAACTGCAACTGTGATTATTGGTATTGACAATTTTCATGATGTGCAATTGAATAAACAATGTCGATCAACTGCACCGTTCAACTACTTTTGTCCTTAATCGGTTAGACTACACAAAATCCCAAGTTTGCCAATAGTGAAGTGTTCAGTTTTTACAAACTTTTTTTGTATCTTGATACAAAATAGACCGTTATTATCGCCCTCTTACATATGCCATCTAGTTCAACGAGGCATGTTAGATTGCTGGATGCGATGAATGATGAACATGTTATATTGATACAGTAACGCGCAAAATATAGGCCTTGTTTAGCCAACACTCGTGAGATCATTCAGCCTAGTTCGCGCGCACTATGGCCTACATCCATGACGACATGTTATAGCTAGGTTTGGAAGCAGTCAGCAGATTCAGCAATATGCCTAGTATCCAATGACCTGGACTGGTTTATCAAGACGTGATGTTCCACAGCTTACAGATACGTAAGGTCCTACATGCACACAAGTGTATTAGCCTATGTAAACCAAGTCTGGATTCTGTGGGTTCCCGTTTTTGAAACCCGAAGAGGGTGGGATGGGGGTAATTTGGGTCGACAAGATTCGATCAGTTTTTTGTGTTTTGAGGAGATAAATACATATTCAATGAAGAGATGCTTGACAGATTCCGTTTTTCTCTCAAATCTGGCCACCTTGGTGTTGTGTACTTGCAATCAAATATTTTATAGCGAACATATCGTCCGTCTATTTTATTTAGGTATCTGGATTTACAAGGGTGTAAAATAGAACTCAATTTAATGCCGATCGCATGGGTTTAATTTGGGTCTATTTTGAATTATTGTCATAAGTTTGTATTCAGATATGAATGTTCCTTAATAATTCACCCCCATCGATCTCATAAGATGGCCTCATCATGTTATTCTATAAGCATCATGCGCTTTGGTACACATCCCTGATTCTAAAGAGTAGTGCTTTAATTGAGGATCACATTTTTGAATGAAGTTTAGTTCGTGAGATAAACATCTGATTACCGCACATGTTATGAAGCTCTGTACCATTAAATAGGAAATTCGAATTTCTCTTAGCGATTTGGGAATTATTTGTGATAGGGGCCCTACATATTAGAGCCTACCCTAGAACATATGCCGAGTATCCGCTCGTTGGTCTACAAAGAGTTGAAAGCACCTTCGTGTCAGGCATTTTGTGTGGATAGGTTGGAACTTTTTATAAACCAATACAAAGTTTACTGAATATCAAGTGTTAACTCACTTATTGAGTACGTGATCAAGAAAATAAGGTCCTCTAGGCAGGTGTCCCCCATTCTCTGGCGAAAATTACAACAGTTGCGGAAAAAAATCTTGCTGCAGCAGAAATTCAATTCATAAAAACTTTTTTGAGAATTGAAGCCTGAACTGAAATACCACTTCAGGGCATTCCCCAAAGGCAAGTTCTAGATTTCGTGGCTGTACTCGAATAGAAAGTGTCTCTTAAATTTCCAAGACAAGACTAGAAAATACGCGGCCAAGTGTTTGTGGCCAACTGCATATTCGAAAATTTATAGTCCACTATTGACTGTTTCTAGGCTCTGCATGTCATCTGGAATGCCCGGCGAAAAAATTAACTTCGATACCAGTTCCTGATTATACTCGGTTAGTCTTTTGTATTCATTCTAAAAATAGTAAACTTCGATAAAGTTTCGACAATAGAATATTTCGAAATATTAAATTTACCGAAGACTGTCATGAGATTTGGGCCGACACTATTGTTTCCCGATGCAGTGGAGAGGTTTAGATGGTGACGCAAAATTTCCGCTTTCGCCGACCAAGGACCTCCTGAAAAAGCCGATCCGGCCGCTACTTAAAAAAAAGCCCGAGCTCTAAGGTTGGAAATAAGCGATATTGTGGCGTCAGCTGAACCTGTTATTACACTCTCCGTGGTCAAAGAATGTCAAAGTGTAAGAATTGATGTAAGTGTAGCTGAATTAGTGTGTAGAAATGTGAGATATTACTTCATATCGAGTTAATGAAATTATGGCGATGTTCACATTTTGATTTATAGTTGATCACGCTGCATAAATCAACATGACGCAGCAAATTATCTGATTTCTCAAGCATAAATGAAATAGATATTTCAGAAGATTCTTTTTGCAAATTACTTCTTCTCACTCTCTTTTCTTCTAATTCAGATGAAATTTACCGAAGACTGTCATGATTTTTTTTCTTATTATTTCTTTTTATTTTTTTTTCTTTGTTCTTTTTTCATATTTTTTTTTATTATTTTTTTTTATTTTTAATTTATTATTTTTTTTTTTTTTAATATGGCCGACACACTGTATTGTTTCCCGATGCAGTAGAGGTTATAGATGTGACGCAAAATTTCCCTTCCGACCAAGGACTCCGAAAAGCCGATCCGGCGCTAAAAAGCCCGCTCTTAAGGTTGTAAATAAGCGATATTGTGGAGTCAGCTGAACCTGTTTTTACACTCCGTGGTCAAAGAATGTCAAGTGTAATATGATGTAGTTTATCTGAACGTGTGAAAATGTGAGATATTACTACATATCGAGTTAATGAAATTTGGTTCACATTTTGATTTAAGTTGATCACCCTGCATAAATCAACATAAGCATAATTATCTGATTTCTCAAGTAAACAAAATGAAATTGAAATTTTCAGAAAGCAAGAAAACTGTACTAAAACCATTGTCAGCTTGACCTGCTATTATGCTTCACAACAAACAATATCACAAATGATATTGGTTGGCGGTTTCGTGATTTTTTTTTAATTAACATGTCGATGTAAACCATTTGATTCGACCGCGAGACTTTGATGTGCATTACATGGGCCTGTCTAAGCACTTAAATCAAACTGTTAGTGAAGCTAATTTGCGATGTGGTTATTCATGCCATGGATGCCCTGTGTATGTTTGGTGCCTTGTTTTCATAATTTTTGTTAACATATCACCTTAAGCCTATAGCCACATTTGTAGAGGAAGATTTCATTAACCATTAGGATGCGGTGTTTATTTCGTATACTTACCGTCATATCTCCCGAACGGCATTGTAGAGGTAGCATCATGAAAAAACTGAGTCCGAGCAAACTTATCGAGACGGCAAGACAATGTCACTGGTACGTTGAAGGCCGTAATACTTACACCGAGAAACGAAGACCGATTTAACTCGTCGACCTGATTTATGCGCAGACCCAATCTATGTGATTCTGTCTCTTAAGGGTTTTCGGTCAAAATTATTCACTGCTTTTGAAATGAATTTTGTTCATAAAATGCATTTTTTCAGAAAAATTTATTAAGGCTTCATTCTAATCATATTTAACCTGCATGCCTAATCAATTGCATCTGTTGTTGTGAAACAGCATCAGGTGTTTGTAGCTGATGAGTTCGGTATTAAATCGCCGAAGTCGTGATTTAAAAGTGTACGAACTGATGTGTAACTTTGACTTATTAGTAGCGCTGTAGTTTTATACAAATGATATAAATAATTAGTATATAATTTGATATGCTTGTGGAGACCTTGTTTAGTTAACGGCGTTTAGTTATAAGTGCTGTGAATATTTTTTCAGTGGTAATGGATTCTGATGACTCCGATATTTTGTGGAACAGTCTCCGCAACAGGAAGCGTGACAAACGTGAAATTTCATTAAAGAAATATGCTGCGAAACGAAAGAGATGCTACGAGGACAAAGAAAATATAGCTAAAAGACGTCATCTCATTGACTTGTCAACCTCATCATCTAACGTTGAGGAATCATCTAGTTCTTCCACTTCAAGTGACACAGCTGCGAGTCGAAGTGTACTCTATGTTGATTATCCATCTATGAACGAGACTAAAGATGCGAGTAGCAGTAAGGAAAACAGTTGTGACAGTGATTCTTCTAGTTCGATTTCGTCTAATTATTCAAAATCAATGTATCGAACAGAAAGTTAGTTCATTATGGGATGACCTTAGACGGGACGCTCTTGAGACGAATATGACGGAAAGTGCAAGTTAACTGCATATTGAAGACCTTGCGGCATCATAATGTGGGTCCCCTGCCCCTCGATAGACGGACTCTAATGAGAACTTCAAATGATTTCGCCCATGAAGTCAAGCAGCTTTCCGGCATGGAATATTACTACTTTGGATTTGAAAAGCAAGTTGTTGCAACATTATCGAGGTATCCACCCGATGCGTTGAATGGCGTCGAAACATTAATAATCAAGGATAATGTTGATGGATTGCCCTTGTACAAAAGCTCTAGCACGTGCTTCTGGCCACTGTTAGCTAAAATAGACAACCTGAAGCCATCAGTTGTTTTCCCTGTCCTACTTACCGTCGGGAAAAGCAAACCAGAAGATCTAGAATTTCTGGAGGAGGCCGTTTCTGAGATGAATTCGTTGGAGGTAAATGGCATCGTATTTAATGGAAAGCTGTTCAAGATCGCATTCGTCGCCCATATTTGTGATACTCCGGCTCGCAATATGATAAAGGCATGTGTGCATTTCAATGCCTACCATGGATTGTGATTTTTGTATGCACCGAGGCCATTACGATGGCAAACGCATGACGTGGCCCGTAACTAAAGAAATGAGGATTCGCACTGATCAGGGATTTCGAGATAGGGAGCAGCCGGATCATCACAAAGATCACAGGTCTCCGTACGAAAAGACAACTGCTGATATGATCCTGTCGTTCCCCATTGATTTCATGCATTTGGGTGGCGGTGTGATGAGAAAGTTGATGAAATGGAATTTATTTCCTGTTGATAATACGAGACGCCGCTGCAGAATGTCTTCGACAAATGTGAAAATCCTTAACTCGAGACTAGATGCTCTTAGGTCCTGCATCCCTAATTGCTTTGCCCGAAAGCCACGAACAACTAAAGATCTGCAAAGATACAAAGCGACAGAATTGCGACAATTGTTGCTATACACTTCCTGTTTGGTTTTCAAGGGACTAATGGCATCAACTGAGCAGTATTTGAACTTGTGTTATTTGAGCGTGGGTTGTTGCCTCCTTGTAGACCGCAGAACCGCTCGAACGAAGAATGAAATTGCCGCTGAATTATTAGAAAGATTCTGTGAAGGTGCCAAAGAAATATATGGAGCGTCATTCCTAGTTTATAATGTACACAGTCTGCTGCACTTACCTCGCGTCGCTATGACACATGGCAGCATTGACTCAGTGTCGGCATATGCCTTCGAAAGTTATTTGGGACAACTCAAGCGATCTGTTAGGTCGGCGCGGCATCCAATTATATCAGCGGTGAAAGCTGTGTTCGAACGACAAGACGCTGCTAGGTCGAGCGAACTTAAAATTTTGAAACCGAAGATCTCTGAAAAGTATCCCAATAATTGTTATGTTGATATCGACCGCAAAAAGTGCTACGACGTCATAAAGGTAACAGACTCGTCAGTTCAGCTCCGAGAATATAGTACCAGACCATTCTTCAATCACCCTGTTTCCTCTAACTTAATAGGATGCTATAAGATCAAGAATGAACGGTACATCTACGTCCACTTAAGGTCGGATGAAGTACTTGCAATGCGACGGGGAATGAAAATTGACCTTGCCAGAATCTCCGGGTTAGATGTCCGTAATGGTCCGTATGTTGCGCGATGCTACACGAAGATGAAGTACCGTAAGGCGAGGACACTTTCGACAGTCTTGAAGTTAAACCCAATTTTCTAATTGTTTTTGAAAAAATTACAAATTGAAAAAGTTACACCGACTGAGACAGAAGTTGACTTGACCGATTGCATTGATAGCATGACTTGCGCTGCGCGCTGCTCTACTGTTTCGCCGTCCCTTCATGTGGCAGAGGATTCCTCAATTTGTGCAGTCCGGTGCTGAACATTTTGCTCTGACCGAATTGTCTCGTCAATGCGCAGCCCCATCACTCAGACCGACTTCATCGAATGGCCCAATCTCCGGAAGTCCTTGATCGTCCTGCCATTGTTTTTTGTTTTTTCTGCTCGACAGCCATCACGCTATTATTGACTTGACCGATTGCATTGATAGCATGACTTGCGCTGCGCACTGCTCTACTGTTTCGCCGTCTCTTCATGCGGCAGAGGATTCCTCAATTTGTGCAGTCCGGTGCTGAACATTTTGCTCTGGCCGAATTGTCTCGTCAATGCGCAGCCGCGCCTCATCGCACTCCGACCGACTTCATGGAATGGCCCAATCTCCGGAAGTCCTTGATCGTCCTGCCATTGTTTTTTGTTTTTTCTGCTCGACAGCCATTCACACGCTATTTTATTGACTTGACCGATTGCATTGATAGCATGACTTGCGCTGCGCGCTGCTCTACTGTTTCGCCGTCTCTTCATGTGGCAGAGGATTCCTCAATTTGTGCAGTCCGGTGCTGAACATTTTGCTCTGGCCGATATGTCTTGTCAATGCGCAGCCTCATTGACGCGCGGTCACATTGAGCAGAGTAGAGGAGAAAGGGTATCGCATCCAATGGATCTACTCCTTTCGTTGGGCTGCTTGCAGTTATATTTTTCGTCACTCTACATGTGTTTAGACCAAATGCCTTTTATGAAGCCAAAAACCAAATGCATGTGCAGATGCTTGTGCCTGCAAGGAAGAAGCACGCAGCGTTTGCACACGACAAATATTGATGAGCTTTGTTTGATTCCTGTTCTGTTAGATCTGAGGTTTGACTTTGTCCGCTTTGCATCTTAAAGTGCGGCCAAGTTCAATGACCGCGTTTGTGTTGGAGAAATACAAAACAGGTACACTAATCGTTGGAGTTTGTTATTTGTTCATTTTTCGTTGCCCATGTTTTCCCATAATGCTCGTAGTCTCAGCATGTAATGCTATCAACGTGCAGTGAAATATTTCACCAGAGATCTGACGGAGATTCTTGTCACATCCATTGTACATTCCTCAATACTCTCCGTTTTCATTGATTTTGTTTCATGGGTGTTATTTTGCTTCACATGTTCATGGAACCTCGATGAATATTGTCAACATTTGATTTCTTATTAATGCAGCGATTACAACTAGGTGAAAAATTCACCTCAACTGGCCACGTTCGTGAAGAAGGTATTCTTCGGTAATTTCAGATTTAACCCCGATCACATTTCGGGATTGTGGCATTATCGAGTTTCAAATGCACATAAAAATAACTGGCTATTTGTACATATGTCGACCGCACCTATGAGAATTTTCCGCCTACAGGCGGAAATTTTTGATATTCCGCCTTGAAAGGCCGAAATCGGTTGGGTCTCGTAAATCGTCCAAATCCATCAAAAAAAAAATCAGACCCCCTACCCCCTTACCCCTAGTCATTTTTAAAAAATTCTTCTGTCATTTTTCGGGCAAAAGAGATAAGTATTCTTGAAAAGTGTTCGATCCGCTTATCTTCGATCCACTAGGCATCTTCTTACAAAACTCCCTGTAGAAAACCCATTCATATCCGCTTTGTCGTCTTTATCTCCCAGCCAGCGTGGCACTTCAACGGCCCTTGATTCCATGAAATACCTGGCATCATGTCTGAATGCAGATCATTCAGTCCTTGCATTGCCGGAAATCCACGCCTACGTTTCGACCACCAGTGACAATAATCAAGTGATGGAAATGAAGCCGAAGGAAAGGCTGGACAGCTACTGGTACCGTGTAACAGCTGAAATGAATTGGCCAAATTTGTGGAGTGTTATAAAGCGCGCATTGACCTGTTTCCACGGACCCGATGTCGAGGGGGCGTTCAAACCGAATGGGGCAGCTGATCAGGAACGACCGAAGTCGGCTCGATGTTGCCAATGTATCGGCTCAGTTGACCATCAAGTATTCCTTGAAGGCCAAACAAAAACGTGGGTTTTCTTGCTTTCATCGAACGGATATTTGAAGAAGCTCATTCTACACAAATTTATTGCCAAACATGGCCAACTCGTGGAAGATGCTACGTGCGTCACAGGCAGCCGCTGGCCTATTCAAGCGCAGGAGACTCCTCCTGGAAAGAAGAAAAAGACTGGAAAAATTGCAGGGATCAACGAGAAGAACTGCCTTGATCCGAAGAAACCTTAGGCTGTCTCGTGGTATGCCTGATCAAAGTCGGGTTTCTGAAGATCCTCCCCACACCCAAGCAGTCGATGCATCGGAACTGCCTTCTGAAGGTGCCCAGGGCAACAAAAGACCAGCAGAAGATCCTGTGGACAAGAGCCAGCCCAGAAAGAAGATGAGACAAACTACACTGTTTTCCCACTTGCCATAGAGTTAGGGATTTTTGACTTGTGACTTGTCTGTGATTCATATGCATGTGCTATTAATACCAGTGTGATATTTTATATAGATTAAATGTTTTCACACAAAGCATGTACATAGGTTAAAAAATGTTCCTGTTGAAATATGTATCACAATATGTAGGGTTAGCCGCAGGTTAGCCGCGCCTAATAGGATACGAAGACGATTAATGATTAGGCCTACATCGTCTTCGATTGAGTATGCGCGCTGCTTCACCTGCATTTGTTAAAGAATTGTACTGGATGCTACAGTATGCATTAAAACGAAAGCGCTTTGTGCTCATATTATTTGAAAGGAAACCTCGGTCTGTTTCTGCATGTTTTTCCAATTTCTGAAAATGCTAAAATTAACTGGACATATGGTTGTCTATATGATTATATAATAGCGCCTACGTGTACGTCAGATTACCAATTTGTGTTAAAAATATGTCTACCCCGAACACCATTTTCCATACTACTAATTTTTCCGCCTTGGGGAAAGTAGATAATTCTCATGGGTGGTCGACCGAGTAAGATGGCTGTTTGTCTCAGACTTCCACAATATATCGATATATATGATTCATAGTTGGCATCTATGTATGTATATGAAACAAAGTTTGTTGCTACTAGTTCAGATAAAGAAAGTTATTTCTGCAAGAACTTGTGCGGTCACAATTCTTTCTTTGATTTTTCCATCGCATTACTATCAATCTCCAAAAATTTACGGCTGAACCTGTATTTTTGATTTAGTGTACGTATATTTGTTCAATGGGTGGTGAACTGTCACAACTTGATCTTAGAAACATGCACGTGTATAATCAAACTGTCAGTTTTTGTTTGTCGATTAAATGTTTCATTGAGCTTTCCAAGATGTTGTGATCATGTTCTATGCTATCTGAGTCTCTTAATTCTTTAAATTCTGCTTTGGTGGAAGTCATCTTCTAATGTACGCTCGTGTATTCTTTATTCAGAATGAGTAAGGACATTATGAAGAAGAGAGACAAGGTACCCGTCAAAAAACCTTGGGAAGTTGGGAGTCAGGTAAGCGTATCCGCTAGCATATAAGCCAACTACTGTTTCAATGCAAAAATTCTCAATTTTAGAAACCTTACTATGTTTTCGACTTCGTGAAAGAGAAGCCGAGAAGCCTACTTGCGGTCCCCAGCACATGGTTGATGAAGGGAAAAGTTGTTGGTGGCCGAAGGCGGGATCAGATGATGAGCGGTAAGCAATCGTACTATGTAGGCCTATGCGTGATATTTTCTTTGGCTATTCTCATAGCATGGTACCCGCAGTTCCTTCCCGCTTTTTTGAGAATCACCCCTTACTTCTCCCTTTATACCACTTCATCCTTTGTTTCCTTTATTTTTCAATTATTATACTAGGATACTTCAGAAAATGATAAGTAGATTACCCACCATTTGATACGAAAGGACTCGAAGCCGCAAGGTGCGACCTATCCGCATTTCACATAAATTCATTCAATTGATTGTCAGTTTTCAAGTTACAGCTGATCACGTTTTATTTTACGCTAGTGACAATTAGAATACAACAGCAAATTGTGTTTGAATAATGATTGGTGTGTATGAAAAAGAAAGACGTCATCTCCCCAAGTCTACGACTTGTGCTTCCTAGTAATTCCTCATCTAGCTCTATCCTTTACACAATAGTTTTCTAGAGGTGGGACAGGGTTGAAATATGTTCGCTCCGATACCCATTGCAACGCTGCCCCAAACATCTAAGAGTATCTAATGACATTTTAGTGTTCATTTTTTGTCTGACCTGATTGTCACTAATTCCTCTAATACTCATACAAATGGATGAGTGCACTGCTTAGTAGATGTCTTAGCTTTATAATGGATTCTGGGGTGTCATTGTTATTAATCGTGAGCTTTCTCATTGAAGTATTTAACTCAGTCTCGGAGATTGACTTCGAAAATATCTTGGTTGTAGTGGACTAACTAGCATGCTGGAATATACTGATCGAATGAGTTTAAGCTATGTAATTATTACTCCAGAGTTTCTGGGTCGGGTTGCTTTCAAGCAATCTCTGGTTTATGTTGGCAGGGAAATTTGGGTCGGGTTGAGCTAGTTTTTGGGACCCCTGCACACCTCTACTACTTAAAAAGGATGGAATCCCGTTCGTTCCCGAGTTAATCAAAGAATCGCTCCGCCAAGTACGCACGAACATGCACTACATTTTAAGCCGGTGTGTTTCTACTCGAAACAGCTGGATACAAAGTTCCTAGTTGTGTTGTTGATTGGTAGCGTCCATGCATGTTGAATTTCACGCGTTAAATGCAATAAATAACCCTTGCACTAGACATCTTATATGTATGCATGTATACCACCCCCCTCAAAACATTCATGCATGTTGATGAGGTATTTCGTTTCAAAAGCAAATTTCGGATAACTTTTTCAGGAAGGTAGCCAGTCTGATTCGTCAGTATTCATTACCCAATATTGCCGAATGGGTAAAGTTGCAAGGAAAAATAAAGAAGCGATGCGACAACTTTACCACGGCGCAGAAATATGTAAACAAGAAGAATAAAACTGACACAGCCACTGACGAGGACCATCAAGGATGGTGTCGGCAAAAGCCAAAGTAAGTGACCCGGTGTCATTGATAGCGTCATGTTGCTTCTGTTCTGATACGCCAGCAGCTATAGTTTCAGTTGCGTTTGGGCTTTGTTTACCAAACTTGTCGATGCTAATGTATGCTTTCCCCTTCACTAGTATCATATCAAGCTGATACCGACTGCTGTTTGTATTTCAGGTTCAATTCATGTTGATGATTCCTTCCGACAATCAACATCGAGTGAGCAGGCTGCCACATTACATGATCCACCCGCCTCTCAGCCTGGAGACGAGCTTCTCCCCCTCCTTTCGGAGCCAAATTGGCAAAACAATCGAGCGTTTCCACCCTCTAGCGTGGAGGAGTCATTGCCATTTTTGAAATCGATCAAGGTAAGTGTGCATGTTTATGTTAAGTAGAAAGTACATTGCTGCTTGATTGTGTGTGGTTGTACTTGACTCGATTAATCCTCTGTGGAGCAAATTCCAGACAGGGGTGAGGGTTTTCGTCAATCTGGCAATGTCGTCATAATGGCATTATCAAGATTTTCATCCAAACTGATTACGTCAGTTGAAAGCTGATATACTATTGCAGTGAATAATGAAATGCTATTTTTTGAGATTTCCTCATATTTCATTGTTTTAGTGAAACAGAACAAGGGTTTCTTTGTGTATATTGTTCAAAATTTTTCAGAATCGCTGCTAATCACCACGCAAGGTGGACAACCTCAAACCGATATTGATGATATGAAGGCAGTGATGGCGAAAGGAAATCAAGGGTGAAAATCAAAGGAAAAAGCCATCAATCATTGTATGCGCAGGATGTAATCAAAAGGAATTCAGCCTTTCCTTTGACATCTCTCAAACAAGTGATATTCGCATCGATGCTGCTAAAACGTGATCATCACTTGTGCAGGACTCTTGAAGTATGTCGATATTGGGGCATTTTCCGCAGAATTGGAAAAATGATAATTTTGCCGTTGAAATGAGTAATTAGGTATAATAATTACGTTTCCATCTAAACACAATTCAATTTTCGATAAATAAAATAATGAAAAGCTTTTATGTCTAACCAAATACTCACATGAGCGATTTCATGAAAAAGTAATACTTCAAAACGTTTTTCCTTAAATTGTATGGTCTGATGAACAGGAGGACCGATGTCATACCCACTTTTTTTTGGGAAGTATTTGTTATGAATGAAACATTTAAAATTTTTAATGCGTCTAACACTCCCGATTGATAAACAATAAAGTTTGAAATAGAAATTGAACACCGTTTAGAGCACATTGTAGGATCGTGATTTCCTGGATCTTTGGGATCTGAAGTTTTTCCAAAAAGATTTTCTTGATCTCAATGCACCTTCCTGATCATGATTGAAATTTCCGAGATATTCTTGTGCCCAATGATTATATGGTCACATCGTAGATTTTTTTTGTCCTGTATATTTGCCAGTGCATGCATGTGCTATGAACGATAAGGGGGATATAGTGAGCAGCATATCTCGTAAAACTAATATTAAATCGAAGATTGTGGCCTAGTTTTCAATCTCATTCCCTCTGTCAATATCTACGCCGCTCGACATGGGCCGAGTATGAAACTTATAGCGAGCGCGCTATGTGTTGTGTAGACGAATAATGAATTAAACACATCCTTTAATGGAAGATGACAACATGTAAGTGGTTCACACTTCAAAATGGTCGGGATAAAGTCATATACATATTTTCGTCCTTTCGAATGTAAATTGTAAAAAACTTGACCGAGTTTAACCGAAAAAAGGTTGTGGTGTGGGAGTATTGTGCTAGTATTTTTTTGATGTCATTGTTTCTTTTTCTTCGACTTCCTATTGGTACAACGTAATTTACCAAGGTGGTAGACATTCAGTGAAAGTCTGGCTACTACAGTGGTAGCCTCTGTGATGTACGTAGTTCATTGACATTACTGAGTGCATGAACTTAATTTCGCTTGAATTCGCATTGAAATTCACGATAAAAATTGATTTTTTCAGCTTGATGAACTGGATGAAGTGATATCGGGAGAGAGCAGTGACATGAGATCTCGCCTCCGGCACTGTCTCATCACCTTGTGCCCCAAGGGGGCGAAGTCCAAGATTCTGCTGGGGGTAGTGAACCCGTACCTCTCACAGTACACGATCCGCGTGCAGGTTCATCGCCGGACGAACTATTCCAGTTCTTCACCAGAGATCGCGATTTCCAAAGGAAAAACGTCAAAGGCCGTAATTTCTGACAGACTACCCAACCATAACACTGTCATCACAGCATTGTGATCCACAACTCCAACACGGACTTAGACGACTGCCGTCAGGTGTTCGCAGACATTATCTAAATGTCCTGAACCGCCGTTAAATTTCAAAAAGTTTTTTTACAAAATGTTGGCAATCGAGCCTCCTGCAAAGCCCGTCAAATTGCCAACAGCCCCCTCAGGCCTGCAAGTGAACAGCGCTTCCGTAGACACAGCGCTTCATCGAAGCAGGAAAGTTTTCCTCTGACCTCCTCTAAATAGATCGTGCAAACAAATAAGCATTAGCCATTGTATTTAATTGTAGATCAGAAAATTAAACCCAATTTATTTTTGAAATGCAGCTTGCAGTCATCAGTAGATAGTTTTGTAAAATATCATGTAAAATCTCTCTGACCGCACAGCAGTCTGCAGGTAAAAAATAGGTAATCTGCTAAGATTGTATCACGTGAAACGAAATTACTTACATACTACATGAAGCAAAAATAAAAGGTGATTCCATAATTTGCACGATCTAACATACATGCATGCAACTGCAGCTCATAAGTAATACTAATTACGTGAATTAGAATAAGCGATGGTTTTTGTATTGTTTTTTTGTAAAAAAAAACCTGTGTTTACCTTAAAACCACTGTTTATACTCACTTACAAACAAACCGATCTTTATACATCGTATACTTATAGCACTATCTTCATAAAGTTCCATTAAAATAATTTTATATGTTTATGAATAGCCAATATAAATAATACGATAATCTAAAACAAAAATGAAATTATGAGTGAAAGTAACATTAATCCCAGACGACCACGTAAAATATGTTATATTGTAAAAAATGTTCTATGTACGTAATTCCAATTATTGAGAAGAAAAATTCCTTTTTAATTAATTTTTCAAAATAGCGTCAAGTAAGAGAATGCTTTCATATTGTATAAATTTCAGTCAATTTGGTGACCTATCTTCAGTGTAAATAAGGAATACCAATCCTTTCTGATCCCTAAAGATAGTCACCAGATTACGAAGATTAACTGCATGCCTTCAATAAAATAATGACATAAATCTCACTTGACTTCTCCAAATTTCAGGAAAGTAGATAGTTGACGTTTTGGAATGATAATTGAATGAAACTCCCAAGAATTAATTGAATTGCTGATAATCTAACCGGCAAAGTATGACCTGCATTGCATATATATTTCGTCAGGAATAGCTCTGCTTTCGCATTCTTATGTTTCTGCTTTGAAACGCAATTCATTTTTTGGATGCAAGTAAATATATGTTGATATTATGCGTATTTTTATTTCGTATGCTTATGTTCTGCTTTTTCAATACAATGTCATTTATAGATGCAAGTAAATATTTGTTGATTTATGCGTATTTTAATTCGTATTATGTTAATGCTGCTTTTCAATACAAAAATGCATTTTAATAGATGCAAGGGGTAATTTTTTTTAAAAAATTGTTATTTATGCGTATTTTAATTGCTGTCGTTTTTTAAAATCATTTCGGATTTTTATTAGCGCTCTTCATTTTGTATGTTGGTTGCTACGAATACATATTGTCCTAATTCAACTCAAAACTTTTATTTCGTTGATGGAGCACCGCGCAAGAGCATTCGTTTAAGTTAAAAAGGTGCATTATAACATATATTCTTTATTACTGATGAACGCAAAATAGTAGAATTTCGGGGAACTCCACAGGTGTTCTGAGTATTCCATTATGCTGTAAGCGGGCCTTCCGTATGAGGCCGGAGTGGTTCCGTGACTCTTTCGCTTGAG
This sequence comes from Prostheceraeus crozeri, assembly GCA_907163375.1. NCBI lineage: Eukaryota > Metazoa > Platyhelminthes > Polycladida > Euryleptidae > Prostheceraeus > Prostheceraeus crozeri. The sequence continues at coordinate 20,669 of CAJQUW010010027.1, forward strand.
GTCTCCGTACGTATTAGTAATATTCCTATGTGATCCGTAACAAAGTCCGTAATAGGTTCAAGGGTCTTCCGTTCGAGATCCGTGTAATCTCCGCAATATTATTCCGTATGTGATCCGTGCAATTGTTTTCCACAATAAGTTTCCGTATTGCTCCGTGGTCCTTCCGTTTGAGATCCGCGCAATTCCGTAGTAGCTTTCCGTATGTGATCCGTGTATATCCTAATTCCTCCGTGGGCTTGCCGTTTAAGATCCCCAAAGTCCGTAGTAGTTACCTATAGTGAGCCGTGTAAATTCCGTAATTGTCTCCGTGGGCATCCGTTGAGATCCTGTCCGTAATAGTTCTCGTGGATCTTCCTGTTTGAGACCGTGTCCGTAGTATCCGTGCCAAAGTCCGTAATAGTTCCGTGGGCTTCCGTATGTGATCCGTGCAATGTCCGTAATAGGTTCAATGGGTCTTCCGTATATGATCCGTACAAAGTCCGTAATAGTTCCGTGGGCTTCCGTATGTGATCCGTGCAATGTCCGTAATAGGTTCAATGGGTCTTCCGTATATGATCCGTACAAAGTCTTTGGTCTTCCGTATGTGATCCGCGACGGACAAATTTTGTCGACCCCTAAAGTCCGTGTTAGTTCCGTTTTTGATCCGTGTTATGTCCGGCACGGACTTCCGACGGAATTCCCGTGTTTGTTGGTCGCTAAGCTAACTTTCTGCTGGCGTACAGATGTAGACTGCGTTGTATGACAAGAATGTATGAAACCCGTTGAGAAAACCATGTACGCTGAGCGCTAGGAGACGTCAGCAGCTTGTCTTTATGGCTACGATCACCTTTTCCCTCCAACGTAACTGTTGCTTTCATTCGACTGCGCAGGTGGTATCTGTGAGTGTCATTTCAGCGAATCTTCCGTCGAATTTTATTCTGGTCTTATACCATAATGCCTAAAGAAAGGGCGACGGCACAACAGAGACTGATGAATTTCATCAAAGAGTTTGGTGAAGAGATATTTTCGTCAGATGGATCAATTTTATTTTGCAAAATCTGTGACAAGGCCGTGAACTACGAAAAAAGTATTTCGTAACACAGCATCTCGCCGGAGGAAGGCATTCCAGCCTCGCAGCAAAGCGTTCGAAGGAAAAGTCTTCCACCACCACTTCTCTCCTCAAGCCTGCGCTTCAAGCGGTTGGGAAACAGTCACAATTTTCGCTAGATCTTTGCAACGCATTCGTGTCCTCGAGTATACCTCTTTGGAAGTTGGAAAATCCTGCACTGAAAGATTTCCTGAGAAAATATACCAAGGAAAATGTACCGTCAGAATCAAGTATACGCAAAAATTATATCAACGTTGTGTACCAACAACGGATGGAAATGATTCGAACCGCTGTGAGTGAAAATTACATATGGTGTTCAATTGATGAAACGACTGATGCTACTGGACGCTACGTTGTGAATGTTGTCATCGGAACACTTGACGTACACCACTCGTCGAAGATATTCTTGCTTGCGTGTGAAACAGTAGATAAAACCAACAGTTCAACTATTTCTCAAGTCTTTACCAACGCGTTGGTCCTCTTGTGGCCTAATGGTGTGCAGCACAATCGTGTTCTTCTTTTCGTGACGGATGCAGCACCGTACATGAAAAAGGCAGGACGTGCACTCAAGATCTTGTTTCCATCAATGCTGCATGTTACTTGCCTAGCGCATGCATTTCATCGCATTGCCGATGAAATTCGCCGACTGTTTCCCGATGTTGACGCTCTTATAGCCAATGCAAAGAAAATATTTTTGAAGGCTCCAAGACGTGTGCAAATGTTGAAGACAGTTGCGCCAAATCTGCAAATGCCACCACAACCCGTAATTACTCGGTGGGGGACGTGGATCTCAGCGTCTTTGTGCTATTCCAAGAATTTTGAGGAATTCAAATCTGTCATTGAAGAACTGGATGAGAATGAATCCGCTTCAATTGCAATCACAAAGAATTTGATCCAAAAACATTCTGTCAAACAGGAGTTGGCGTACATCGCGACACATTTTGCGGTTTTACCTGACGGAATCCAATTCCTTGAAAAGCAAAACGAACCTTTGGTATCTATGCTCAACCAAGTCGACGACCTTCGACAGCAGCTGATGTCTGCCACAGGAAATAGAGGCGAAGCCATTCGGGCGAAATGCGAGAGTGTGATCGCGTCAAATCCAGATCTCCATGTTTTGAGAGCTGTATCAGCGACATTGCAGGGCGAAATTCAGGACAATGCAACTACATGCAATATTAAAATGACTCCTGAAATTATGGTATGCTTTAAATTTGCTCCGATAACATCTGTGGACGTTGAGCGTTCTTTTTCAACTTTGAAGAATATTCTGAGTGACAGGAGGGAGTCCCTATCATTCGAAAACTTAAAAAAGTTGTTAATAGTTGCATGTAATCCCATGCAAAATTTGTGAAAATAAATGCCTTTTTCTGGATTTTTAGTGCCATTTTTTATTTCTTTAATGCCTTTTTGCCTGCCTATTTTGTCTGTTTTTAGTGCCTGAAGTTCCGGGCTTTGGTTATTAATATTCTGAAAATCCTAAATTCATTTGTATAGAATTTCTGTAACGGCCTTTTGTTTCAAGAATGGCTACGTTTGTGTAAATAGAATAATTAAATATTGAGTTGCATCCTCAGTTGAAAAGCGGGAACAGACCTGAATAGCAGCTATTTCCTCCAATATCAAGAATCATCAGCAGGCCTAGTTCACATCTCTCAACATCGACACAACTCCCTATTGAAAGTTGCAGCCATGCCCGGGTCAATTTGAGATTTGCAATTAGTAAGTTATTGAAATTTCGACGGGCATTCATTAAATATCATGGCTATGTTTCATAAAGTTTTGTCTCGTTTTAACTATTGTTCCCTCATTAAGCGTTTTTATATTTGAGTTGCCAAATTTTCAGACGAGATATAAATATATCCATTTTCCTGTTCGATATTCATGTCATATAAACAATCAATTTTCTGAAGTATTATGAAGGTTTAGTAAAATAATTTCATAGTGAAAATGTTCATAAGTTTGTTAGAAAATGATGCATTTTCAAAAGCTTCTAATATCAAGTTTTAGGGACTAAAGGATTTGCTCCTAAATGAAGCTGATAAGGCGAAAATTTAGACTATCAGATATCATTCCTTTTATCCGGCAATAGAGCTCTCGACTTATTTAAAAACGATTGATTGATACAGAGCTGATATGTTTCTCATAATTATTAAACTGTTCTGCAAAATATTTCTTTTGGTATTTATACGAAGTCTCTTGGATCTTGGAAAAAGAATATAAAGTAAATTTTTTTTCCAAATACTACGGTCTTAAAAGTCTTGTCAAGTGACAGTAAGGCTACTGTGTTAATGCTGCTAAAATGTATCTGTAAAAGCAGTTTTGGTTTTTGTTATTAATAATATATTCGAATCTTTACATATCGAAGGCAATTTTATATGCTGATTACGCGAGAAGTTAATACCATGGTGTGATACTCATGCAGAACGACTTTTCCGTTTTGATATTTATAGAACCATCAAAATATTATTCGGTACAAAAAAACAGTGGTTGAAAAAGCAGGTTCGATTCACCGCGATCTATATGAAACGAATGAAGTTACTATATATGCCTTGCAGTAATGAAATTGCTGGAATGCAAAGACAAGCGTTATCACTAACTTTGAAGAGTGGGTTTAGGAAACCACCGCTTTTAACTATGGCCCTATGTCAAAACATATGCGATATTATACGGTGTAAGGAAAAGGAATGCAACGTTAAAATATGGTGTTCAGCTACGGTTAGAGCTGAGGGCATATCTAGGGTAGGCTTTCTGAATCTGAGTTTAATCAAGACCGGAGATAGAATGCACGCATCGGCGGTGCGTCGATAAGTTAATTCTCGGAAACTACATTATATACCTAACTTTCGATCACAGAAGAGCAGTGGGTACGCCGAATATTTCAATTTTTTTTAATTTACAATTCTTTGTGCTTCGTTCGAAGATTTCGGCTAGCTTTTTATTTTTCTCAAGCGATAGAATTAGCGTTAGATAAATCTCGATTCCAATAGCTTCTGCCAGTGCTTTGGATGAACTCAACAGTATCATGACCATAGACAGCATTTGCGTGTTTATGACGCTTAAACCGCTGATTTAGCTTATAAAGATTTTATAATGGTACACACACTCAATCTTCATCACTTCATATGTACGAACACCAATTCGGCAGTGATATCATTGCTTTCAAGCTCATGACAATGCGTTACAAGATTTAGTGCTTTTAATAGACTTGATTATCCGATGTGCTGAATCCGGCTTTTCATTATGAGAAGAAACATCGTGTAGATGCTTCTGATCAGTTATACAGTCACATCGTTTATGGTCAAAAAAATATGGGACAAACATTTATACACAAACATAACTGCCAATGATGGGTATACTTGAAGTGAAAAGAAGGAATCATGTAAATGTGATGACGATTCCTTCACAAATGTACTCTGAACATTTGAAACAACATGATAAGAATGATTCATCAATTAGTAATTTTGAGGATAATTCATAGGAATGTTGACATGTTCTCAAATTGGTCCTGGCAATTTCTTCTTTATGACGGAAAGCCGATAACCTGATCTTGACCGCTATGGCGGTTGCTTGAAATTGTTAAGGCGATGCGTCAAATTTGTTAAAATTCGTGAATTGGTCAAACTTTGAGAGCTTGCTGTGGCCGTTGCAGGGCATGGAGGAGGACGGTGGGGACTGAATTGGGCATCCATTGGGACTCAATGAACATTGGTTCTGTGGTATTTGCCGTTCGCGTGATTTGTCTGAATATCCTTCGCTATGCCTATGCTTGTTTATAACCTTGGTATTAGGTGATAATGAAATTGAATTAATTTTTAATCGAGAATGAATGTTTCCCATGAGCGTATTTTTTGTGCTGGACTGATCTCAATTTGGTTATTGCGCTATATCATAGGGTGTGGTTAGTGCTTGTAGGAGTTTGGTTTACTACCTTCTGTATTTCCAGAGAGGTGTTTGTTCTTCATCAATTTTGGTATACTAACTTTGCTTGTGTTTGAAACCAGCCTTGCTGAACATGATTCCAAATTGTCCAGACATCTAATAAAAATAGCAATAGTTGGACCTACTGAACAGCTGGGCTTCAACCACTTAAACCCATGAACCCCCTCCACCTGAATCGTTACGGCCACTTCTAGAGCTTGCTGCCGGCTAGGCATGGTAATAGCGCATGATCTAATTGTTTTGGGTTTCATCTGGGTTAACTATTGTATTAATTTGGAATTGATTATATTGCATGTTTCATTCGGTTTCGGTGGCAATCAGAATACAGTAATTTTTGCAGTAGTATTACACCGGCTATATCTCCAAAAATAGAATTAAGACTAAGAGAAAAAGAAGACTTAAGTAATTACGAAGTTTTAAATGAAGGATTAAGACTAGAAATTGTCTATGGTGCTTGAAACAAAAAAATGGAGGCCTTTGATGTATTGAAATGTTTTGAGGACACATGGGAGGAAAAAACGTTGCATTGAAATCACTCAAAATATTTTGAATACAAGCTAAGACAAATCACGAATCCAAGGTACCCATTCTGTCCATGTCTTCCGTGAAGTACTTCGTGTATAGGGAGTCTCTTTTCAGATGGAGAACCATTTTACAGTAACCAGAGATATTGAAGAATATTATACGCCTCACCAAGAGTAATAGACAGAAAAATTCATCAATCAGAGAAATCATTTACAAAACTACACTTATGTCAATTATATACCAGTACATTTCATCATGCAAATACATTTGTCATGTGAAATCCTTGCATCATTAAATTGATATTTGAAGTATTTATCATGTTCACACATAAATATAATGAAACAAATCATCAAAAATATCTTCAACTAATAACTAGGCGCATTATTTCCTTCATTGGTATTTATCACACGTGACTTCATGCTTGTAGGGGCGTGCTTAAACCTGAAAGGTTATTGAAACATGAAAATAAACATAGCAGTTTAATGCTCATGCATTGTTATTGATATATACAAACAAATAATTTCGTTTGACAATTTTTATTGTGTCAAGTGTACCTTCGAATAAGTATTGAGTGTATTTTACAAATCCTGTTCCATCCTCTGTTCTTTAGATTGCTATTCTATATTTACAAGATTAAGTGTTTAATAAATCCCTAGCATGGGAAACCAACCTAATGTACAACTCAATCGCCGACAGAACAACAATCCAATTCTGAACAAAATCAAATTTGGGAACATTAGCCAGTGATCTCCGGAGCAACATGACATGATGAATTTTCAGAAATGTTGAATTTCACAAGGCAATTTGACTGAAATGCTTCAAAAAAGGGTTTGCATCAAATCTAACTATCTGATCCGATTTCCATATAAGTGGTTTTTGACTGTTTAGTCGAATCCGAACTCGACCTGCAACCATCAACGATCCTGTCAAGCAGGGATGCGGAGTCGGAGTCCTATCAAATGATAGGACTCCGGCCTATAACTAGACCCTAAATGTAATGCAGACAAATTATTTATTCTCGTGCATATAGGTGTCACTGTCTTGATATCAACTTTCTCCGTCAAACAAAAGTACAGAGACAGCAGTGCATGCAAAGCATGAAATAGTTGAGGGAATGACCCGTGATAGTGAAAAAGGCAAAGATATTGGAAAAAATTGATAGTCCTTTCATTCGTTGATTCAGTAGAGAAGACAGGCCTTCCTAGCCTCGATTACCTACGCGTCAAGGGTCACATCTGAGACAAATGAAATACTAGTTTGTTTGAGAACACTATCCTCTTACCCTCACGTTAATCGTGTGTGATGGCTCCTCCAAAGCGCATATTGAAATCGAAAGTGTAATCATATTTTTTGAGAAGGGTGGGGGATTTTCCTGCCTGGTAGAGACTTAGTCCGGGAGCCAGCGTGAAGTTGTGCAGGGAACGAGGTAGTACATAAAACTTTCACATAGCATAGTACACCTATAACCTACTGCAAAACTTCGCGTCTGCCGGATCAGATCATTTGCTTTTCAGAAATAGGGAGGATAACAAAATCCTATGTATTTCCAATGGTAAAATTGTGACATCTGAGGTGTTGACTCCATTTTTTCGAGTTTTTGCTCATAAAAGTTACACAAATTGGTATTTTGTTGAACTGGTTATTATAGAAATTATCTATAGATCATGATCTTTCAAATGAGCTGTCATTCAGTGACAGAGGATGAAGTAAAGTGTACAAACAGACACTTTTCGTTAAAGTATATCAACAATTTTCCTGAAATTTCTATGCTAAAATTTGCAGTTACACCAACGAAAAGTGTCTGTTTGTACACTTTACTTCATCCTCTGTCACTGAATGACAGCTCATTTGAAAGATCATGATCTATAGATGATTTCTATAATAACCAGTTCAACAAAATACCAATTTGTGTAACTTTTATGAGCAAAAACTCGAAAAAATGGAGTCAACACCCTCAGATGTCACAATTTTTCAACCATTGGAAATACATAGAGATTTTGTCACATCACTCGAAAACACATCTAATTTTCTCTGAAAAGCAAATGATCTGATCCGGCAGACGCGAAGTTTTGCAGTAGGTTAGAGGTGTACTATGCTATGTGAAAGTTTTATGTACTACCTCGTTCCCTGCACAACTTCACGCTGGCTCCCGGACTAACTGGAGAAAAACCGTGTGAAGCACACCAACAAGAATGGAGGAGCAGAGTGTGCATGCATCCAACTCAAATCGACATTTGATAAACTTTCATCGAAAATGATTGATAATTGATACAGAAATGATCAACTGATATAGTAATCTATGATGTACGGATTGCCGGACTTTTTTTCAAAAAAAACTGCGTTGCACCCGGATCGGAGTCCTATCATAAAATGATACGGACTCCGAGCATCCCTGTCTGTCAAGTCCAGTAACGTGGTTTTAAAAGCATGTCCAACCATCGATGAATTCAGGGCCATTCCGATCATCTCTAGTGAAAACATCAACAATCATCAAAGGTGAATTATATTTGTATTAAGTGTACTCAGCGTGCAAATTTTGGGTGAAAATTGCATCATTCTATTTTTTTAGGGAACACATGTATGTCGAAAATGTCTCGAGAATTCAAAGGACCTATTTCACTGTTATTGAAAACATTATATCTAAATCGCATTCGAGCGGTCGCATTTCCATCAGACAAAATTCGTACATAGGACTAGTGGTATTTTGATATCCTCTTCGCCTTAAGCAATTTGATTCTATAGCAGAGCAAGGGGCATGTAAAATGAGTTCTTTGATGCATGAACGCATTTCCAGATTTATGTACAGGCACTAAATGTAGTGAGTTTACTGCGCACATATCGACGCCATCTGAACCATTGAGTGTACTGTGTTGAACAATTCGAATAATGTGGAATTACAGAGGTCATGTCTCGTCCCAACAAGTGAGCTTATGGTGCTGCGGTTGAAATCATGAGGTCTTCCTGCTCAATAGGTAGGCCTACTTCTCAATATCCGTTTGTACCCTCAGCCCATATGCGTGTGTTCTTCTCTCACAAACTGCAATACTCAAAGATACTACACCACGCGTTCTGGGGCTCGAGGTAAATTTTGTGCGTCTCGACAAATGTTGTGGGGCGAAATGATGGGGTTTTTTATAGGAGTTTGTGTTCACACAGCTCAAGGCCCTATAGCAGCATTTTACTTCCCTTACGTGCATGTGACACATGTTTCAGTCAAGCCGTTTACGCGTTTAGATGTAATTGCTTAATAGAAATATTTGCATCTCCGCATCGTATCCAAAAAATGTCCCTCTACGTAAGTTCCAATCTTTTTTTTCATCTAAATTTTACAATGTTTTCTTCCCAATAGTTCAACAAATAGCTTGAACAGGGTTTACCATGTCCTTACATATTCTAAGAAACTTATCGTGGTAGTGAAAACCCGTCCTTCTTTCCCTTTTGTAGAAGCACCCCAAAAAAAATTGCAAGTCTTAATTTGCGTTGTGATCGAATTAGGGAATTGATCGGCTTGTCATTATAACGCAGTACAAGCATGAGTGAATAACAACACAATTCCATGGAGAGATCACATTCAGCATGCGAATGCGAGATTCCGCTATAGTGTATAATAAGTAGCACTCAAAAAGTAAATTTTAAAACGCTGTGCAAACAATAATTCAAAACGCAGAAAGGGAAAACTCAATGATTTTATTTGCAATAATATTGTCTTCTGTGTTTTATAAATTCCGTTTGCAAATATGCCGCAATTGATAGACAGGCAATTTCATCATCATGGAACAAAGTGAAAATCCCATAGCAACGTTGATCAACGTTATTTGCCTTGAGCTGTACGTCAATTGACAGATTGCGAACAATGATTTCTATCAGCGACGACGGTTAAGAACAATAACGTCAGTATTGAGGCTCAGTACAGCATGCTGTACATGATTGAACGGAAAACATGCATAGCACTTCAAACATATCAGAATGACTTACTTGATCTTTCTACGGAGTTCAACAAGACAGCTGAAGAGAAATATGCATTATTAGTAGATTTAATGAAATAGACAACATAGCGTTCGTAGAGATGACGATAAGAGTTAAATATGTTTCGAAATCCACGCCTCAATCTAGAATCAATGAAAGGACTATACAATGTAGTATACACTTAATGAACTGTCCTTTTTATAGAGCTGGTCTTTAAGGAATTCCGATGTAGTTATCTGGATAATGAAGTTGCAATAATTAGATCAGTAATTCATCGTATTTTTCAACAGCTGTCAAAATATTGCTAAGTAGGTCATGAACAATAACACCAGTGCACAATCAGCATTTTCCAATTACCATGACTTAGTCTCTCTATTTAGGTTTCACGCATGCGATTCCGCCTCGAAATTCTCTTTAAGTGGCACTGAACTTTCTTATCTTCGAGGTAACTGGTTAGTAATTAATTGTAACGATTAGGGCATTCGCTAGTATACTTCGTTAGTATAGCCTGGCGAAGTTCACTGACGACGAATCTCTGCATTCAGTCGATAATCGAGCTCGAGGAAGCATAGGGTGGGAATGCTTTAGGTATGCGTTGACTGTGTGATGCTTCGCCTTTGATGGTGACGTTTGATGAATGCAGGACATTCCTTGCTGGAGCATTGGTAAGACGTATAAAAATCTATGCCATTCTAAAAATGAATAAGTAGATTGCTGGACGCTCTTCAAAACTTTGTCAAAACAGGTGTCATGTGTCATGAAATTACGCTAATATCCAACAACGCTTAAAATTTACTTACTTATGAGACTTTAAAGAAGTTGATATGAACAGTCAATTCTTACTAGATAGAAAACGTTCATCAGTATGAATACACAAAAAACACTTGAAGTTGTCACCTTCATCAACGAGTCAAAGTCTTCTGAAAATAGATTTTAAAAAAGTAGGCCTAATTCTAATTATTTGGTGTGTGACATGCATATATAGCTGAATATGGGCATGTACCAAACCAACTCCTCATTATAGGCATACATTAAACCAACTCTTCATCAACATGAATGTAGGCATGCATTCAACCAATTCTTCATCAACATGAGCATAGGCATGCATCAAACCAACTCGTCATCAACATTAATATTAGCATGCAGCGAATATATTCATATACATACCTTCGAATTCAATGTCATATTAATTGGAACGTCACATTTCAATCATAGCCTCACCCCTGTGAATGGAAATTTGCATTTACTGAGTGATTCTTCGCTAAACACTTGACGCAATCGTCTATTCATGATGATTGCGAAATTATCCAAAAATAGTGGCGGAGCATACAGATGATTTTACACCAATACAGATGTCTTGCTCGACTTATATGTAAAAATTAAGAATGTGCATTTCTCATATAAAGCCATCTTCAACATATTTCAATTCATATTCTTAGAACACACATTTCTTTGCATTTTAATGATTTCCTCTTTCCATATAAAGCCCTTAAAGCTGATTCATGTAGATATGGAGAGTTGCTTCAAAATCAATAATCTCGCTTCAGAGTATCCTTTACACTGCAAGTTGCAAAGTTGCATCATTTAGGACTTGATGCTTTTTATGTTGAGGTTGATGTTCTCGAGGAATCGCTCGATTATGATATTGAGGATAAAACACACAAGATAAAAATCATTCTGATAGTTCAGAAATAATATTCGCTTACCGAGTGATCCTTATCATGAGAAAATCAGAGACGACTTCAATCGATTCTTTTTCTGTGCTCGAAAGACCACACCTGGAACAGCTTTGCTCCTCCACAGCGAAAAGGCTTCCAATGTGGGAAGAAACTGACGCGAATTCTGGGGAGTTTAGACTCAATTTAAGGAATAGCATGTCATCGTAATTTACATTGGAAGTACGACAGTTATTGCACTGAGTCTTAACATTCGTGTCGATCCTCAGGATATCCGTTCCCTTCAACTCCTGCAGAAATCGAAGTAAAAGTCCGGTTGGATCAGTTTCATGCCCTCGATTCAAGCTATCATCCATAAGGTGATACATGCCACTAATTCATCTGATGCATGTTCTCCCTCCATTACCAGTAACCAATTTCTTGATCATACAAGTTATACAACTTCCACAATCTACAATAAAATGACAAAATAATGGTGTGAAAATCACTAGTTAAAGTATTCAAATACGGATGATCTCCGGAGGCCTACACAGGAGCAACTTTGAGAGAAGATCAAGTTGAAAAGTCTACTAAGTTAAGGAAAAGGTGTAGCATCAATTTTAATAACTCACCAGAACGACAAATAGTATTTTGGCGTGACCAAAAATTGCGCACGATACTCGTCATGGCACGCAAAGAATTGATGGAACTGTTAAGTCCGGAATTTTTCCAAATATTTGGTAACGGAATGGCCATATCCTGAAAGAAGTGGTTGAATTATCAAATTTTCTTTAACAGAAGGAGACAATCATATGTAGGCAATTGGAGACAACGTATTTCCTCACCCTCAGACGCATCATGTCGGCAATTGCTAAACTACATACGATGCCATAAAAAAAAATTACTAAACCATATACGGTGCCATAGCTCCGTTAATATTAAACATTTCCCAAAACCAAACACATATTCGGGTTCCTCAGGAAGTGACCAACAAGCACACATCATCAAATTACTGAATATCACCGCCGTTTCTCGACAATTTAAAACAAATCCTACTTAAACAAAAATTCTAAAAAAACACAACCTATACGAGGCCATGGCTTCCATCAATCTCAACCATACAGCGCGAAACTTCACACACATATACTACAAGTCCTAATGAACGGGACAATACCTCATTTGACCTCTCCCGATGCCAATACCTCATGTCAATCCCCAAAAACCTCTCTCGACCAATGAAAATTATCAGCATATCCGAAAATACCTATACGGGGCCATGGCTCCCACAACACTAAACCGATTCCCTCCAAACTTCACACACGCATACTACACCTCCCAACGAACAGGACAATACCTCACTTCAACACTCTACATGCTCTCCGCCTCCGCTGAACTTCAAAAAACTCTTGTCCACAAAATTTACCTTGCACCACTAATCAACACATACACAAACTCACCTATACGGGGCCATGGCTCCCACAAAACTAAACCGATTCCCTCCAAACTTCACACACGCATACTACACCTCCTAACGAACAGGACAATACCTCACTTCAACACGCTACATGCATTCTACCATTTTTACATACTACTCACCAAAACTACTTACAACTATGCACGTAAAATCACCTATACGGGGCCATGGCTCCCACAAAACTAAACCGATTCACTCCAAACTTCACACACGCATACTACACCTCCCAACGAACAGGACAATACCTCACTTCAACACGCTACATGCTCTCCGCCTCCGCTGAACTTTAAAAAACTCTGTCCACAAAATTTACCTTGAACCACTAATCAACACATACACAAACTCACCTATACGGGGCCATGGCTCCCACAAAACTAAACCGATTCCCTCCAAACTTCACACACACATACTACACCTCCAACGAACAGGACAATACCTCACTTCAACACTCTACATGCTCTCCGCCTCCGCTGAACTTCAAAAAACTCTGTCCACAAAATTTACCTTTGCACCACTAATCAACACATACCCAAACTCACCTATACGGGGCCATGGCTCCCACAAAACTAAACCGATTCACTCCAAACTTCACACACGCATACTGCGCCTCCCAACGAACAGGACAATACCTCACTTCAACACGCTACATGCATTTTAATATTTTTACATACTACTCACCAAAACTACTTACAACTATGCATGTTAACTCACCTATACGGGGCCATGGCTCCTACAAAAATAAACTTGTCCTGTTCGTTGGGAGGTGTATGGTTGTATGCGTTTGTGTTATCTGTGTGAAGTTTGGAGGGTAGTGAATCGGTTTAGTTTTGTAGGAGCCATGGCCCAGTATAAGTGAGTTAACGTGTATAGTTGTAAGTAGTTTTGGTGAGTAGTATGCAAAAATATTAAAATGCATGTAGCGTGTTGAAGTGAGGTATTGTCCTGTTCGTTGGGAGGTGTAGTATGCGTGTGTGAAGTTTGCAGTGAATCGGTTTAGTTTTGTGGGAGCCATGGCCCCGTATAGATGATTTTACGTGCATAGTTGTAAGTAGTTTTGGTGAGTAGTATGTAAAAATATTAAAATGCATTTGAAGTGGTGAAGTGAGGTGTTGTCCTGTTCGTTGGGAGGTGTAGTATGTGTGTGTGAAGTTTGGAGGGAATCGGTTTAGTTTTGTGGGAGCCATGGCCCCGTATAGGTGAGTTAACATGCGTAGTTGTAAGTAGTTTTGGTGAGTAGTATGTAAAAATGGTAGAATGCATGTAGAGTGGTGAAGTGAGGTATTGTCCTGTTCGTTGGGAGGTGTAGTATGCGTGTGTGAAGTTTGGAGTTAATCGGTTTAGTTTTGTGGGAGCCATGGCCCCGTATAGGTGATTTTACGTGCATAGTTGTAAGTAGTTTTGGTGAGTAGTATGTAAAAATATTAGAGTGCATTTGGAGTGTTGAAGTGAGGTATTGTCCTCTTCGTTGGGAGGTGTAGTATGTGTGTGTGAAGTTTGGAGGGAATCGGTTTAGTTTTGTGGGAGCCATGGCCCCGTATAGGTGAGTTTGTGTATGTGTTGATTAGTGGTGCAAGGTAAATTTTGTGGACAGAGTTTTTTGAAGTTCAGCGGAGGCGGAGAGCATGTAGAGTGTTGAAGTGAGGTATTGTCCTGTTCGTTGGGAGTAGTAGTATGCGTGTGTGAAGTTTGGAGTGAATCGGTTTAGTTTTGTAGGAGCCATGGCCCCGTATAGGTGAGTTAACATGCATAGTTGTAAGTAGTTTTGGTGAGTAGTATGCAAAAATATTAAAATGCATGTAGCGTGTTGAAGTGAGGTATTGTCCTGTTCGTTGGGAGGTGTAGTATGCGTGTGTGAAGTTTGCAGTGAATCGGTTTAGTTTTGTGGGAGCCATGGCCCCGTATAGATGATTTTACGTGCATAGTTGTAAAGTAGTTTTGGTGAGTATATGGAAAAATATTAAAATGCATTTGAAGTGGTGAAGTGAGGTGTTGTCCTGTTCGTTGGGAGGTGTAGTATGTGTGTGTGAAGTTTGGAGGGAATCGGTTTAGTTTTGTGGGAGCCATGGCCCCGTATAAGTTATTTTAGGTGCATAGTTGTAAGTAGTTTTGGTGAGTAGTATGCAAAAATGGTAGAATGCATTTGGAGTGTTGAAGTGAGGTATTGTCCTGTTCGTTGGGAGGTGTAGTATGTGTGTGTGAAGTTTGGAGTTAATCGGTTTAGTTTTGTGGGAGCCATGGCCCCGTATAGGTGAGTTTGTGTATGTGCTGATTAGTGGTGCAATATAAATTTTGTTGACAGAGATTTTTGAAGTTCAGCGGAGGTGGAGAGCATTTGGAGTGTTGAAGTGTGGTATTGTCCTGTTCGTTGGGAGGTGTAGTATGCGTGTGTGAAGTTTGGAGTGAATCGGTTTAGTTTTGTGGGAGCCATGGCCCCGTATAGGTGAGTTTGTGTATGTGCTGATTAGTGGTGCAAGGTAACTTTTGTTGACAGAGTTTTTTGAAGTTCGGCGGAGGTGGAGAGCATGTAGAGTGTTGAAGTGAGGTATTGTCCTGTTCGTTAGGAGGTGTAGTATGCGTGTGTGAAGTTTGGAGTGAATCGGTTTAGTTTTGTGGGAGCCATGGCCCCGTATAGGTGAGTTTGTGTATGTGTTGATTAGTGGTGCAAGGTAAATTTTGTGGACAGAGTTTTTTGAAGTTCAGCGGAGGCGGAGAGTATGTAGAGTGTTGAAGTGAGGTATTGTCCTGTTCGTTGGGAGGTGTAGTATGCGTGTGTGAAGTTTGGAGGGAATCGGTTTAGTGTTGTGGGAGCCATTGGCCCCGTATAGGTGATTTTCGGATATGCTGATAATTTTCATTGGTCGAGAGAGGTTTTTGGGGATTGACATGAGGTATTGGCATCGGGAGAGGTCAAATGAGGTATTGTCCCGTTCATTAGGACTTGTAGTATATGTGTGTGAAGTTTCGCGCTGTATGGTTGAGATTGATGGAAGCCATGGCCTCGTATAGGTTGTGTTTTTTTTGAGAATTTTTGTTTAAGTAGGATTTGTTTTAAATTGTCGAGAAACGGCGGTGATATTCAGTAATTTGATGATGTGTGCTTGTTGGTCACTTCCTGAGGAACCCGAATATGTGTTTGGTTTTGGGAAATGTTTAATATTAACGGAGCTATGGCACCGTATATGGTTTAGTAATTTTTTTTTATGGCATCGTATGTAGTTTAGCAATTGCCCATCATGTCACTATGAGACGTGTGAAAATTTCAAAATGTAGGGATTTGAAGTTATTCATCTTTCGGAAGGAAAAACTGATTCACACACAATCGATGTGGAAGGCATTCCCGATATTCAGTGTTTCCAAAAGCCCAGGGTCGCTATGAAAAAACCTAACGCACGAGTGTATTTTTTTCTACTGTAAGATATTACAAAATTTGATGTAAACTTAAAAATGTCCAAAGTCACCCCATTTACGGCATTTCATAGATCAGTTGTATAAACGATTCTCAACCTACGTCACGCTGAAGAAGTCGGTGAAGTGTAACAACCAGGAAGGTGGTGTCAGTTGTCTAGATGAATTTGTAATTTCTGTTGAGTGGTCAATAAAAGAAAATGATTAGTTCAACATAGCATGTGACTCGTGAATATAACATTAAATTCGAGCATCTGAAACGGTTTACAACGTGGTTAAATATGCAGCTTTTACCTGTAGCAGCACTTCCAACATCAAAAAAAAAATAGCTCACAAGTTGCAGCTATCGCATACTCTAGTGAGGTGTATAATTCAAACCAATGATAGTGTGGATCAGAGATTCACACAACAACAACACTGTGAATACGTTTCAACTCCGTCAGCCTCAGCTGCCTTCGCAGCCAGTTCTCATGCTCGTTCTATCAGCTGCACGTTAATTTTTTTGCATAATTGTGGTTTGTTATAAAAAGCTCGTTTTCACACATGTTCGCAGTTACACACTTAAATACAGAAGGAAATAAACGTACAATCCTCTAAATAATCCTTTGAATTTTTCTATAAAATTGAAACTTTCCCTTCTTGTATAATTTTTCAAGCGGATTAGGGCGCATGTGAATCTATAACGAAACAATCGAAATGACGAATATTTAAAAATTGCGCCAATTTTTATCTAATCATGTAGTAAAAAATAATTATTTGATCTAGAATATTATCATTTTAAAGTCAATTAAAGTAACCAAATAAAAAAATTTAAGAAAAATTATCTTTCTTTAAATGGTTGGTATGTTCACTATCTTTTAAATAGAACCATTCAGGTATAAAGCACACCCAATTCATGCTTGAGAAATACAAGTCCGACGTTTTGAATTCGCGCTAAAATTTCGGGACTCCGAGCAGCTTTAATGACCACCCTAAATCAGCTGATGACCCTTCTAGCCTAATACAGTAAAACAATCTGATTTCTATGGGCTTACCATTGGTTCAAACTTCTTGAATCTACGTTTCAAGATTATTCGATTTTATGTTGTCCCTCATATATTGTTCAGCACAAAGATATTTGACAAATTAAATGTCTCTGTTTCGACATCCTTGATTGAATTGCATTTTGTTCGCAGATCTTTGAGAATGACTTTTCTCGGCTTTCAAGAAATTAAATGAAGATAGCCAAGATAAGTTACGGAATTACAAATTCAATACTCAGCAGCAACAGGACTACAGAGAGCGTAAGTGACAGAGCAGAAACACATAAAAAACACAGACATCAGATTTCTGTGAAGGATAATGTGTTCCTTTATGATTTGATTTCTTGTTGAGCAGAGCACTGCTACAGCCATAGACATCGGATTACAATATTGTCTATGGCTACAACATTATGCAAAGAACGTAGCAAAACGGACAACTAAGCATCGAGACTTCCATTGCTTGGCAATGCTTGGGTACCGGGTCCTAATAATAATTCTAATATACTTCATCTTTGAAAATTTTGCAGGTCATGGGCATTGAATAGAATCTACCGAAACAACAGCATGCTTCAATTCTTTGATTTTTTGAATGCTAGTTGTTGGCCATAAAGGTCGGTTTTCTTTTGCTGATAACATTAGACAGGGCTATGTTTAAGTGACGATGTTAAATTGAATCTACCACACATGGATTCACTTTTCGTCTAAAACGTGAATTATAATGTCATCTCTATTGTGACTTAATTGTTAACTTCAACTATCGATCTTGTGACTGAAAGTCTAGTAAAATAATTTGAATTCTGAAGGTGTTGTTATGAATTAAAAGATTCATATTGCGAAGACAAGCAAGCATCTTGCCAATCACACTATGTGAAAGGAAACGAAAAGTCGTCCTCAAGGATGCTCGCATTGCGTGTCAATTGTTTTTCATGTGGGTTGTCTAAATTTGTTGACTTCCACTTCCATTCCGAATTTGTGGCCGATAATTCTCCATACGAGTGAGATTTCACAGCTACAAAGTCCATTCTGAGCGTCCTTCCATTGCATTTGTCTTCCTAAGCTTAGATGTGTAACCAATTTTTTTGTTTCAAAATTTCATTTTCTAGTCCGACCAGGTGGCCCACTATCCAACCAATAGGGCAACCAAAAATCAGGCCCAAGAAAGGAGAGATGCAATACAGTACAAAGTGTCCAGGATCGCCACAGGATGCACACGCGACGCAAATACGTGAGAAACACAAGTCGCCAATGTTGAACCCATCACACTGCATGCATGACAGCTTCTAATCTGATAGCAAAATACTAGCATCGATCACTTCTCCTCTCACACAATTTTCTGCACAGAGAAGTACACCTCACCTCCAATCGCACAGCTGTCTAACGCAACAACAAAGCTACTGAAACACTCGTCAGACGTATACACAGAACACGCACAACGCTCACCATGGAACGTGTGGTATCCCCTGTCAGGTGTGCGGAGCTGATCCGCCGATGGTAGCGGACGTCTGGAAAAGTATTATGTATTTTTAAGAAAATGTTTGGGAAGTCTGGAAGCATTGAAGCTTCAATTCTAATCGCATTCTGTGAGTTAATTGCAGCAAACTACGCATATATTGCTTTCCTAGCGCTTCTCTTTTCCTTTTCAAATAATTTTTGCTGGTACTTGAAGATAGTTGAGTTGCCATTTGAGAAATGTTTAAGGAAAGCTGTGTAGCGCAGTTAGTCTCATTGAATGCACAGAATGCGATTGGAGCCATGTTGGCAAAACTTAAGCACACTGAGAAAATCGAAAGGACCATCGGTCCTAAGACGATGTGGAAAAAATCGCATTTGGGAAAGCATATTAGTAAATAGTCTCATATTTATTAAAGTCGACATTATAAAGGAGAAAGTAAGCGCAACATGATTAAGAACGCCATCAGGTCAATGACGTAAGACGTTTAGAAGTCTTATAAATCTTGTTGACAAAGGGAAGAAGGTAGATCAGCAACTGTAGTTGTCCATTTCTTTTCCATATGTTTTCGTATTAATTTTCCCTCAAAGCATGAAAGGGGGAGTGTGTGAACCACAGAATTAAATATTTTGTTTATCTGCTAAGGTTCGCTAGAAGTGTAATTAACACGAAATCGTCGGCACATCGAGTACCTATTAAGTGGGCAAAAAGAAATTCCTAATACCTTACACAGATAGGACAAAAAGTCGTGCGTCGCTTGCGGATTAATGTGAGTTCCAGCAAAGTGCTTCGATTGCCAAAATTCATTCAGATTCGAAGAATTCAGATCATTGGGCACAAGGTTTCTCCATAATGTTGGCCCTTCCGATCATTATTAGAGAAAGTAGCAGGCGTACGAAAATCAGTTCACTTGATGTTTTCACATCCTCTCCTCGGCATTTCTCACTGCATAGTGCACACACTGAATCGAATGTTTGCCAAGTGATATCACAGCACGCACGCATCTCTCACTGGCTCTCATGTCCTCTGCTGACAGCTTATTGTTTGCCATTTCCAATAGCAAGCGATCCACGAATTATCCATTCGAGAAGGAGCAAGTTGTCATATTCTGTGATGTGCCATTTCGATATTAAGGCTACATATAACTCTTCCTTTCCAGGAAACCGAAGCGCGCGCAGATGAATCAAATTCTGTGGTGTGAACTGTCTGCTAATTGTGATTCTAAATTGTATAATTTCAAGCTGTCCATGTTTACTTTTTCATACTACCAAGACGACCTTGATTGTACATTAAATTTTTTTCAGATAGTTTCAGTATTGTCAATTGCTGAGTATTTACTCATTTGCTCTATTAGCTGTTCAGCTGTATGCTTTTTTAGGGTATGTAGTTGGTCATGAAGTTGACTTACAAAATAGTCCGCTTCTTGTGCGCTAAAAGTTGCGATAGTCCAACACAATTTTCGTAGTTTAATGATACAAAATTGCAGCTGAAGACAGCTGAGGAAGAATAGTCGATTATAGCTGCAAGTAGCAGACTGCATGCATCTTTAAAAACAGTGCGCAGGAGTGACGTGCACTATAAAAATGCATGCATAAAACTGTCATTACAGGGAAGCCATCCAAATCCCGGATTTTTACCAGATTCCTGCAAAGATGGCAACCCTGTACTATTAAATTCATCAAGTAGTTGATCGGCCCCTATCCTAGAAGTATATGACTCGCAAATATTTGAAGTCACCATTACTTGGAATTTTGCCACATTTAATTTGTCACTCTGCAGAAATCGAGAGAAATTCTATGAAATGTTTCATAAGGCGCACGAAAATTCTTCTGCGGCTCTGCGCCGGCTAAAATGACCTTAAAAATCTCTGTCTGTTCTGATCTTTAATCTACTCATTTACATTGTGTTATAGCATGTTAACGTACAGAAACAATAGTAGCCTACGGATTTGCCTGAGCGAAAGTTGTTCTAAACGACTGTCTATGTCTTAACATCGGAAAACGATGTGAGAATTAATCTCACCCATAGTACATGTAGGACTGAACTGAAAAGCATCAGTTCAAATCGTTCGTCAGTTTCATGACGTGGAAAATAAAAGTTCATTTCAGTGGCAGTTACTAGGAAATCATGTTTGCTAAGCTCCTTTGCTTACTAGTAAACGACCAAGAACCTCGTTCATTTGCAACAAAAGTCATAATTCTCCGGTTAGAACTGCTAACTAAACAGTCTATTGGTCTCTCAAATCAACAAAAAAAGTGCAGGAAAAACTCCCCAAAGGTTGCGGTCGTCGATGTATTGAAATTAAATTAGTACACGACAGATCTTCGACGTCCATCGCCTTCTGTGGTCGATCTTACAATAAAACACAGTGTTTCGAAGGCGCTGGACGCCGAAGATCTGTCGTGTACTAATTTTATTTCAATACATCGACGACCGTAACCTTTGGGGAGTTTTTCCTGCACTTTTTTGTTGAAAATCATTATGATCTCCCGTCTGGTCAATTTCGTCCCTCAAATCATTTTGCTCACTTTGCTTGATTTGCGAAGAGGTCGAATCATTCGTTGGTGTCCTCAATTACGCGTTCGGTTATTTTCCGACAGTCTCTTCTGTCATCCTAGCTATCACGTGTAGGTCAGCTTCACACCAACCTTTGATCAGCACGCTAGAAACACACGATTGCAACACAGTGTATTTTACTTGTTGTGCTAATCATGTGACTCATCCATATTTTGTCAAAACCTGCGAACGTCCTGAACACCATGCCAATGCGCTGACGAATTTCATTGCACTTCCCTCGCCATTTATCGTGATACCAAGATAGATGAACCTGTGAACTGCTTCGATTGGGAAAGCTGTTTTTTACTTGTCTCCACTATCACTAATCCCTTCGTTTTATCAGTGTTGATTTTACGGCTACATCTTCCTGCATCTGAAGAAACGAAGTTTAGGCTATTCTCCAGTTCTCACGAACTTTCATCTGGAAGTGTTATATCATCGGCAAGGCTTGGATTGTTGATAGGCCGTCCTTGAAGTGACACCCACACCTCATGCCGCATTGTTATAACACGTTTCAGGTGAACAAAATAACAGGTCACAGGGGATCGCCCTGTCTGGAATCCTTGTCTGAACCAGTCACCAGTTTCATTCCGATACGAAGTGCAGCCTTGGCACTGCAGTACATGCTCCTCAAAATGTGGATAATCTTAGCATCCACTCCGTACGATTTCAGTGCTGCCTACATGGCGTCTTGCCGAATGTTAACGAAAGCCTTGGAGAAGTCGATGAAGCAGACCATCAGCAAGGATCTGTTGCACAGTGCTGCTGTCTCTACGAAAGCCTGTTTGTTCTTCTACCAGGAATGGCTGTACAGAAGCTTTCAGATACTCACGATGATCAGTAAGAGCACTCTGCACACGTGGTTTATCAAAGATAAGGTGCGCTAATTGATGTAGATACATAGATCTCCTTTCTTTGGCAGCGTCACTGTAACCGACTTTTTCCACCATTCACTAGAAACTTTCTCTTCAGACTATGCTTGACTGCAGTGCATATAATGAGCAGCTCTTCTGCCAGTTCTACTCCACCTGCACGTAGCATTTTCCTGTGATGCCATATGTACCGGTAGCTTTGTGTTGTTTTAGCTTCTTGGTTGCTGTTTTGACTTGACACACGAGTTCTGTCGTCGTCTTAGAGTGCCATATCTTCAAGTTCCGTCACTACTGTGGTGTAATAATCATGCGTCTCCGCATGCAGGTCTCGGCAGTACTCAGTCCATCTCCTTGGTTTCTCCGGATGTCTGCAACAGGTGTCCGATCTTAAGCAAATCGTTGCGTCGGTACTCATTTTGTATTGATACCTCTGATCAGCTATTAGCTCATTAATTTTAATTGAATTAAGCAAGCAAATTTGTTCTGCATAGATATATTGTATATGCACACTGCGCAGCATCTAGATGAAATGCACGTATCTAGTTGACTTACTAAGTTTCCTCATTTTCCAGATGACTCTCAATGATATATCTGTGATGGTATGCTGTCGTCAAAGCGTCGCTTATAGTAAAATCACACAACCTCTTATGATACGTAATCATGATCGTGAGTCATATACCTTGAAAGATCTTATCTATATGGTAGCATATCTTCACATAATTTATTTCATAAGTTGCAAGATATACTTTATGTGCAAAGCTTCGTGAGCAATAAAAAAAGGGTTATTAATGAAAATTCTAAACATTAGCTCAATTGTCTTGGAATACCTTTATTGACAATGATCTGAGAGACTTTTAAACTCATCATCTAGCTTACTTAGTCATCGACTGTGACTCTAGGCACCAAAGAAAACTCGGATGCAGTTCCTTTGGGAGTAGAACATCCGTCTTCGTCGGTCAGCACCTTTCGTAATTCCAAAAGATGCAGGCAGTCCATTGGATTATTTAACATCGGGTGCGAGGTAGCTGTTTGAGATTTGCAATTAGCAAGTTAGTGAAATTTCGACGGGCATTCATTAAATAACATCGCTTCTAGCACACTACTGGCAAATCGTCTAGGTCGCCTGCAATAATTAATTACTGCTGCTCTTTGCAAGCACAATGTAAATGGAATATTTAAATATTAAGTTGCATCCTCAGTGGAAAAATGGGAGCATACCTGAATAGCTGCCATTTCATCCAACATCAGGAATCATCAGCAGGCCTAGTCTACATCTCTTAACATCGACACAACTCCCTATTTAAAGTTGCAGCCATGCCCGGTTAAATTTGAAATTTGCAATTAGCATGATTGTGAAATTTCGACAGGCATTCACTAAATGGGAGTTGTGTCTATTTTAACTGACTCTAACTGGCTGTTGTGCCCATTTTTCAACTGAAGATGCAACTCAATATTTAATTCAGGGGTCTCACTCGTCAAAAAATAGAAAAAATTGACAGTAGCAAAGAATAGCAAAAAAGTAAATAAAATGCAATAAGTTCGGGATTTCGATTAGTATTTGCAGTTAAGTGGATGTTTTGTTGATGGTTCAGTAGAATTGGATCTAATTGTAAGATCAAGAATTGCGGATAATTTGCATACATGCTGTCATCTGAGCCATCACTTACTTTGTTTCGGAAACTGCCGTCATATCTTCTATTTTTGAACCCATCGGCTCATGTTTCAATACATGTATATTAGTACATCACAAATCCATCGCAAATCCTTTTAGTCCAGATGTCCACCCTTCCGACTTCCAATTGCACTTTCAGGGCTCTATCTCTTGACCAAAAGATCGCCTGGACAGTCGCCTACCTACTATATTCTACGATGACTTAAGTGCTTTTAAAGTGACTGATTAAGCATACATAACCCTGCATAATAATTATGCCAATTTATTTCAGAACTCTTCTACAATATTTCATCAAAGACATTTCAATGTCGTGAATTATTTCGTCAGTGTAGTACTTATTGTGATGTCCAGAATGTAAGAAGAAGTGGAAATAAGTTTCGCAATTGATAATGGCTGTTTTTCTCAAAACTATGCACTTAATGGTCTATTGCAATCGTTTCTGCCATTACAGAACAGTGTCATGAAATCTAAGACCCCTAATTTCCGCAATGATGCTTATGCGGCTACTTTCTCTCAATTTCAACTGGTGATCTCAAGTGATATAAATATACTGATTAACGTGAAAGTTGTTAATATATCCATCGCGAATTCCAAGCAACTGAGACTTAGTGTATTTAATTGAATTATTTAGGGATTTCGTAGCAAGACCTTAAGCAATACATGTTTTCTTCACCACACATTTTAAGAAAATCAACATAAATCTACTGGTCTCAATCTTAAATATTAGTCAGAATAATAGCACATCAGATAATAGCATGCGCTCTCTCGCGTCCTTTTAGGTCTGGTGGTGCAGAGCCGGAGTATGGAGGTACGACTGCTTGAAGCAGTCAATAGGAGTTCTAGTATTCTAAATCAATCATGTCCGACGGATTCTACGAAAAAGTGGACAAAATAGTGATTTTTGAAACCTCAAACCATCAACCACAATCCAAAATTATCGCCAAATATCCGAATCATCATATTCTATCATAATTTCTTTGATATTTTGGGCGTAAGGTTGAAATTGAAGGTCACTTCTGCTCTAAAACATAAAAATGCATAAAAATTGGATTTTTTGTCCCCTTTTCGCTTTTAACAAAAAATCTTGTATCGAGTCATATTTTGATCGAGGACAGCAAAAATTATGATTATGTGATACAAAGGAAGGAACGGTATTGTTGCAGTGAAATTTTTATTTATTTATTTTGAGACGGCTATCAGGGCACTAGAGCTGGGAATGTCTCATTCGTCACGTACGTCACAATTTCAGGCATAAGTTTTTCCACGCAATGTATAACTTCAGCAACATGACTGAAATTCAAAATCCTACCAAATCCTAGTAACATACACCCTCTACGATACCATAGATAACTCGGAGGTAGACGGTCGAACATAGGGTGTGTCTGGTACGTTCGTACTTGATGAACATGCCGCTCGTACGTGACGACAATGTTCAATGTCTTCTCATAGCTACGTCAGACGCTTAGTCTCAGCACTGAACGTGTTATTCCAGGAAATATGTCACACTAGGGTATTTATCAATAAGAACTCAAGCTATGAGCCGCACTATTCCTGGAAATATTTCCGAAGTAGGCCAACCTTAATTCTCGGAAATCTCTCTTTCCTCCTGTATTATTGGTCGATAGCAGTAACTCGAAGTAATTTCGTGTAGAACATTTGCTTTGATTTTAATTCGAAGTAACCAACTACGCCTAACCTTATGGATAAGTCATCGTCATAAAGATCATAGCAATACTGGGCCAAACGGATTAGAAAAAGCGAAAGAAGACGACCAACAGCAAATAGACCAAAAGAAATAGTAAGACAGAAAAGGAAGTAGAGCGAGAAGTCTGCGAAACAGGGATCGTAAGTTGAACGAAAGATGTATTTCTCCATCTTTACCGTTCACTCAAACATCTGCTTTCAGGATCAAAACTTCAACAATGAAAGCAGTATGCAGAGCATGGAGATAAATAGAAAACTTATTACTCAAATCCCAAAAAGAAGGAAAGAGGTCATTTCAAAAAGACCTCTGCGGTGCATACAGTGATTCTTGAAACAAATTTTGAAGTGTCCAATATGATGGCTGAATGCACTGTGCCTCCGCTTCTTACAAAAGACTTGTCACATAGAAATCGAAAGGTGACATTCTGCGAATTGTATCTGATTAATCATTGGATGAGCAAGATGCATTTTTACTACACCACCATCACTGTGCAATTTCTTTGACAGATGATTGATTTCAACGAGATGTTTCTTAGTAAGCCTTATTTTGTATATTTATTTGTACAACATATCTGTTCAGTTTCATCGATTCATCCTTTCGAAATCATTAGGCCTATTCTACACGGGACGAAATCTTGTCATACAAGCGCAATATGTTTTTTTTAACAAATAGTTCTTTCATTTTGCTGTTTCACAAAGCAACATAAGCTTTTTAGCGTTAAGAGAAAAATTCACGTGCGATAGCTAGTACTAGTGTTATGGTGTTGACACCATAAAAATGGGAGAGCGTCACGTACGTCACGAGTGCATCACGTACGTCACATGCAGCATATTTCAAGATGCAGGTACAATTGAGTTGTCATAATCAAGGGGAACCAATAGAAATTTGTTTTCGTACTCTCGATACAGGTACCGGTAAATCGATTGAGTGACAAAAGTCTTTTTCCGAAGGACAAATTAAAGTTGAAGTGAGGTATGTGAAACACTGTGTCCTTTTTGCCGTCACGTACGCACGGATGTATAAATCAATGTCCGCAGATAAAAAATTAACATACGAAATTTCTTCCACAGCAGAAGCTGCAAGTAAAGTTGTGTCACAATGCACACACATTTGTATGAAGAATTTCGTAGTCTGAATGGTTCAAAATTTGAAATATGTTTCTCCAAAAATCACACACGTCACGTGTAGAATCCCTCGTCTATGTCGTTCATCCAATGAGACAGCATTACGAGGAGTCGGCTGGTTCATGACATAACTCAAACATCACATTCCATGAGCTACAAGTACGAACGAGTCACATCACAAACAGAGCAATCGAGAGCTGGGATGAGATGAACAACGAGATCGGAATCATGTCTCAACGATGACTTCTATGAAAAGAGCTTTGTGTGGAAATGTACACCTTGCAAGGTACATACAGTTGGATGCCGTAAGAGCTCTGATGGAGCATGAATTGCGTTTATGTGGGTGAATTTTCCAATGCTGGCAGAACTGAATCGAATACTTGCCTCACAGATTATGTCAGTCAAAAGGTTCCGAGATTTTTAGTCGAACCGCTCGGCGTGCGGCATTCAACACCATAAAATGTGAAAAGAAAAATTACGTTGACCAGATAGACATATCTATCAACATACATGTTCCTGTTTTCTGTTGATTTTGATCTCATGTCATCTTTCAAAAAATCGGTTTTTCTGTCAGCCAAATTTCAATTAACTAAAATGAGATGGAAATATAAAGGATCAATTGAATACTAAGTTTCATTATCGAGAGAAGCCACATTCACAAAAGTGCCAAATATTCAGTAAACTTTCTATCCTTCGGATGGCCCGGTTTTATGGTATGCTCGACTTCTTTTCGAAAAATGCAGAACTTGAAAAGTACATGTGAGTGCTTGAGTTCACATTAGGATAATGCAAAGATGTTCAATTGAATAAAAATGATCTAACATGTAGCGGCAGACACTGTTTGTTGTATACAGTAGTATTCGGATAACTCGTCACCCCTGGGGAGCGGCCAAACATGACGAGTTATCTTATTTGACGAGTAATCCGAAGTTGTTATTTTAATGATAAGGCTAACCACTTACATTGAATGCACATTAATGATATTTGAAATATAGTATGATATCACAGCTACACCGCCAACTTCATCCCTAATACATGTACGTGTACATGCATGTAATACAGTACTTACAAAGCTTAACCTGTTAGATAGTACATGTGTATATGTACATGTAGGCATATATGTATTAAACTTGCCTGCTAGCCTGCTTCCTACTACGTGTATGTAGGTGAATATACAGTACAGTACTATTTGTAACAGTTTGCAGTACAGTACTATTTGTAAACAGCGTCAGCTGTACACAACGGTGACAGACTGTACAAATGGTGGTATTGTTTTATTTCCCCCCAAATACATGTAGGCCTACCTTTGATCGTCTAGAGACTGTAATCTGATTGAATCATCATATGTAGCTGAATCATCATCTCAGCTAGCCTACATTTTCCAAATACAGTAGAATTGAAAACGAAATAATCCACGTCATGACATAATTCATTTTACTTTACACGAAATGAACACATAATCTGGCGACTGTCATAGATTGAGAGGAAGAGACACAAAACAAAAGCACTAATTGTTGAGACAAACTAAACTAAGTATTATTAACATCTGGTTGACACCATAAACTCGACAAAAAATTATTCAACTACTGAAAAAGTCAGTGATCTTGCTTTGTACTCACACTTGAATCACACTTTTTCGATACAATTTCAACCAGCTTGTTCAATTTAAAATCAGAAGAGTCAATGTCATTCTGAGCCAGAAACTTCTGCAAGGTTTCAACTGCAGCTGCAGCTTCACTTACCCGCACCAGTGATGGAGTGCTGTCATCTTCGTCGTCAGTGCTGCACTCCAAGATCACATCATCTTCGCTGTCTTGTGTCACGCTGTTGACTATGTCGACTTCACTTGCTGGTGCACATGTAGCCGTTGCATCATTTGCAGAAATGTATTGTCAATATCGACTGCCGGTGTCAGAAGCAGGGCTAGTCTTTCAAATACATTGCGAAAGTTTTGCATCGTCGCCACTGTCTCTTGCGCCGATGGGATTTCATTTTGTGTCGATTCGGGTGAGGACAAGAAGCCACCGTGTTTGTAACAGTTCTGAATTGCTGTTGGAGAAATGCTATCCCAGGCTCTTGCGGATAAGGTCACCGCCAAGTGAAGATCCGGTTTAAAATCTGTGTTTCCACTTTCTAATTCACGTATCATTCTTGTAAGCAACAGCTTTCGATAGCACACTTTGAATGACCGGATTACTGCAGCATCCATCGGCTGAGTATGAGAGGTGGAATTAGCAGGTAAGAATATCAGCCGCACAGATTTAAGCTGTTCAACCACTGGATGCGCGGGACAATTGTCTACGAATAACAATATTTTCCTGTTTTCCTTTGTCATTTCGGAATCTAGATTCTTCACATATTCAGTGAACATATCTCCAGTCATCCATGAACGTCTGTGGCTTTGTATATTACGGGAAGTCCTTTAAAGCCATGAAAACATCTCGGTTTCTGAAACCTGCCGATCACAAGTAGACGTCGTTTATCTGAGCCGTCCATGCTGGCAGTGATCATGATTGATATTCGTTGCTTCCCGGACTTGCCTCCAACACATTTGTCACCTCTTTCAGCTAGAGTTGTGCCGGATAGGAAAATGGCCGGATACCGGATATCCGATAGAAAAAATCCGGCCGGATACCGAATACCGACCGGATAGCGCTCCGCTGCTGTCCAAGCACTGATGCATGCCAGATATTTATAATGTACAATGCACAGGTTCATATTTTTTCATATAGCAAAATGCTACATGCACTATGCAGCAGCGTGATGATTATTTGTAAAGGATCAGCCACTTACAAAGATAGCTATATACATATAGATCTGCTTAATGTGCAAATTTAGCAAATCAATTTTAGCAACGGAAAGGCTGCATGTCTCATTGCGAAGCCCTCGTTGAACATGGCTTAGCATCTACAGGAATAGGTCAGCTTCTTTGACCGCATAAGTCGGATATCTTGCAAGCCAAGTTACTTTTCAATGGCGCCATGTCATATCATATGTCATCATTAAGACATGGTGTCATCTTTCTATCATATTCAGGGGCTACCACAGAATTAGATTGTTGGCTTCTCGCGGATAAACAATCCAATTCTGTGGGGACTACACTTAAATGTCCATTGGTGCTTTCTAAAACCTGCCATCCATTCGTCGAATAATCATCGAATAGGAAGCTGGGCTAAAAATAGCTCCTGGGAATCCCACACATTGAATTCCTAGAATACTTTCCGCATGCCTTTCCACAACGTCGACATCCGAGTGTGCATTGAAGTGCTCAATTGTCCATTTCTCAAGAATGTCGTCGCCTATATGGAAATTCTTTTCAATAGTGAATTCAACAGATACACATACCCGGTGTGATACATGCAAAAAGATGATTTCAAGAGGTGGTAAACTTCCCAAGGACTTCGGAACGACAGGATTAAAAAAATCATCTTCGGCAACATCCTCTGGTGTACATCCAATACGAGTCTCTTGCACGAAATGTCGCCAAAGAACGTGAGGAGCACAAGCACACTCAGCGACCGCAGCAACCGCATAATACCGTTATGTCATCCTTTCGATCAGCACAACAGTGGGATTCTAGTAGTAACAAAGCAAAGACAGTGCATCGTCGCATCGGTGAAATGATCGCCATAGATTGTCAACCTTGTTCTATTGTTGAAGACTGGATTCCAGCGTCTCTTGGGAACTCTTGAGCCTCACTACAAGATACCAGGCAGAAAATGCTTCACTGACAACATTCTACCTGAAATGTAGGATCGAGTTGTTGGAAAATTGAAGACCCTTCTTCAAGAAGCAAATGGCGTTAGCTTCACATCAGATATATGGACTTCTGATTCAAACAACGACGCTTTTTTGAGTTTAACAGCGCATTACGTCAACACGAACTTTGATAGAAAGAAATTGACGCTGCATATAAAGCACTTCCCTGGAGGTCATACATCCGATCGAATTGCTGAAGCAATAAGTGAGATGATGAGTGAATGGGGCAATCTCGATGTCATCAACTTTGTGACAGATAACGGAGCAAACATTGTGAAAGCAGTTCGTGATTTGAATTATACTCATGTATCATGTGCTGCACATAACTTGCGTTTATGCGTCACTGGTGCTTTAAAAAGCCAGCGCATTTTGAGTGACATTCTAGCGAGGGGAAGATCCATAGTTGGTCACTTCAATCATTCGGCCAAAGCATGCGACAGACTTCGAGAATTGCAAAATCAATTGCAAATTCCCCGGAAGAAGTTGATACAAGACGTATCTACAAGATGGAACTCGACACTTCATATGTTGCAAAGCTTATCAGAGCAGCAGAAAGCACTTGTGCTGTACTCAACGGAGGTAAAAACTGTTGAGTGCTTGACTCCAAATCAGTGGGACCTTGTGGAGAAAGTAATAGACATTCTGAAGGCATGTGAAGATGTTTGTCAGCAATTATGCTCGCAAGATGCATCAGTCTTCATGGTTGGTCCGCTAAGCCAAGGACTGGTAAAGATGATTGAAAATTGTACCAATGACTCAGGAATTGGTACTTTCAAAAGCGAACTCATCGCATCTATTATGAAAAGGTTTGAACAGTACACCCACGATGCTGACATCGGCTGCTACACGGTAATTGATCCCAGATACAAAGACTCTTTTTTCTCTCCAAGGCTTGCTGCCCTTCATAGAGCTAGGCTAAACAAGCTTCTCAGTACCAATGCGGAAGTAGCTGATGAAACATCGTCCCACTTAAATGAGCCTCCACCAAAGAAGATCAAATCAAATGTTTGGGATTGCTTGGATGAGATAGCTCAAACTTCATCAACACTGAACTCAAATTCTTCTCCTACAAGCGACAATGAGCTGGAGACCTACTTGAGCCTTCCTAGGATTCGAACAGATCCATTGAAGTTTTGGAGAGATCACTCCTTGCAATTTCCTAAATTGGCAGAATTGTCAAGGAAGCTTCTTTCCACCCCACAACAGTGTGGCAAGTTAGCAAATGTTTAGTGTCGCGGGGAATATCCTCAGTCCCAGAAGAAATCGGCTGAACCCAGAGAATGTCGAGCGGATATTGTTTCTTCACGATAACATTCCAGTTTTGAATTTTGAATACTGATTTATTCGTTGTCTGTTTATTACATTGATCATTGCACGTTCCAATGAAGATTCATCAATACATATTTCTTCATGATATAATCATACATGAGCATTGATTTCCATGCTAGCGGTGCGATGTGAAGGCTAGGTGGGTTGATATGAACTACTACCAGTGCTGAGTTTAGTATTTTAAAGCGAAAATATGGGGAATTTAAACACGTGTGTAGCATGCAATAATGCTATGAATGTATTCGTGATAGTTGATAGTTGCTTGAGAATGTAGTCCTAGTCCTCAGGATTTATTCAAAAATTAAACATGCCGGAACATGCAAGATGATACCTTCTAGCAGATGGAGAGACAGTGCACCATGCGGATAAAGCAAAGTAAGTCAATAAATAGTGAAGTTGAATTATTTAGCACTAAACTTTCCGCCATGCTAAATTTTCAAGACTGCTTGATGCCACAACAACAGATAATGAAAAGACTGGCTAAATTGACGCAGCTAGACGAAAATATACTCAGATAACAGATATCCGGTGAAAAAATGTAATACCGGTCCGGATACCGGATAGCATGTTATCCGGCCGGATACCGAATACCGGATACCGGCACAACTCTACTTTCAGCCAAGGTTTTGTCGGGCAGCAATTGCCAAAATAGGCCGGTCTCATCGGCATTGTATACATCAGATGGACGATATTCGCGAAGCAATTCAGGTAGCTGTTCTTTCCATTGGGAAATTGTTTCGGGGGGGGGGGCAGACCTTCCTTCGCCACTGATCTGGCGCTGTGTAACCGCATGGCGATTTTTGAATCGATTGAGCCAACTTTCGTTGTATTCGTAATCGTTCGCTTGGAGTCGATGAGCAAAGTTCTTGGCTTTCTCAAGAAGAAGTGCTCCACTCACAGGTACACCTTGAGATCTCACTTGTCTAAACCATTTAAGGAGACATTCTTCAACTTCTGGTTGCTTTGATAGCCTCATTCGTTTCCGGCTAGCTGCGAAGTCATTATGTTCGACTGCTCCGACAATTTCATCACGATTCTTCAACCAAGAATCGAACGTTTGCCACTTCACTCCATAGCGAGATGTAACTTCACTTTTAGATAGATGTTCCTGTTCAAACGTTGTAATAATTTTGGCCTTTTTGTCCAGCGGAAAGGTCGTCAGGGAGCGCTTCGAGTTCGATATGATAAAAAACGGTAGACAGCATAGAGGGTAGGCAGCGAGAAATGTCGTCACTCGTCAGAATAATTCGAATTGCCTTTTGAGATGCAAATGAGTCACATGATCTCGTGTGCAGACTTCATCAATATGCAGACTTCCATAAAGTTATTTTTCAGCGTTTCACTTCCATATAAGGAAATCCATAGAAGGAATCTACCTGGGGCCTATTTCAATTTAAGGTCCCTAACCTTACTACCTTAAGGTTAGGTACCTAATGTCATGCTCCCTTAAGGTGGATAAGCCTATTTCAATTTTAAGGGAGCACTTTCTTAAGGGACCTAACAAGCTCCCTTAAGGTACCTAACATAGTAATCTACATGCGTATCTGTCAATAGGTTAGCAGTTTGTCAAGGTAATGTAGGACATCATTAAAATTTCAATGCAATAAATAAGAATGGAATGAGAATGTGCTACTTACAACCCAGCTGATAAAATTTCACCACAAATCAAAAAGAAATCTATCACTAACACATTTTAATTGCTCATCACGGCACTGACCAACTCACTAAAAGTTCGTATTGTCAGTCTCTACAATAGGTAACGACGTATGAGTTGCGGACAATGTTTCCAATTTCCGAGGCATTATCCAACTCAAAATTATCTTGTGGTTGTTGGAAAAAAAGTGGCGGTTCATGTGCATCATTTGGGATCTCAAGCTTAAAGTGACGTGCCATGTTATGCATCACACATGCAGCCTTGCAAATTGATCCAAACTTATCAATTTTTGATCGAAAGGGACGTTGTAAAATTCGGCACCGATTTTTCAAGATACCAATTGTCTGTTCGACAATAACCCGCGAAGCACACAATTTGCGTTGATATCGTCCTTGATGTTGATCTAAAGTCAAAGTAGATGGATAAGGTGTGAGACACCAGGTACGACAAGCATATCCGGAATCACCAATAAGACTGAAATCTTTTAGATGCTGCATGAGCTTAGGAACTTCGGACTGCGACATTACCTTAGCATCATGACTTGACCCAGGCCATGAACAGTCAAAATAACGGATTATGTAGTCCAAGTCACACACAATCATCACATTAACACTTGGCCAACCTTTTCGATTGATGTATGAAGGCTCATGGGTTGAAGGATGAAGCATCGGACAGTGAGTACC
This sequence comes from Prostheceraeus crozeri, assembly GCA_907163375.1. Lineage (NCBI taxonomy): Eukaryota > Metazoa > Platyhelminthes > Polycladida > Euryleptidae > Prostheceraeus > Prostheceraeus crozeri. The sequence goes on from CAJQUW010010027.1 coordinate 54,549, forward strand.
ATCTACGGCCGCGATAATTCGACGCAACTTAAATTTTTTGTAAAAACGAGATTCCATGGCTTTTGCGCTGGCTGCAGAATACCAAGGGATCCAGCGTCGCACTATCTCACTTCGACATAAAGCTTCAATTCCGTCATAAACACTACGCCATGCAGCGGTTGCACATATCTTGCTATTTTGATTGAGATTCCAAAAGCAATTACCGGTTCCCAAGTAGTGTAAAAAGTGTAAAGGACTTTAAGATAAGGAGGCACACTGTTCGAATAACAACTCTTTGAAGGCAGATATGGGATAAGTTCTTCAATAACTATGATTGCAGCTTCTTTGGTAAATCGGAAATTTTGGAAGAAAAAAGTTTTGTCATAATCAAATGGATTATTGGGATCATGGAGAATACTTCGCCGCAGAGCTCGAGATTGGTTAAGTTCTTCAATAATTTCCATTAGGCGTATATCATTCATCATGGTTTTTATTCAACTCTCACGCAACACGCTCTCAGATATCTTTTGAAGTCAAGTGACTATGGTGCATGTATTTACGGCGACACTCATTGTTTGAAGACTGCTGATTCGTCAGGTGACATAGATAGCGCATCGATTTAGCCTTGATTCAGCAGCCGAGGAATGGATTACTCATCAAACTTATCGAAGTTCTTAATAACGTCACTGCAGAACGCACCAGTTGGTTAATATAACACAGTATCGACGTTATCCTCACAGTTAGTTTACTTCATCGCAATTTGGCAGACCATCTCACTGTATTGTTCCGTCATCGTAAAATATGCCTTCTTCAGCATTTTCGAATGAAACAGTGTTGATTTTTCTTCAAATGTTGAAAGAGAAAGCTGACGCTTTGTTCAGCCGAGTGAATAACAAATTGACTGTGAACAACAAGTCAACTATGTGGAAGCAGCTGTGTGATGACCTCAAAGTTACCACAGGTCAAGAAGACATTCAAGTTGAGAAATTGATAAAAAAATGGGATAACTTGAAATCTAAACTACGAAACTACACGATGAAAATACGCAGTAGTCGTTCTGCAACAGGGGGTGGTAGATCCATTCCGTTAGATCCCATCATGGAATTATGTTGGGATATCATGGGCAGAGATAACCCAGCATTGACTATGATACCGGGTGCTTCACATTCAGCAGTGAATACTTCAAATGAAGACCTAATCGTGTCGAGATTGAGACTGAGGTTAGTGACATCGCCCTACAGCCTCAAGAGACCCACGATCAATCAATTTCTTCACAGATTGAGACACAAACGGTTGATGTAATAACAACCGATATATGCACTGCAGCAACTGTTGCAAAACTCGCTTGCAAAAAATTAGAAGAAGAGATAATACAAAATCGTCTGGAACACAAGCTGAAGATGGAAGTGCTAACTGCCAAGAGGGAATATTATGTTGAAAAAACAGCAAAACTGATGAATACTCCCTGAATAAAGTGCTTGACGATTTCATTACGTGTACCGCTTCATTTTGCTCAAGTAAGCGTCATATGTTATTTTTCGTTACTATCAATGAAATCATAAAAGCAGTAAGATTTGATAGTTGTTTTTGATTGTCGACTTGATGGAAATATTATACCGATATGTTCACTGTGACTATCTCGTAACCGTTCAGTTATCTTAACTATTCTAAATGTACATATTTACAGTAAATATATATATGTACATATTTACAGTAAATATATATATGTACATATTTACAGTATAGTCAAATAAACAAAATGCATGTAAAATAATGTCTAAGATGTATGTTTATTGTCAGAAAATATCGATATCATCTTCCTTACGGATGATAGTAATATGTTAGGTAACTGGTAAGGTAGGGGAAGAGCTACCTTACTATTCACCTTAAGTTTTGCCACCTAACCTAAGATTGAAACAGGCTAAGATACTACCTTAAGGCGCCTTAAGATTTTTCGTCTTTGTCTTCATGCTGACTCACAACCTTAGGTACCTTAAGGGACCTTACGATATTTCAAGGTACCTAACCTAAGCTTTGAAATGTACTAACGTCGTTTCCAAGAATCTTAAGGTTAGGTACCTTAAATTGAAATAGGCCCCTGAATGTGTCATGTTATTCTGTATGTAGGCTGCTACTTAAAAATTCTAAGTTAATCAGTAATAATTTAATTTTTCGTATTGTTGGTAAGAAATGAAATTCATGTACGCTATCAAATTACGGTACACGGCTCTCTGGTACACGGATAGTGATAGCCCAAACCAGTGACCTACTGTTAAGCTGAACAAGTGCGAAAAAATATTGACGAATTATCCGAAGAAACTTTCTTTTTGGACTATTTTCTATTACGAGTTATCGGGTTTGACGAGTTAAGCGAAGTTAAATATATGTGTAAGATAGCAGATTTTGAAGGGATTTTTTTTCGATGACGATTTAAGTGTGAATGACGAGTTATCCGATTACTACTGTATATTCATTCTGCTATTCCATTGTCATCATTTTAAAAGTAAAACAAGTGGCAAAAAATTGTTTCATGCACTAGCAAAAAAGTGGCAAAATATCCATAATTTTGGATTGAGACCGCTGTTAATTATTCTTTTTACATTGTGTTTGCAAAAAGCAGCAGTGATTAATTATTGCAGACACAAAAACGGAAAACTAGAAACTTTTTGCCATTCCTGTTACTGTATTTTCTCTATTAAAAAGTCTCATTCTACAATATTTAGACATTTCTATTATAACGTAAACGAAGTCTTTCAGACATCTCCCTCTTGACGAGATCATTTCAAATAAGTCAAGAGTTTTTTTAGACATGCAAACCGGTAAGTATGCCCTTATATATACAACTCCTGTGCAAATGGAATCGTTATCTTCAGAGACAGTGATAGAATGGAATTCAATTCCATAACGTGCTTTAAGTCTTTTCCGTGTAAGAAGTATTTACGTGACACCAATTCCTAGCTAATCTATGAAAATATCGTATTTCTTGAACATTGGCTGACGATAATGCTTTTTTTGATAAGCTACAGATCACATCTTTCTCCTCCACTTTTTGAGACAGAAAGAGGCCTACCACGGCATGAGTAAGAGAAAAGGCGTGAAGAAAATGCATGTTCTCGAACACCTATGCTAAGATAATAAATAATAACATTAGACTATTCAAATTGCACTTAGTGAATGTCACTCAGTGCTACTTCCATCATAGGCTTTAAAACAAACAGCGTAGATATCATGCAGAAAATCAATGCTCATCGACATAGGACATGCTGATATAACAGTGGAATATAATGTGATAGTTCTCTCGATTTCGGAAAGTCGAAATCTATCCGAAAATCCTGATATCAGACATTCTACATTATTTCCTGTCTGATCACATACGTTGTGATATGTTGCATTAAATGTAGGGACCTGAGAATCGCCAAATTTTGAATCGAATCGGGTCGTGATTCGCGAATCGAATCATTTATTTATTTTAATAGCCCCATTTTCCATGAAAAGGGGTAGGTTGAAATGTCATACATAAAAATAGCAATTCATTTTTAAATCATAGAAAAATTAAATAGGCCTACTTGAGCTTGTTTTCAAGTGCGATTTGCTTAGCCAGCTATACCGCTAGCCATAAAGAAAACATGCCGGTCTAATATGACCTAATAACCATGCAATTTACATGGCTATTGAAAGGTGACAGCAGGGACTCCTTGGTTCTCATAAAGAAATGAGTAATTGAATTAAAGTGTCCCTATTAGTCTGAGAAAATTTGAATATACTGCGCTTTATAATTGCAGCCTATTTCGAATGAATGTTGTTGCTAGGTTATGAGATGATGGATGTTGGTTTGACATGTCTTGAACTGCACATTGGCCTTACTTTGCTAAATTACCGGAAAGCAGTTTGATGATGGGGACTTGATTTAAGTTATCGGGCTTACAGAAAAAAGTCCTTTGAATCTCACATCCATCAGTCGCTCCCACACTTGAACCTCAGCCAGGGAGAGCTCAAATTTGCATGAACTATCATTAAGTAGATTTTACCTTTTCTATCACATTTTCAGTTCAGAAAACAACAGATTTTTTTCAACAAGCCATTAGTGCCTACAACCTCCCATGTTATCGTTGTCCGTGATGAATATCTAAATTATTCAAGACGAATTCTAAATAAATTATTAAATATTCTGCGTAGACTTCTACATAATTCTGTCATTCTATGAAGACTTGCAATATAATGTATAACTATTCTAGTCCTTGACTTGCCAGCTTGGAAACTAAAAATTACTGAAGCAAGGAAATCCAGTCGAATATTTTGTTATTTATTTGATAACCTGTCTGAGTTTTGCTTCCTTGCGTCATGGCCTACTTTTAGTAAGAGTTCCTATTTTAGTATCTGTACAACTATAATTCACTGTTCTAGTAAACCACGTGTAGTGGGCCTGAGATTCCTGACGAAAGACTGTCTGATAAGCATGTCTTACAGCCCTTGTAGCTTGCGAGCCTGCAAATGGACCATTTACAATTCTGCTTTAAATCAGTTGATATGAAGTATATCGGACTCGATCAAGAGGATCGACCGAGTTCGAAGCACTGATCTGAGCAATATGTACATAGAGTTATAGAGTATAGTAGTATAGTAATAGTACTATAATAATAAGTAATAGTATAGTACTATTACTAGTAATAGTAATAATAAGTAATAGTATAGTACATAGAGTAACTATCAATTATGTAGTCACGTACTATAGCTGATGATACGAGCAACTCTTGTTCAGCAACCGACTTTCAGTGAGAATCCAGCATTTCAAACATGCTACAATGTCTAATTCCAGTCGTAACGAACGGGAAGAGGCTACAAATACAAAGAAAATATGTGACATGATTTTTGGCCTACCTACGTGAACGCCTACGTTATCGCAATTTCGATTCGAATCGGCAGCCGATTTGCGAATCGAATCTCGAAGCTTCACAGGTCCTTAATTAAATGGCAATATAATATCGTAACCAAACCTCTAGTTTCCTGATGATATTTGATGGTAGCCGAATAATGCAGATGTCAAGCGATTCTGTAGTGTAATTCAAGAGATATTATTGTGATACCGCGTTGACATTGCATGCTTTCATGTAATCTGGAAAACAATTTTCTTTGATATTAAAAATAGCCTTGAAATTTGATGAAGTTGCCTGGAATAGCCCGGAAATCGAAGCTTGAACCCTGGCCGTCACCCTCCATGGCTATCTAGTTTGCTAATTAGATTAGCAGTAGCAAGTACTTTTAGTATGAAAAAGGGGCGACCTCAGCTGGGGTTTTCCGGAAATGGCATGTCACCGGAATCTCATGTATCGATGGGATCCCTCTGAAAAAGAGGAGGCACCTCCAAGAAAATGAAGGTTCTCCGAGGAAGAGCAGGACCCTCTAAGGAGGTGAATGGCCCTCTGAAATGGAAAGGGGCGCCTCGCAGCAGGAAAAGTGCTCTCTGAGAAAGGGAAGAGTTCCTTTCCGGAGACAAATTGCACAGTTTATGGACCCCCAAATTATATTTCCGCTGGGGCCCCTGTAGCATATTTTCACCCATGTTATTTGTTCACCTGTCATGTTCATAGTTGCAATCGTTCTATTTTTCCTTTTCAGATGAATTCTGCGATCGAAAGCAATTTGGATAGTGCATTGAATATTATCTACGATAAGTGCAAGGAATCAAAGAAGTTATTCGACAGCAATACAATTCGTCTTGTCGTGGTACACAAGCGAATTCCCAGCAAACCGAAGAACTTTTTTGTTCAGCTCCCTAACAAATTATTTTCTTCTGGTGATAGAGTCCTCCTTATAACTAAGGATATCGGAGATGACGAAAAAAGTAGAAAGGACCACGAAAAGACAAGTCAGCATTTTCGACAATTAATGAAGAAGTCGAAAACGTCGTGTCCAAAAGTTGCAGTGATGTCTCTCAGAGAATTAACGATCTCACATATGACATTCGAAAATAAAAGAAAGCTTCGAAGATCATACGATTTTTTTCTGGCTGACAAACGGATCTATCATCGCTTACCAAACAAACTTGGATCACAGTTTACTCAACGCTGTATGCCTATACCTGTCGACTTAGAAGCATCTGATTTGGGTGCTGAGATTACATCTGGACTATCCCGCATGCGATTTGCAGTAATGGCTCGTGGGTCAAATGAAAGTGCTGCTGTGGCACATACAGGCATGAAATTTCAAAAAGCTAAAGACAATATTGTCAGAGTAATTGTCAGTATCTTCTCGTCTTGGCCTGGAGGGAAGGATAATGTGAGACTAATGCAGTTGCAATCACCTACTGGTCTTAGTGTTCCAATATATCTCGAAGAAACTGAGTTCAAAGGTTCACTTGATGATGATTGTGGAAAAGATACATTTAGCTCCGACTTGGAATCTGTTAAGAAGCAGATGAGTGTGTAGTGGAAAATTTTGATTCTGGATTTTGTAAATATATGTAAATAAGCAGGATTGGCTTTTTAATTCATTTACATTTGATATGTTGTCAGTTGCGAAGTTTAGTGCTTGATTGGATACCTAAAAACTCTGAAAGACTCTTTTCTATATACAGCTTAAGGTCTTTCGTACTTGTATAATTTCAGGTCATGATATTATTCGGTAATACAATTTATTCATTATTAAAGTGCCGCCATCACTTCATGGAGCTATACTTCAGCTCTACCTAGATTGAGCCCGTTTGAGAAGGCTACAACCTTACATAAGCCTTGTTCCTTATGATATCCATATGAACATAGATCAAGTATTACACTCAAATGAAATTTTACACAGTTTAGTAGAACTAAAGTCCTTCAATTGGGGTGGCAAATTCGATGCAATGGATGATGGGAATCGATGCCAATCGCAATTTGGAAGTGCACTGGAAATACCACATTCGGTACCACAATTTTTTCAATGTACATGATGCGCACATTCATAGGCATTGTTTAGAAAAGCTGTTATGTTTGTCACCACTTAGATTCAATCCTAAAAAATACATTCTGTTGATTGATGTGGTTTTGAAATGCGTCACTTTTTAGAACTTGGATGGTCACTTCAAGCGTATGACGACAAGTATGGCCAAGTTCTAAAAAGTCGAAAATCGTGAAGATGGCATAAACAGTCACCAAAAATTCGGAAATCTTGCAGATAGCATAAAAAGTCACCATCAGACAGACAGGCAAAGCGCAGGAGATAAAAAAAACATGGAGGGAGTGGTGTACACTTGCATTTAGGCTTCATAAATTAGCCTAAGAGCTGACGTACGTGTCCTCAGAATTAGAGGCGCGATCTCATGGAGCATATATAAACTGTAATTGTGAAAACAGTCCTTGACGCATGTATATAAACTAGTCGGCATGTCATAAATTACGATTATGTAATAGGCAGAACACGTATGCTTGCTCGAACTCGTTGGGAGCGCCAAAATGTTGCTCGCTTTATCCGTGATTCGATTTAAAAAATGTATTCAAATAGTGTTTATTATTTACTTGCTCTGAATATAATCTCATACTGGCAGTACGCTCTTCCAGCAAATCCAAGGTACCCTAAATCAGAGCTCAAAATACTTATTGTAGATGCTAATTTTTATGTAACCTATGCATGTAGGCTAAAGCCGACATTCAGATCCAAAGTCATCTTAATTTTACAACTGAACAGGAAAAGTTGTGAGAAAAGACTACAACTGCAAGATTCGTTTAATATGCGTGCATGAAAATAGAAATTGCTGTTAACTCAGAAATAGCCTATACGCTCTTCACTCGAAATCGGATTAGCCTTCGTTTGATCAATCCGTGAATTTCAGTAATGCACTTGGCAACGTAATTGGGATAGCGGGCCACCAAGGCATCAAATCTCTTTATTCTTAAGCCTACCAGTTCGTGGTTCTAATGCATGACATAATTGCACGTGTATAAGCTATGCATTGTGCAAAGCTAATTCGTTCCGGAAGAAATGGTCGTGAGTAATATTGGTTATCCCGCCACGTTCTCAATTTTTTCTTAAATCCGTGAAGGTGCATGCATCAGTCGTCACAAAACTGTAAGTTTACTGTATATGATGAGGATTTTCTTTCTACTCACATACCAAAATGTAGGCCTATGCAATCGCACAAGTACTTTTTGAATAGAGACGATCCTTCAAATGTCAGCGATGTCAGAATCTTGATCTGACTTCGCATGACCTCATCGTATGCAGCTAGAACAAAGAAATTTCGCGACAGCTCGTGAACTGATAACGACCAGCAGGTCACAGTGGTACACTAGTATATTAAACTTAAAAATGTGTGTTAGGATAGTGGTCCTAGGGAAGATTTCAAAATAGCAGTGGATGAGACGAAGAGGGAGAGAAGTTAAATGCACGCACACAAGAATAATAGTGCGTCGAACAGAAAGTCAGATCATAGGCTGCTGACATCGCTACATTTCACGTTATCGTCTCTAATTTAAAAAGTATAGCCGTCTTGTTTGATGTTGCACAAATTTTTGTATATGGATAGTGCGTGTAGGCCTACCTGATGATCAATTTTTTTGTCGATTAATGCAATTTTTCAGATTTTTGACAAATACACGAAAATTAATTTTTGAGGTAGCCCATTTTTTTATTAATGATTTTGCAAATTTTATAAAAGGAAAAGGATTTGATCAATCTTGCAAATTTCTTAAGTCAAAAGTCGGATTGGTACATTGTTACCGATTCAGATAATACCCACGATGCACTTCAGATTTGAGTTACGAAGGCAGACCAACCAAGCTAAGAACACGTCTAATAACGGTCGCCAACAGGCTCTTCTCCGTAAAAGCCTCACTAGCGTGGAACATCTTCCGTCACCTCTCAATTAACAACAATGAAATTAGATAAACGATAGATCAAAATGCCATGCAGCAGATATGCGGCTGGTAGGATTCGAACCTACGACCCGAGGTTAGCTAGACCTGCGCTCTAACCAACTGACCTACGAGCCACTTATGCGACTGTGTCACATTGGCAGGATCAATCAAGGAACTCTTAAATCTCTTCAAGTCGCTGCTAAAGACTTTTCTCGCGTGAATGACTGCTACGTTTTTCATCGTTTTTATTGTTAACAGAAAGTTGGGATATTGCTATCGCCCGTGTGCAAAAGTTGCGTTATTTGAGGACAAAAGGCATTCGGCAGACTTAATGATAACCATGGAGATGAACTTCTAAATAATCTTGGAGTTATCCATGTTGATTGAGTCAGTTAGCCGCAGGTAGGTGCTCACCATAGAGTAGGAATGTTGCTTAATAATTTAATTGTATGAGCTCCTTGTCCCTGGCGTCTACGTCGCAGGAGCGTCAGAAGCGTGTATGAAGCACGTGCGTATACATGCATGCAGATATAAGATAGCCAACACTGCACGGCAGACAACACCCGACGAATTCATCAATGAATCACGCTCATCTCGCATTTGATTGGACGATGAATAATGGGTGTTTCGTCATTAACAGCAGTGCGTCAACCGAACTTGCATTGACAAGATCTGTCTGCAATAGCTGTGTACGCAGCTCTCTCTCTCACTAACCGTGAATATCGGTGTTGTCAGTCAATTCGTATATCAACTACTTCCTTTCAAATTACGTGCTGTTTTCTATTGGTTTCTGCGCTACATTTTCTTTTTCAATGTCTGAGCAACTTTTGTGGGCTGTGAAAAATGGTGATCTTGATATGGTAGAAACCCTTTTTACCAAGGAATCTTGTGATGTTAATGCAGTTTTTTCATCTCGAACACTTCTACACCATGCAGCTGACTACGGGCAAAGTGAAGTAATTGATTATCTTATCAGTAAAGGTGCGAATGTGAACGTGAAGGACTCAGCAGGAATAACGCCACTTTTGGCAGCCATTTACGAAGATCACATTGATTGCGTTCGATTGCTTCTATCCAAAGGTGCCGATAAACTAGGAAAGACCGCAGATGGTCAATCTTACATCGAGGCGGCTGATTCTGCAGAGATGAAGAAGCTCCTTGAATGAATTTACACTTGATTGTATTCTTGTTGCAGAGGGATTCATTAAACGCGAGATGGCAGATAGACCTTCCCGTCAGTCACTGACTCATTCAGCAACCGAGCGAAACAATCTTATAATCGCCATCTTTTGTAATCGACTTATCATCCCATCATGATTTGCAAAGTATAGTTATGTGCATTTGGAAACAATTGCTTGAGTCTTCAAGTCAATCTGAATCGATGACTGCATGGATTCCATCATCTTACGTACTTGTGTGCCAATGTAAATACAATGAATAACTTTTGATATTTTGACTTTATATGATATATAGGTACGTGAGATAGAATTAGTATTTTTGCAGTCTTATTTCCAACGGCCTGATTTAATGTAAATAGGATCTAATTTGCATAGGTTGGGTTATTCATATATAGGATTATTGCAGGTTTATACAGTGTTGCTACAGAACAAATGTGGCTCCCCTTAAGGACTTGTAACTGCATGTCTCAGGGAAGTTTCGACATAAAATTAAAGTAATCGATCTTGGCATCTATGTTTCTGTTGAAATGTTAGTCGAAAAATCAATAGCCTCAGTTTGTTGAAGCTTGCCTGAATTCTAAGCTAAAGCTTACGTTCAATTAAAATGAATTGACTTTTCATGCTCAAAGTCAAACAATCTTGGGCTTTAAATATCGCTGAGGACGTTCCTGATGTTCGCTTTTATCTTGAGGCTTTCCCTGGAATTGTAAACCGATTCTGGACCATTTTGACCAGGTCGAGATTGCAGTGACATTTGGTTGATATTTAGCGATACAGCACAATCGAGATGTTAGAAATTAATTATCAAGATTTTAAAATGAATTAAGTATATCTCAAAGATCAAGAATAATTCCAAAAGATACCCGTTCGATTTGCGCAAATTTTGGTATGTGGGCAGAAAATACCCTTACGTGTACTCATAAACCTCGGAAAATTGATTCATTTCTAGGGATTCAGGACATTTGAAAGCGTGGGGAGAGATGTACGGTACCAAGAATAGCTGCTAAGGCCTAGGCATAGCCAACCTTAGCAGACCAGTCACCGCAGTGTCGATCGCTTCCTAAAAGCAATCGGGACAAATCTAGGCATCGAAAGAGGGCTACTTCAATATTTAATACGATTTGTATACTTCCAGAAAAACAGTTTAGATTTTTGCCACTGATGGTCATGCACATATAGCTAGAGTTTCACACCTACATGTATAGCCCCAAAAAACTGAATTTTTGGCGTCGATCGTCATGTGCTCGTAAACTAAGAATAGGCCTATCAAATAACAGTACTCATGTGTGATGACGTGAGTGACATGATCACTGAACTAACACTGTGAAGAAACAAGCACTTGCAATCATTTCATTAAATTAGACAAGCCACACTCCTAAACCAAGTGTCTCAAGACCAACTTTGCGATTTGAGATATGAACGTTCATAGGATTATATGTCTCTGAAACTTAATATGCTTAATTGTTGGCACGTGCGATTTTCAATTGCTTCAATCACTGCTGCATCAAGGTAAAATGAGAAAATTGTCATTCCACGACGATAGAAATACAGACCATTCAAACACGTGTGTCGGACTTCTTGTCCTTATAAATACTCATGTTATTTGATTACAATTTCAAATTCGGTTTTTTAAAAATGCAATAATACAATTTAGGCCTGCACATGCGTTTCTATCAATGTCCAGTACTTTAAAATTGCAAATTATGCACTTACAACTACGTTCTACAACTTTCAATTACTTGACTTGTGTGTGATGTATTAGGCCTCTGCAGTCACACTGCGAGCTTCTCCAAGCGTTTCCGAGCAGCGTTTTGCAGCAAATATAAAGTCATCATTACAGCAGTTGTCGACTGCCACAGTGCGAGCAAAGCAAACGAGAGCGATTAATAGCTTACGGGCATACCGTATGCTCGAGACGCTCGATCGTGTTTGCTTTGTTTTCAGTGTGGCTGAGGCCTTAGACCTACTTTCCCACCATTTATTTTTTCTGGACGGAAATTCTAAGGTTGACTACGAATGCTTCCCGGAAAAACAGACCGTGCTTGTGGAGTTTTAAATTGCTCCCTTATCCTTTCCTCAAATGTTTTCAACTTCTGCTAAGGTTCAGCTACAGTGGCATATCGAAACTTGATTTCTGAAAACTTTATACAAGCTTGCACTTGCAAAGTCTATGCTTTCCTAAATTGTGATATTCCATATTGTTCTTCTATTGTCATAGTAGTAAGCAGTACTCGCTCGTTCGCTGATGTGCATGCATGCTGTCACTCTGCGCACTTCATTTTCTATGCAATACAAGTCGAGGTCAGACGCTGTATTGAGACTCGTAGCCTATTATAGAACATGCAGTAGAACAATTTTCCTGATCAGTAAGCAGCTGTAACTCTTGCCCTCGTTTTTAATCCATTCATTGTCGGACTCAATGAAATCTTCATGAAAATCTGGATTTCTGGAGAATTAGTCTAGCCTGGTATGCCCCTTCCACTGTGTATAGCTCACGAAAAACAGTCGAGTGTTATCAATTAATGAAAATTGCACATTTATTTCAGCTAAGACAAGTTTTTCATCGACAAATGCCAAAAAAGGAATCATGAATAGAATGCAAATTACATGCATCAACTACACGTATTCGCTATATGTATCTCAATGCAATAATGAACAAGTTATTGCAACGGATGAGTGCAAATAACCGCACTTCCGTTAATAAAATACTGTAAAATCTGTTTTCAGTGAAAAGAAGATGCTAGATATTACAACAAACTGTACAAATGACGCGTTCTGATAAAGTCAAAATTGTGGATGATAATGAAGTTAACAGTTCCAGTAGAATTGGATTTGACATGGGATCAGAAGTATAAAAAATATGTTAACCTTGCTTCAATAAGAAAATTCTGCTAAAATGGGGACACATTTACCCCTGTAGCACACACCCGGAAAGAAAACATACACCGCTTTGAAGTAGGCATGATTTCCGACCGTCGAGCAAGAATTTGAGTTTAATTGACAGACAAACTGCACAGTCAAAATCACAATATATTTTAGTTTCCAAAATAACAAATTTAAATTCTTAGATAAGAGATCGCACCAGTTTACTACCAATACATTTCTGCTTTGCATCCTGTGTCAAGGCAACAATGTTTTAGCTTTGTTCGACATGACGTTTTCTTAAATAAAAACGTGTGCTCGTCGAAAGCATCCATCGGACATTGTCAAGGTAGTACTGTCTACGACTGTTGGTGTTAAATCAAAAACAGTGATACAAATCGTTAATACAACAAAATCATGTATACCTTAGTTAAAAGATGTTTTGGCTTGAGTTCATATGAGCAATATTTTTTTGGAAAAGCTAAATATTTAGCGTCATCTTTAAACAACTTTATGGTAGATGAAATTGCCAATATAAATTCAGCTATTTAAGATCAGAGCCATTATCAAGACATAAGGAATGACATCACTACCACGTTATTACATTCACAAAGCATGAATTTAGACTAAATTCATGCTGTGTTTGGATATCCAACTAATGTAAGAATGATTATATGTCACGAAATCCATCAGAAAAGCAAGTATTTCTATATAGCCCTATCTTTTTTTTAATTGCCAAAAGAAAATGAATTAAATTAGTAACAATATTATACATGTCAAACTATACATGTTGAATTCCTACGTATTCAGCTATCTAAGTCACTATCGCCATCTGTGTTCAGGGGATGTTCATGTTCCAGGCATTGACTTCGAGATAGCAACTCCTAGACATGAAGCTTAGTGTACTACTACAGGCTATGTATTCTAGATCTGGCATAGATGCTTTTCATGGTCTGAATTTCTAGTTCCTTTATTTGCTATGTTTATATTGGATCTGGGATGTATAAAATTACATAGGCCTCAAGTAATAAAGTAAGCTTTAAGTGCAGGAGTTGCTATCTAGAAGTCCATGGTCCAAGCATGAATACGGAACCCTTGATGATGACGCTGTGCTACACCATGCGGACTTCCTTGTCAAAGCCTTATAGGGTTCCCTGGCATGAATTCCGTAACTTTATGAAGGTTCGCGATAGAAATTCCTCCATCTTTACCATGGTACATATACATGCAGATACCTTTACTAATCTACATGTACTACAATTTTTGACAAGTTAACTTTTGGATTGGAGTCTAAGGTTGGTGATTATGGCTGCAGTGTTGTCGAGTGGAGTCACCGTCTAAGAAACCACATTTTTATTTTATCTTCATATCAAAGCAGCTTAAGCATCTAATAAAATGATCACTGTCAAAATTTCGATCAAGAACTAAATGAAAATGACATTAAATCTGAATTTGAATGGAATTTCCGGAACATTTCATCAAATTATTCAGATGCATGCATTTCGAATGCTGCGCTGCCAGTTATTTATTCAGCTTTTCCATTTCCTTCCAGATGTATTCGCTTACACAAGAAAAAATGCGGTGCATTCTCTGCTTGCAGTTCATGAATTCACGTAGTCCTAAAATATTCTACAATTGCATTGTAATTTTGAATTGTTGGTCACATACCCTTTGGAGCATCTCTATGAACCAGGCACAGTGTCTGAGAAATGTCGAATAATCTGCTGATAAGTGCCGTTGAAAAACCATTTAGGACCAATTTTATTACTCATCCACTCACCGGTCTGTCAATATTTGTCTGCAGCATTTTTTCGCTCCAGAATTGTGTTTCCTTATAAATTAGAAAAATATTGCTAATGTTGATTAGTTGTCATCTCATATTATGGATATATCGCCAATACTATCACAACGTTATCATAATTCAGCTCAAAACACGCTCACATGCTTGATATCAAACATGCTCTCTTCATGAAGCAATTATAATAAATTGAAACAAACATCTTAAGTCGCATGTACCGGGGTATGCTGTTTTGAAAATTGGAAATCTGTTTGAATTGTTCCACGACCTTGATGCATCCAATAGGTGTAAATTTAGCATGCCTTTGCCATATCATGATTTCAACGGAATTCGGAACAAACTAAAATTCTGATGTTACCGACCCTATCCGATTTTAGTTTATTGTACTTATTGCAACAAAATTTGTTATTCAGGAAAAGCTTGAGTTTAAATAGGTACATATGGAAAGAGATGCAAAAGAAATAGTTGATCAAGAGTCAGGCTCATGAGAATCTCACAGAGATCAGAAATCTCAGAAAAATCAATGTGTTTTTGGAAATGCACAACTAATATGGCACAAATCCAATGGAGTATAATTTTGAAGAATGTCTATTCTCTCACTCTTCTCGGTCCTTCGGCTGCAAATTTCAAACCAATCTGAGCACTGTCGGAGCAATTAAGACAATCTCCATAAAATATTGACGTCAGCGGTAGTCTCAGAAACATAATCAGTAGAAATTAACACTGAAAATTTTCTTCACATAGACAAATATCACGATGGTTCAAACCGTAGAAGTCCGACAATGCACTAATAAAGGAACAGAACGGACATGCACACTGAAAACAATGCCATGACGTGGAAATGCGTTGTCATGACAACGGTTCCTAAGCGATGACAGTCTCCAATGGTAAGGTGTCTCTATTGTCGGTGTACTTTGTAATGATTCTCGTCTATCATCATTTCTCCTTAAATATAAAATCTTTTTGATAAAATAACTTGCAACATTCCGCCTGAAGGCAAGAATCTACACTTATGACAGGTTTCAGTAATTTGATTCACTTATAGATCTACCAACATTAACTTAGATCGGTGCCAGACCGAACAGATAAAAACGATCATCAACAACCAGTTATTGTCCATTCTAGTCCCACTAACCTAAACAATGCGAGAAATCGGATTTCTAATGTTCGAACTCAATAGCGCGAAACAGGAAAATAATAGACAGTCTTAAATATTGCGCTCCATTGGATTCATGTGTCATTTTAGCCACGAACTCACAAAACATCCTTAAGAGATTCATTACTTTCCCTTCGAACTTCTCATTAGCTTAAATCATAAATTTTCTCAACGTTATATCCCTGAGATTCTTTCCATGCTCGATGTTAGCTTTCTTGAGCTATTGCACTACTTTTACTTCAGTAGCCTTTTGTAGAGACTTAGGCTATTTTCAGATGCACTTCAGCCCTCGTTGATGCGATTGCGAGACAATCTGATACATACATAGATTGCCTCATCATGATGGCAGGAAAAATCCACATATTCTCAAGCGCGCGTAACTTCGAATTGCAACCATGATTACTTCTTTCTTATAATGACAATCTAAGTTTTATGAAGACCGCAATTGACGTCGCAATTCAATAACAACATGGTGCTTGATTTCGAGACCGGTGAACGCTTCAAATAACAAATAGACTCGCATGATTTCTATAAACATTTATGTAGCAACTAACACAACTCAGTGCGAATGAGGCAAAGAATTTCAAGATATCACAATGATGAGAAACAGACCTTGCGATGAACAAAAATACTTAGTAACATGTTTTTATATGCTGATGTTTCGCGTGTCTAATAACTTAGTAATGACTGCGTTAAAGCTACATAGTAGTGGCGATGGTTGGCTGAGTGTTTGATGTTTGTGGAGGGGCCGCTGTTTGTAACGGTTGAGAAGTGACCGTGGCAGACATTTGTGGAGTAGAAGGATTAGTTTGTGGTGGAGGTTGTGAAGCAGTCTGAATCGCCGTTGTTTGTTGCACCACTGCAGTAGCTTGAGAAGGCGCAGGGGTAGCAGGTGCTGTAGCCGGCTGAGACACCTGACCAGTCGGCATGAGACTGACTGGAGCTACCATGGTAGCTGGAACCATCGTCGCCAACTCGTTATCGCTTTTCGAATTCGATGCACATCCATTGTGCGTCTGGGTATGAACACGAAGATAACCTCGCAATGCAAAGCTCTTCCCACATACATTACATTCGTGAGCTTTTACACCAGAATGAATGGTGAGATGATCTCTAAGAGTATTTGATTCCGTAAATCTTTTGTGGCAGATTTGACACGTATGCTGAGGGCGATCACCAGAGTGAGTACGTAAATGAACTTTCAGATAGCTCTTCAGAGCAAAACATTTGCCACATCGTTCACATTGATGTGCCTTCTCGCCCGAATGAATCACCAGATGGTCACGCAAGCCCTTGGCACCGGTGAATCGTTTCCCACAGATGTGGCATTCATAGGGTCGTGTTCCGGAATGAGTCCTTGCATGAACTTTCAGATAACTTTTCAGTGCAAACTGCTTACCACACACTTGACACTGATGAGCCTTTCTACCAGAATGAATGATCAAATGGTCGCGCAAAACGTTGGCTTCAGTAAATGCTTTCCCACATTGTCGACATTGATATGGGCGTTCGCCAGTATGTACACGAGCATGGATCTTCAAATAACTTTTATACGCAAAGCTTTTCCCACACTCACCACATGTAAAACGTTCACGATCACAGTTGGTGACAGATCGCGTCGTTGCAGTAGCTGAATTGCCGCTCAGGTTTGTAATCGTAGCACCAGCATCAGTCGATACATTGGTTGCTGCAATTGTAGGGGGTGTGACATTTGCTTGTCCGACGTTCGTTGGTGCTGCCACACCTGTAATGACAGCAGTGGGCTGGACGGTTGGTATAGTCAAGTTACCCCCGTTCATACATGTACAAGCACTGCAGGGGGTGCCCGCTGTGGCAAGTGTGGTAAAGTAAGGAGATACAAGGTTTGTCTTTAATGTCGTTGAAGCGGAATCGATTGCTTTGATCATTGTGGTGCCATTGATTCCAACAGTAGTCGCATTGGATGCATTTATTGTCGTTCCATCGACCGTCTGAATTTCCATTTGGGGAATTGGAATAGTGCGAACAAGCTCGATTGTACTTGGTAACGGTACAGGCAGTCCAGTTGAAGCAAGAAACATGGCAGCATGACTCATGAGCTGAGGATCAACTGATAAACCAGAAATCGTTTCAGCTGGGCAAAATGAAGGAATCGAAGGAAGTTGTTGTACTGTCGTTTGTGTGAACGTTTGCGGCTGTTGCGAAGCCTTCTGCTCCATCGTCAGTCACAAACACAGCTGCAAGGGAAAAGGTTACACCTGTAGTATAGAATCATAAAGAAGAAGCCGATAACTTGGATAAAATGTCATTATATTGATGGTTGCTTCTCATAAATCTTGCATTTACAAGAGAGAATGTGTATCGGCATTCTGACATAATGAAAATTATTGAACAGAATGAGTGGATGCAGACCGAGTCTGAAAACCAACCTAGATGAGAATCTGCAAACTTAAGTGGGAATCATATTATCAACATTTTTCAAACTTATTCGTTGAAAAAATATAACAACTATTACTCCAATTCATCGCAAGAATGTTGTCTAACCAACATTAATAAGATGGGTGGGTAGGAGCAATGCTGACTAGATTTAATTTAGAAATTTAGTAGAAATTCGGAAACAAAAATATATCTGATTGGTGCAAAATCTACGATTGTTGCAAATATTTGAATTAACAGAAAATGTCCAACATTTTCCATGTGACGTGGAGTAAAAAGATAAACAAGCATTTGTTATCATTTACATACATCTTGAGTTGTTCAACAGGGAATTGGCTGCATTATGTATTTTCCGGGTTTAGAAATGCAATTTTTCTATGCCAGGATGCATAACGCTTTTGGATTTTCAATTTCCCTGATTTTCCTGGTCTCTTTTGAAAAATTCCCTATTCACTCTATTCATCATGCTAACGTAAATAACACTGAAAACGGTTGCCCACCACAACAATCCATTTCGATTTCCCATAATAAAAACTTCAGTTGAATGCGCTTTCATCGATAGATTCCTATTTTCACTTATATATTATTAGAGATTTATATTTTCACTTATTCCTTATTTTTCTTAATTATTTATTCGACATTATATATATATATATATATATATATATATATATATTATATATATATATATATATATATATATATATATATATATATATATATATATATATATGTATATATCGGTCTCCGTGGCACAGTGGTTAAGTGCTCAGCCTAGCAATCTTCTGGTCCAGAGGTCGAGCCTCGAAAGTGTGATTGAAAGTCGGCAGGAAGGGCATCCGGACTAATCACAAGGCTCCAGATTAAGTCTGACCATGTCAGCACCGTCCAAGTCGCCAGTAAGGGGAGTAGTGACGTTAAACCATTCATTTTTTCATTCACGTTTTGTATTTATCATGACAGTCTAATTGCCGATATTACCAAAAGCATCAAAATATTATAATAATATTTTTCATCACATCCATTATCAGAAAAATGTTATGTTCCATAAGTACAGTTCACAAAATCTGTAATACGTGAAGGTTTTCGCTAACTGATCATTTTTGGATTTTAAGTTTAAAAGTTAGTGGCGAATATCTTGATATGAGTTCGTATGAATATCTTGTGTGATTGGATAACATGCGCAGGTATGAACACAGCAAAAAAGCCACTATGTATGTGTAATGCGGTTTATTTGCTATGATTCATGCTGTCTGGAATTCATATTAAATCGTCATCTCAAAAAGTATCTATGGATTAGCATTTTGGTATACAAGTACATGCCACTAATTTTTGGGAAGTATTGCAAAAAACTGTTCAACAAAAATGCGTGAAGACCAATAGCGTGATTACGGACAAGTTCATTGCCAAAAAAAGATTGAGACATAGTTATCAATGTTAATGAAAAATGTGAAACGTGATGTTAAGACGAAAAAAAAATAAAAGCGCAATACCTTTTTCATCACGGAGTGGATATCTTGGTCAATGCCATCAATTTGCAACAAAAGTTTCTTCTCCATACTTTAACTTCTGACGCCTTCCTCTTCTTTTCATTCACAACGCCTGTTTTGCCCTCTTGGTTTCGTACCTTTTCCTTTCTAGAATCTCCATATCGCGCAGTGGAATTTCGAGAGGACAAAATCAGCTTCTTGGTACGAAATTGCAAAATGTGCAGGAAAGGACATAAAATTATTCTTATTGCACAATTGCGCAGGCGCCGTGAACATTGCGCAGGTCTGGCGAACTGAAGAGAATTAATTCTCTTTTTGAGTTTCTTGGATTATGTCTTTATTGAAGAGGAATCTCTTTCCATCGAAACCTGTCTATTGCTGTGACATTGAGCAGAGGATCATTCAGTGTTTCCTCCATGTTTCCGTATGACGACGAGACAGGTTGCTCCCTGATATTTTCGACATATGCCCGCTACTTTGGGAATTGCTCGATGATCATTTCCGCAACAAGTACGTTCTCAACCCATCGAGTCACACAGTACTTGGGTTGTACTTGTGGGTCCTACGTCACTGCGAAATGTCAATAATCCGATCAACGAGACGGAAGATCTTTGGAGACTTCCCAACAACTTGGCAGGAATTTCAGCACCTCAATGAATTTGTCTCCAGTTCGCAGAGCACCGTCGCTAATGTGTAAGAAGTAGCTTCTACTGTCCAAAATTTGTGTACACGAGATTCTTCAAACAGACTAAGTGTTGCGATGTTGACATGTGGACCATCCATTGCCACCTGCAGCAGTTTGGAATTGCACAGACCATCGGGTGCTCCTTCAAGAGCCAACTCAGACGCAGCAGCAAGTCCAAGAAATTTAGAAGTCAGGTATCTTGTCACAGTTCTGTCTTCAATCCAATACCTACAGTGAACATTTGTCCGCGATGCATTTACAATGAGTCAAGTGTCATTTCAGATTTCAGACCGTGCCACCTGAGTCTTCATAAGCCATGAAACCTTGCGCTTTACAGATACATATATAAATAAGTATGTATACACATGCTACTGATAAACAGTGAGTAACTTGAAATTATACATTAAAAATGCTAGATCTCCTTGAGGAAAAAGTGTGAGAAGGAAGGAGATCTGTATCTTGAGATAACGTTTCTGATCATTTCAGACATCTTTGATATAGTCCTACTACCAATAGATAGTGCCAAAATCTTGCTTGAATAATTTGTCACCTTCAAATTTTTCAAGGTAAAAGTTTACGATGTATGATATCATTATCCTAACCATAAAGAAAAAAATTGCTGTGCTTGCTCTTGAGTCAATGAGCAATTTTGGAATCAGGGTGGCGGCCAAATTTCAAGCCTCAAATTCCCGGGCTATTTTTCCGAATTTCCACGCTATTTTTCATATTTACCAGATATGCTATTCCAATTACACCACTCAAAATTATCCGGACATTTCTTTAAACTATCCTTATCATAAAATTTGAGACATTTCCTGCTTGAATTTTGAAACTAAATTTTGACGCATTAGATAATGAACGATGTTTGACTTTACCGCTCTCAGCGATGGTTCCTAAGTTTATAAGCTTGACCTTTTCCTAAATGGCCTGTACCTAATGAACTGCTTGGGATCTGAATGATTTCATATCGACAGAAAAAGCAATTTCCTGAACTTTCCAAAGATCAAAAATTCTTCATTTTCATCATCTGATTCATAAAATTCTATAAAGTTGTATTCAGCCGATTTATCAGACTGAAATAATCATACATGTTAAGTTGAAGCAACAAATGACAAGCAACAACCATGACATCAAAATGTATATGTTGATGCAATGGCGCGTTGACACCAAGCTGTCAATAAATATCACCACAGAAGCCAGGAAACTGTCACACTGGACGAAGACCGCAAACGCCACTTGTTCGTGCGATTCGCGGGACTGAATAGAATAGGACCGATGTTCCCCTGCGTATCGTAAGAGGCGACTAAAAGGGACCTTTTGCCGCTACAGCTCTGGTGTCGGCAGTTTGATGTCTTATTCTTATTGCCTTTCCTCATTGGCTATACTAAGTTGATGTTGCTCGGGGTCCTGACAGCCGAATCTTAGCTGT
Organism: Prostheceraeus crozeri; assembly: GCA_907163375.1. Taxonomy (NCBI): domain Eukaryota; kingdom Metazoa; phylum Platyhelminthes; order Polycladida; family Euryleptidae; genus Prostheceraeus; species Prostheceraeus crozeri. The sequence goes on from CAJQUW010010027.1 coordinate 76,369, forward strand.
TGGGATATGCAACAAAGTTCCTTGAGCTTCCTCCCTTGTGGCATATGTGGCTATGACTCGTTCAAGGTCCCCTCAGCGATGGCCGTCGCCCCTCTTCGAAGGTAGGGTGTGGGGTAGGCCATTGTGGATCCTGCCTTCGAGTTTAATATATACCGTGTGTGACCAGCTTTGTCTTCGGCATGGTAGCAACCCGGTGGTATCGGAATGGCCATCTCCTCGCCAGCAGTAGGCATGAACTTGCCTACTGGTTGTATCGCTTCGCATTGTCTTGATACGAAGCCTCCTATCCGCTGGACGGAGCCGGGTAAAGCAACAACAACCGTAAACGCAAGAAGTACTCCAACTTATCATCCCTTTTGTATCAGTTTGCGCAGAAACAATGGACACTTGGTAACCGTCTGTCATAAAACTTGTGTCTGATGTTTCCAGCAAAGTCAGATATAATACTGGAGAATCAAGGTGGTATAATCTTTCTTAATTCATAAGATAGCGATATGGTGGTGCAAATTGACTAAAACCAAAAATTAAATGAAAAAAAGTTATGAAAACAAAATTAATCAGCTAATGAAAAGGAAATATATTTGGTCATCAGCAGGTATGAAAAATGAAACCTTCTATCATTGTAAAATCATTTAGACCTCATAAACAGTTCACGGCAACAAGCCACTGAATAAGTGTCTGATCACCTGTGCTTGATTCAAAAAAATAATTGAGCAGATGTGAGATTAAATGTGCAGGTCTCATTAAGTTTAATCAAAAAACTTGTATGGCTCTGATTACTTAGAAAACAATAGGCTTATCAAATATCACATTTTTAATAGGCCATCAGCTAATCCTGTACTCTTGAAATATTAAAGATTTTATTTGAGCGCCGATTAGTAAGTCGGTCTACTTAGTGTGTATATCGCGGTTAAACACATGCATCCAGGCACATGCAGCTGGGACTTTTTTGCGCATGGTGTAGGCTAGCAAAATTTGCTTAATTTCTTACTTAGAATGGTATTTATTCATATATTTCCCGTGTTTCTGGCATTGACGTTGACGCACCAAGGAACGAAACCTTCACCGCTGGAAGAAGCTCCAAATGGTTACATAAACTAGCGACCCAGGCATTTGGAAGCAGTGGTCCATGCATAAGCCACATTGGTTTGATTGCCTTCTTGTAATGATTTACTATAAGGCTTCGAACTAATCACTTAGCTATTGACTTTCATTCGAAATGCCAACGAAAACTCTAATACACTTTTTGTCACTGGCAACGTTGGTAGAATTTTGCTGGCATCATTTCAGATTGATATCCTTCCTCAAATTGGTGAGGATGTAGGTGTAAGTGTGTAAGTAGCCAACAGTGCTAAATTGTGCGATTCTCACTCAGACGTTTTACTGCTCAAAAAGCTTTGAGGTTGTAAAATATCTTACAACTCACGAAATTAATAATGTGAAAATAAAAGGTAATTCATGACTTTTTAGCACGACTCACAACTTTAAGTACATACGTGTATCACTAAAGGCTGCATAATTTGCCATAGTGCGAGTCTGTTACGAAATTACACGTAAGAACGTTCAGAAACACACACACACAAAAAACGACTTGCCGCATAACCCTGTCGATAGGTTACGAGTTTATACTTGTATGCACGAATTATAGTCAACCCAATTATGTATACGACTTCGCTGTGAATAGGCATTAATTGTTTTTTATAAGATGAAACGTTACTCATTTACAAAACTTCTTCATTAGTGATTTCACAATAGCGACGCGTGAACGACACAGTACCATCGCCTCATAGGCATCATTGGCACCGTCATGTGGAAATGAAACAAATTCATGAAGTCATCAATATTTCATCCAGATGTTGTGCAAACATTTATGTTTACTAGGTTGCATCAATTGGGATTCGAAGAAATTCAATTAAAATAGTGGGCGTAAGTCATATTTATAGTAATTGAAATCAAGAAATTATTCTCATTGAACTTAGTGGTAAACTATCACAAAATGGCATTCCCGGGCTATTTAAGGGCTAATTGACTATTTCGCTAAAATTTAAGGGCGATTCCCGGGCTCGGCCGCCACCCTGTGGAATATTCTGGTTCAGATCGTTAACCGAAGTGGGAGTGGAAGCATGAATATCACATATGAAACTATAGGAATCTATCAGCATTTTCATAAAACAGGTAAATATTGTACCATTTAGTCACAACATTCGCTTGAAGTAACTATGGATTTATTTGCCAACAAGTGTCTTCACCATAGACATGGGTTTGAGTTATGTTGTCTTCCTCTGGTTGAAAGCGAGTTTAAGCATTCGACACACGTTCCTTAGCCTACATTCTAGTTCAACATCCTTTGAAATCGTAGTGCGCTCATCCTCATTCTATCTACCAGGTGACAGTATCCGCTCAACTTGATAATCCTCACATATCGATGAAATCCCTTGTCGACAATGTGTGATCACTAGAACACACTCAGATGATGATATGTCGCATAACATGCCACATGGTATGGAATGACAGTCTGTATTCATTTTCAATGCACTTCGTGAATGGTATAGACGGTGGTTATGAATTCAAACATTAATTGAGCTAGTCAAACCAAATGGTCTGCAAGCATCCGATCAATGTACAAGTGATCAGGTCAGGCATGCCAAATAAAATCAATCAAAATAGTGACCAAAATATTCACAAGAAAATGTGACGAAATGGTGACAAAAATGACCAGTTGTGAAATTCCTGGGTGTCGACAGAGAACGACTGAAAAAATTAAATGAATGGCACTCAAAAGCCGAAGGAAATGAATGTAAAAATAATAGAATTTCAGGACGGAAGGAACACTCCGACAGAAAAGAATTTTCCGTTGAGGACATATAATGATTGCTCAAATTACATCTGACATCAATTTGAATTAAAAGAATGTGTCATGTTAAGGTTATCATGGCTTGACTAATGATTTTAGTTTATTTATCATACCAAACAAATACTAAGCGAACCATGTAATATGTGATGGATATAATGCAATTGATCTTCAATATGTGCCATAGAAATACATAGATGAAGCTTTGAAGAGAAGGATACATACAATGCAGGTTCATCTTCAAAAAAAGATGAAACCAAACAAAAAACATGCGCTGCGTCAGCACGACCAGTAAGCTAACACGTCATTGGCGAGATCTCTTAATACCTATTAAGGTCTTTGCACATTTGTCGTGAGCATGGCTGGTGAACGCTAACCGAAAACATTCGACTGCTTATAAGTGCCATTATATTTTGCAATAAATTAAGAAGAAAGATCACTTGCACTTGGGTCCTTCCGTGTTCGGAAATATTTAGAAATGAGAGATGACTCAGTAACTGTTTAGGAAAACTAATGAACTCGCATAGGTATTTCTTTAAGTGAAAATGCACCTGATTATAACAAAAAACAATACAAAACTAAATTCAAGCATCTCACTTGAAGCAAATTACTAGAGCTACTGCTCAACGGATGACTCTCACAACTCAAACATCAGAAAGAATTACTCTTCCAGTTGGATAAAACACTCTATGCAATTTCATAAATGTACCCTAGAAATCAAAACAAGAGTAACCATAAAATCGCGTTATTTCACTGAAGCACTCAGGCTTGTGGATAAAATAGCTTTACATGCGTTGATGAGGTGCTGCTAAGTCAAACCACACACAAGCAACAGCTCTAGGAAATGAATGTAAAACAGCCATTACGTCAAAGATGAAGAGAGATTCACTGAAATTGTTCCATCCTGGCTGTCGGATAGTACAAAAGATAGTGGGACTGCAGGGTGCTTCAATTTCAAGTTTGTCAATGTTTCATTTGTTGGAACAAAACCATCTGAAGACAAATTCGGCAAGCCTTTTTGCAGTAACCATCTTCCGCTTGATCAATTACAGCCAAAGGCCTAGGTTCTATTTCCTCCGACTTCGCCTGAAATTATTGAAAAAGTAAAAAGCTCTGTTGTTTTGAGCTGCTGCAGTCCACAGACCCTCCAAGTCGCCATTGGACCACGTACCACAAAGATCACTGACCGAAAGTTAATGATCATTTTAATAACTAGCTGGTTTTGTTGAACACATTTCGGAACCATCAGAAAGTCAGGTCCCTGCGTCAACTGTGTTTTCAGAGAGCACATGCTTTATGGCATCAGATACTATCCTACCAACCCCATGACGTGCGCTAAATGGTATACAATATTTCTCAATTCACATAAGTACGTATTATGGCCTGTATCGCATGTCACTATTAAAAAAACAAAAGACATATTTTCGGAACAAAATGCATGTTTTCAAACGAGCCATGCTTTTCTAAAGGAGAGACCCAACTTTTTATCGGAAAAGCTCGATCGCAAAAGCTTCGAACTTTTCAGCCGAAAGCTCGCACGACTTTAATAAGGCATCTGGTGCCTGTTGAAATTTATCTCTCTTTTTGGATATTTTTGCAATTTTGTCGAAACTTTCCCAATAAACAAATTTAGCATTGAATGATTTAAAAATTGCTGTGACTAGCTCATGCACTTTGAAAATGTTTATCACATTTCATGTCCAACATCTCTACAGTGCTTTCAGAGTTAGCAATTCGAACGCTCTGTGTCCAAAATGAGAAGCAATATATTTTTTAAGAGTAATTGTTGATACTTTTCAGTCTTTTGTTCTTCATGTCATCACATCATTTGGGCCTTGGAAACGGTTCCACTGTTTCTACCTAACCATAAGATTCATTTTGATATGAAAAATTGACAGCAAATATAAAGCAAAAATGAATTTCTAATGGTAATATCAGACTGGTAATATCTGACTAATAACATGTTTATGCATAATGTATAAAGAAGCAAATCAAAAGAGCATGGACAGATTTCGGTGGTTTTTTGATTGCTATTAGGACAATCAAGAATGTTTCAAGCAAGAGGGTGTATGACTTTTTCGGATTTTTTATTTCCCTAATTTTCCCGGCTTTCTCGGTCTCTTTAAAAATTGCCTGTAGACTTCTGTCACTATGTTAACGCAGATAGCAATGAAAACGGTTGCCCATGACAACAATCCATTTCAACTTGTCATAACAAAAACCTCAGTTGAATACGCTTTTACCGATCGACTCCCTCCCCCTATTTATATTTTCATTTATTCCATTACTTTATTATTATTCATTAACTTTTCATATAATTTGTATTTTCTATTTATCATGAAAATTTGATTGCCGATAATGCCAAAAACATCAAAATTTTGCTATAATATTTTTAATGTCATCCATTAACAGAAAAATGTTATATTCCATAAGTGCACCTCATAAAATCTGTAATGCCAAATTTTTTTCTCTAATTGATTATTCTTGGATTATAAATTTAAAACTTAGTGTCGGATATCTCGATATGAACTGACATTTTGTATGATTGAATAATACGCACAGATATGAATACCTACACCAAAAAAGTCTGCTATGTATGCGCAATGTGGTTTCTTTACTATGATTCATGTCATCTGGAATTCAAATTAAATCGTCATCTCAAAAAGTATCTATAGATTAGCATCCTGATAAATATGTCACTAATTTTTGAGAAGTAAATGAAACAAAATTTATATATACCCTCTTGTGGTAAGAAGATATTGCAAAAACAATTCAACAAAAATGCATGAAAACCAATACCGTGATTGCGGAAAATATCATTTCAAAAGCAGATTGAAATATAACTAGTGTTCATAAAAAATACAAAACGTTGTAACGTATAACTGAAACTAAAAACGTAAAAACCTATTTCATCAAAGAGTGGATATCTTGGTCAATACGATCAATCTGTCAGAACAGTTTCTTCTTCATATCCTCCTTTTCTCTTCATTCACAATGCCTGTTCTGATCTCTTAAATTCGTGCCTCTTCCTTTCTCGCTTCTCGATATTGCACAGCGGAATTTCGAGAGGACAAAATCATTTTCTTAGATACGTCAAAATTACGAGCATCCCCGTCATACAAAGCGCGTGTATGATCTTTGACAATTCTCTGAACAATAAGAGAATTAATTTTCTTTTGGATTTTCTACGATCATCTCTTTGTTGCAAAAGGAACCTCTTTCCATCGAAACCTGTCCATGACTCAAACAGAGAGTGAATCGCAGAAATCGTTCAAACTCAAGCGAAGAATTGCCTTTTTGAAAGCAATGGAGTAAATTGTCATCAAGTCGATATTTTCTTTCGTCGAACATCTGCAAGTAAGACTTTATGGATTATTTGATGTCGGAAGTATGCACTGATTCGTGATACAACCTGCCTCGAATCCAGTGATTCATTTTTTGCCACCACTTCATCCAAAGTTTCATCTAATAACATCAGTTTCCGTTTGAAATCTGAGGCCGTAATCAACGGATATAAGCAAGATGACCCCTCTAACAATAGATATTTGATAGGACATCATTTTTATAATTTTAAGAAAATAGCCTTCAAGAATTATAGGCACTTCAATGAAAATTCGTTCTTCTGCACGTCCGCTCAGCCTGACGATCTTAAGGTTGCTTCCGCTGCAAAGTCGATGTCAATTGATTTCAGTTCTGCGAAACTTTATTCAGTCATGTGAAGCTTCAGGTTTTTAATTGTTTACAGGTTTCCATAACACATAGCTTGATAAACCGCTTCGACTGTGAATTTATGATGTTCTCTAGAGCCTCAAACACGAATGGAATCATGGGTATGTCGTCTTGAAATTTCTTCTAAAAACCTCAAGTTCCTTGGCTGTCGTGACGAAAAGACACATTTTGGCCTTGAGTAGAGGATCATTCAGTATTTCCTCCATGTTTCCGTATGACGACGAGACAGGTTGCTCCCTGATATTTTCGACATATGCCCGCTACTTGACCGTGTCATATGAGTCCTAATCTACATGTGCTGTAGATTACCGCACAAGGCGTGGGTGTGCTGAATCTGCTGAATCATCTCCAGAGGCAACTCGCCCATTGAGAAAGGCGAAGACCGATCAACCTGATCAAGCTCACATGAACGGCGTGAGTCGGATGAGAAAATGAAGCCTCGACCTAATGCCAGGGATCCAGATTTCCTCAGCTGAGTATACACATTCCCTACGGACATTTTCAAAGCAGCTTTCGTCATCCAGCAGAGTAGATCTGGACCAGGACGCTACTTCGGAGAAAAGCGCAGCAGCAAAATAAGTAAGCACATGTAAGCAACTGACATCCTTGTCTGAAAACAGTACAAATTACTGAGAAATCATAAAGCAGACGTACAATGCTTTAAAAATGAAATTAAAATGCTTGACCATACTATTCTTATGAATTCGTACTTATTGATCAAATCTTTAAACTATATAAAAAGTGATGCTTTTATCAAAAAATAGACGATATAGAATTTTTACATTTTCTTTCTTTATACAGTAGACAATTTTGTTAATTTTGTTGTAGATCATGAATAGGTATATTTATTTCATTCGCAGTCTAGCGCTGGTGAGAGATGGTCGTCGTCTCTCGCGCGCGCTCATCGTGAACTGCTTTTTCATCTATCTATCTCTCCCTGCTGCTCTATTCACACTATTTCTTACACCATTCGATTTGCCGTCATCTGTGCTTCGCCGTCATCGTACTCTCGCCCCTTCATCTTGCTCGGTCTGAGTCGCTTGAGCTCATCAACACTTTTCTTGCTACATGCACAAGTCCATTCATTCCTTCTGCGCAATCTCGCTCGTCGTTCTTCCCTATTCTCGCCTCTTCGCGCCTATGCTACATGCACATAACCCTCAGTGCCGATGCCTCCTTCGTGTTACTCACCTGGAGACCTCCTACGCTTGCGACCGCGTTCCAATGAGTTTCCCCTATCCCGACAAGTCAAGCGAAAGCTGTGGTTCCTCCGCTGCTAAGAAGAGATGCAACTCCATCGGCTTCGCTTGATGACGTGCAGCCCATTCCTGTGCGCATCACTCATCGTCAAGGCAACAGGATTTCCCGTGTCAGTGAGCGGAAATCCAACGATGGAGGAAGAGAATCAGCGTCTCGGTCTTCTCTTTTACGTGTCACAGCCATCATTGCTCCTGCTCAACGGAAACTCAGAAGGAAGAGAGTACCAATTTCCCGCTATCCTTCCATTTTGCTTGCCAACTGTCGTTCTGTCACCAACAAATTCGACGAACTTCAACTGAGAACTGGGCAAGTCAATCCTGATGTCGTCGTTACTACAGAATCGTGGCTGGACGATGACACTCCTGATACTTCTATCGCAATTGATAACTAAAGAATCTCCCGGAAAGATCGTAACCGCAATGGAGGCGGAATCTTATGTTACGTGAAATCCGAACTCAATTGTAATGTCATCATTGCGCTCGATGCTCCAGTTCTACAGAATTGTGCTACCGAAATTTTGCCCATCTTTATCGACAGCATTTTCACACTTCTAATATGTGTCTATCATCCATTCTTCAATAACCCAACAAAGGACGAAGACGCTATCGTGACGATTGCTGGACTCATTGACGATTTTCTGATCTCATCTTCACGCAAGTCTGAAGATATACGTATCGTGCTGTGCGGTGACTTCAATGACATCCGCAAACAGAGCGACAGATTGTGCTCGGCTACACGCCTTACTCCTTGCGTCGGAGATCCAACACGTGGTTCCCACCTTCTGGACCAGATATTTGTTAACATGAAGCAGCCTACCAGAGCCGTGACACTTCCGCCCCTTGGACGTTCCGATCACTGTGCCGTTTCGTGGAAACCATCTCCTTCTCCCCAATTACGACGACTAAAACTCAAGTACGTAAGCTTACGAAGTCAAACCTTGCTTCCTTCTCACATGCTGCCGCCCTGATCGACTGGACTTCAATGGTGAGCGGTTCCGACTCCTAAGATCAATGTGCTCTTCAGCTGCACTACTCCATTCAACGTTTAGTGGATCTCTACTTCCCGAATAGGACTATCAGATTACGCTCCAACGAGCCTCCGTGGATGAAGCTTTCACTCAAACTTCTCATATCTCGCCGCGACCGAGCTTTTGCTCAAAGAGAAAATAAATGACTGAAATACCTTCGTCTGCGTGAAGAAGTCATATCACACGAGAAATTACTCAAAAGTCTCCACTTGCACCAAGCCGCCGCGTCTAAGAATAACAAAGACTTCTGGCAATCTGTCAATTATGTCGGCAGGCGACCTAAGAAGAATACAGCTCTCCAAGCCGACATTTCTGTTGACGAGTTCGCAGCTTACTTCAAGTCAGTTTTTCAGCTACCACCGACTGATAAGGCGCCATTGCCATCCACAAGGATTTACCTAGACACCCCGTAGTTCTATCTCCTTATGAAGTCGAGACGCAGCTTCGTTGTATCAAGCCGAAAAGTTCTGGACCAGATGGGATCCCGTTCTGGGTCTTCCGCTGTCTTGCACATCTCCTTGCTCCTCCAATAACCATCTTATTCAACCGCAGTCTGGCCGAAGGCCGCGTCCCCAGTTCCTTCAAGATCGCCGCCATCCAACCTTTTCCCAAGGTAACCCACGCGAAAAGTGTGTCCCAATTCCGCCCCATTTCTCTCCTTCCTCTTCTGTCCAAGACTCCCGAAAGGATAGTCGTGAAGAAGTGGGTCGCACCCTATCTACAAAACATTGACGATACTCAGTTCGCCTACCTACCCCAACCTGGCTCGGGGTCAACGTGCCACTACCGTTACATACATGAGCATTCTCCGTCATCTCGATCAGTCATCCGGTGCCGTGCGTGTCCTTTCCATTGATTTTGCCAAGGCCTCCGACAAACTGCCCCATAATACCATCCTATCCACCATCATCGATTTAAAGCTACCTTTTGAGGCTGCTTCTTGGATAACTGACTTCTTATCCAACCGACTCCAGCGTGTCGTGCACAACAACGCCACCTCCGAATGGTGCTCCGCACCCAGCGGAGCTCCTCAGGGAAGCGTGCTCGGACCGTACCTCTTCTGTGCTGTCATCGGATCGCTACGTCCTGTGTGTTCTAACACTCGTTATGTTAAATACGCTGACGATGTAACTGTACTCCACTGTATGCGAGATGCACACGAAGACGAACACATTTGCCAGTGGTCGGCTAGAGCGGGGCTTCCTCTAAACACTTCCAAATCCGCGGTGATGGACATCGCCACCAGGACTGGTATTCGACTCGAAGAAATTGCGGACGTTGCAGGAACTGTTATTCCAAGCGTGACCTCTATGAGAATCCTCGGTGTCCATTTCGCAAAGGATCTTCGCTGGGATATTCACTGCTAGGAGATCTTCAAGAAGGCCTCTAAACGCATTTTTGTCCTCAGAAACCTGAAGAGAGCAGGTTGTAACGCTCAGATTTTATGTCTACCGACAAACTATCCAATCCCTTCTCACCTACTGCCATCCGTGCTGCTGCAATATGTCCCAGAAAGGCTACAAGTTCCTTGTCAAAGTAGAGAGACGAGCCTCTAGAATAATTTTCGGTACTTCCCATGGACCAGACTCAATAACTACTACATTGGCACGCACCAACCAAAGGTCTGGGACCCGCCTATTCCACAGTGTTATGACAACTATCAACCACCCTTTGCGTCAATTTTTCGACGAAAGGTCCCCAACTCACAGGAATTCTTCCACCCTCAAAAAACCCAGATGCCGCACTGTCCGCTTCTCCGACTCTTTCATCAAGTACTGCTCTACGTGTTCATGATTTCCTCTCTCCATGCTGGTTATCATGCTTCATTCATTCATTGTCTCTTTTGTATCATGAACTCTGCATTGTTTGTAACTGTTTCATGCCTCTGTACTGCGCGCACCGCAGATGTGTGCCAATAAAGTTATTATTATTATTAATCTTTACTACTCCCAATTTCAAAATTCCCTGACTTTTCCCGGTTTTCCAGAAACCAAATTTCCACTGATTTTTACCGCGTTATACACCCTGGACAAGTTTCAGCTCTGCAATTTTTTCTCGGTCAGATGCGATTATTTCAAGTGAAGTTTTGTGAAATGAACGTATTGCCAATTTTCTATCAGCATTGACTACGGTAAATCGGAATGCTTGCAGTGCCGGAGATTATGGACAAGTCAGATTTTTGCAATTTCTTGACAAGGCATTTCACTTATATACAACTGTTTGATTTAATGGTTTTAAACTGAAAAAAGCGGCACCTTTCTTCCCATTCCAGGACAACTAAGCAAGTCCCCTTAAATAAAGAATATCACCCCCACATATTAACTCATTTTTTTAGAGATATGCCCATTAGTGGACATCTTTCAAAATAAATTTGCTTTATTCTAAACTGCCATGTGAGTATGTTCAGTTGTTCATATTGGCTGGATAATGAAAATCTAATACCATGTGCAACTTACTTTCAATTCTTCAATAAAGTTCCGACAAAAATGACCTCCAGTTGGTTATGGTACTGTAAGGGAAAATATTAAATGAGAGATTTAACAGTAAATGAAATTTTGCTCTGCAGCAGTAAATGATTTATGTTTAACCAGGGAAACTTGCTTGTTAATTGCTGAGTTTTTTAAATCACAGTTTAAGGGAAGATGATGAGCCCATAAACAATGTGTCTCTCGATGAGACTAAGTAATTAAAAGTTCTAAACATCGTTTGCACACATTAGAAGACACGTTCAAATGTTCTCTCAACCTGGATCGCATAGTTCTGGTGGATTCTCCAATAGAAAAAGATGTACATAATAAACAATTAACACGATACACAACATTCTTACGTACACAGCTGTCATTTCCTTCTTGACATATACAATAAATACATTTACATGCTTGTTTCTCTCTCTTGCGTAAAAGGGAAGATAAATTTTTAGATTTAATGGATATAGAAACATGATAATTTAGTTTGCATTTATGTGTAAGGCGTCGAATTTCTCTGACTTGATTGTCATTTATAAAAGGCAACGCAAGAAATGAAAGAGATGAATGAAAATGAAAAGAAAGAATGTCACCTCGACATGCATTTCTATCAGGTATCATCGAAGAATTGCGTCGCACGTCTCTGACAGATCTCTGGAGAATATTCCTCGGGTAGCCGTTGCAATGGCATTGATCCATTATCATGTTTAGTCCTTTCTGTTTTTCAGACTCGTTGGATCCATTTCTGATAGCTCTCCGCAATTCATTTTTCAGAATATTCATTTTCATGTACTTAGGAAGATGGGATTTCCATAGAATAACACAATTTGAATTACAGGGTTTGACGTCTAAGGCATGCCTCCACCAGAATACCCAGAAATCCACCAGAACTATGCGATCCAGGTTGAAAGAGCATTTGAATGTGTCTTCTTCTAATGTGTATATTCATCTAAGTCAAACATTCAGTAACGCCAGGTCCAGAATTTTTAAAGTGGTCGATATTACATTTCAATCTACGTAATTTGAGTGCACGGCGTGCTGTGGAATCCGCTCACGCCGTCCGACCATCAATGTACAGCATTCCAGTTAGCACTCTCACAAGTGAACAAGCCGACAGAGAAACTTTTCGTCTTTATTTAATTTTTTAATTTAATTGTGACTTATTTTTACAAATAGAGAGAATTTTCGGTCGAAGACAATTATCTTGCTTTTTCTTACTGAATTACCGACCGACGTCAACTATTGAACAGGAATTGTTATAGCTATTGCAGTCCTCCGATAGGACGAAATGCAACAAGGTTATACTTCCAAAGGTTTTCAGAATTGTTTATGACCCGCAAATTTTGATTGATGGCCCCAGAAAACTTCCCATACTAGTATATGTGTGTATTTTCTCTTTGCATACAACATTTCATGCAGTTTGGATTAGAGAAGCGGTTTAAGAAGCACAGATATTAGAGTAAAATGTAAGCGATCTCTGCCAGGCTTGTAGCAAATGTTTTGTTGTTTTTATTTGAAATGCATTTAAATGATATTCCAAGAGTATTGGTATTTTGGACTCTTTGAACAAAGTATTTACATCATTGTTCTGAATTACCTGAATGCTATTTTTGATTGCATTACTGCACCATTATTTTGACATTTAAACGGGAAAATATTTGCATTTTACCTTGCAAATCTATGTATTTGTTCCCATCTTCATTTCTGAAAATCAAGTCTAGCCTATGTAAGATGGACGACTATTCTCCTCAACTTGCTACTTGCTACTTACGACCATTTCGAAAATGACTATGACCCAGTAAAATAAACACAGCATTTATACAGCAATTCAGTCATATTATTAATGAAAGAGGACATAATCCTGAGAAATCGTGGGACAACTTCCAATTAAGTTGATGAAATGCTAGACAAAGCAGCTTAAATGCATGCACATACACTCAAGCGTGAAAAGATACATGCATAGAGACACACGGACACAGTTTGCTCTTCTACCTGCTGTCTCTAATTCATAACCTACCAATTCAAATTGCATAAAATTATATTTCCCATGGAAAAAACTCAGCTACGTTATCTTGAACATAATGCAAAAACGTTCCAGACAAATTTGAGAGTATGTAAGATATAATTTTCAATTCCCTGAAGCAGTTAAGCTAAGACTTGCTCATTCATTGGAAGTTGATGATGATGATGATATATTTGTCAACAGATCATGGATACCATGTATTTACAAAGCATAGATAGAGGACAAATGTCAAGCCCAACATGGGCGGAACAAAATATTCAAATTGAACAATGCGAATTGCACAAATGAGGATCGTCACCAAATATCACACCGATTGAAGTAAACATTGATGGATGCTTTGAATTCATCAACACTACCTACATTTCTTTCTGAGGGAAGTTAAATTGTTCAAATGACGAACAATATCGACAGTTAAGAAGTTGGAGCGGAATGAATGCATTCATTTATCTTAAGTCCTATATGACAGAAAATATTCTTAACAGTGTCATTGTGACCTTGTGAGACGTCAATTCAGCAATTCGAACATTTTAAGCTTGAACTTGCAATGAAAATGCGATGTTTTTTTGCTCATGACGACCTGAAAGATGCGTATTGCTCAGTGTGATTAATAAGATCTTAGTCTAAGAACCAAACAGAGCATTTCTCACAAGGAAAGCACAATACTTTGAATAGTTTGCTGCGTTCACTCTGTCAATCACTCACGTATTTCATATTTAGAGCTCAAGACATGCTCACGTATGTCAAGATATGCCTACTTTTTATTGCCTTTATGATTAGTTTCGATTTCGTGTTGATCTAGCTTCTTGTGTGATGGTTGATTTTCCGTTTACTCTTTGCAAATACTAGGTAGACTCTTAGGCGACAGGTGTGGTTAATCAGCAGTTAATTTAATACTGATTATGAGATTTTTGAAACTAAAAAGAATATCACTGTTGACACAGTTGAAATTATGGAATCTCCATTGATGTACATCAATCAGATTCATGCTTTATTCAGCATTCATTCACGGTGTCACTGTTCCAACGTCACCATATTGTCATCACGTGTGCATAAAACTGATCTGCTTCATCTGTTCTGTTGTTGATTCTGTGTTATGTATGGGCTTCATACACTAGCGTCGGAGTGTATGACACGTAGTAAAGGCATAAGAAGGAAATTATACTCTCCATGTCTATGTTCTCTCGATGGAATAGTATAATAATAGATTATTTCTTAAAGCTTGAAGCATTTAGTTTGCAGCGTCGCTGAAGGTTAGCGAGGATTTTTGTTTTGCTATGTCTACCGGCAAGGGAAAGACGATGTTGCTACTATGATTGGAAGTTTGTGTGTTACCAGATACATCAATGAGAACAGCGCTTCAACAAGTATGTGTCGTGCGTGTAACGGCTGCTCCGATTGCCAGCAAAATTCACCTGAGCGCCTATGATCTGATATTGAGACTTGAAAAATTGTGTAAAATAATCAGGGCAAGATGAATACATAATAATGATGTTACTTTTCTGTAATATACATATAGGTAACTAGATTATTTTTCATTCTTCGTATGCATTACTTTCGATTTCTGTTTTGAAAAAAATATACCGCCCTTATCGACGCTATATATTCAATGACATCGCATTTCGAATTTTCAGAAGCCCAAGTAAGCATGACTAGACTACCAGCATCATACATTATGACACTGCATGACTTGTTTTTAACAGCACCGAATCAGAGGCACTATGTTACATAATGCATTGTACGTTGTTCGTTGAACTGAGTGTTGAGACTTGTACCATAATATAGGAATTGTACGCAAAGTTATGTATCACAATAATTGTAGATGATCGGATGATACCTCAGATTGTCGATCCGAACAATTTGAAGGTCTCTGCCTCGCTCTGTGGCAGACTCACTAATTGATTTGTTTTCCCGAAGATAGATAGCACATTATTGCTCATCAATTCTCAGCACATCAAAATTTTGTGACTCCAGTGTCCTATCTTCCAATCCGATCACGTATCCGCTCTGCGAGCTCCCAGCTCCTCATCATCCCACGCACGAAGCCAGTATCTACCTGTAGAAAAGCTCTCTTCTCAAGTTCTCTTCGTGCCTGGAACAATTTGTCTACCGAATTAAGCCGCACTCCCGTACCCATTTTAAGCGTACAGTCAAAGCCTTTTATCATGAAAGATCATTGCGAAATTGCCTCTTTACTTTGTTTCCTTTTATCATCAGTTCTTGCATCTTTGTAAATGGTCTTGAAGTAACTTGCTCACATAACGCCATTTTAATAAAACTCGTGATTATTATTATCAATTCATATGTGCTTGAAAGCCTACAAAAAACTTTTTGAAAAATGTCAAGATGTGAAACATCCATTGTATGTCACAAGAGAAGCAACTGAGTATTGATTCCCTTCTGTAGATGACCAAGGAGACGAAATCGTTTTGTTGTTTTATCAACTTCCATTCTCAACTGACTCTGACTGATCTTGCGACCAGACTTTTCTCAATTCTTCGTATGCATTACTTTCGATTTCTGCTTTGAAAAAAATATACCGCCCTTATCGACGCTATATATTCAATGACATCGCATTTCGAATTTTCAGAAGCCCAAGTAAGCATGACTAGACTACCAGCATCATACAGTATGACACTGCATTCCTACCTTGTAGACCTATTGCATAAAAACTAATACTTTGCATCCTGTGCAAATGCAAAATCAACAGCTTTAAATATTAGGCCTGCACTAGTACTCGATTCCACCCGAGACTCGAGTATTGCCACTTGAGTACTCGACCGACTCGACTCGACTTGAAACACGAGCCGTGACGGTCGAGTAGTCGATTCGACTTGACTAAAAAATGTTCAAAGACAAGTTATAGTGATATGATGTATAATGCTAGGAAACTATAGTCAAGCTTTATTAATCCAGACACTTTGGTTCTGGAGAATAATTTCGGGCTAACGAATTTTCCTGATTATCGAATGACGTCTTATGGATGGCATTCCTAACATATCAAATTTATGTAGACATAGTTTGGGACTACAATCGTCATCCTTTGGTTAATGCTTGCACTACATATATGATAATAATAATAATAGTTTTATATTTCCCTCACATATTTAAAATCGGTGAGCGCATTACAATTCACAAATGTAAGAAGAAGATATACATGAAAAAGTCTGGCGACTACATTAGAGTTACATTACAAAAGATTGTCGATGATAAATCCAAGCGTGCGATGCATGTGGGTAGAGTTATGACTTCGGGAACCGGTGCCAATAGTACACTGACTGACTGAAAATTGGTTGACTCGATGACTAATGGATAGGATGACGTTTTTGATGTTTGTGGGTACACAGTTTGCCTGGTTGTAAGTACATGTATGTGCATTTTAAAGTGCAATAATAAAATAAAATGATAATAAAATGGGCGGTTTTCTTAGTAGCCCTTTCACCAATAAGGCAGCAGACATTTTCCAGAGTGTCAAGGAAATCATTGTTCACAGCTAGGTACGTCAGCAGATGCGAAACAAGCCATACAGCTGTTCTAAGTTATACCGAACCTCGCCGATCAGACACGTCACATAATGCATATTTGTTGTCATTCTATCGCGTCAGATGGTTTCCCGCCCAGATTATCGATGCAGAATACGAATAAAACCAGTGATGCAACCTCGATCAGATTTTAATCGAGGTCGGCTATTTTGATCGAGGACGAGGTAGAATCGGGGTCGAACCGAAATATGTTATACAATATTGACTTTGGCAACGGGCACTTGCATGAAAGGAAAAACATTTGCATATATCATGTTGTCAATTACATTGTGTCAACACAGTGAAAATCTCAATATGTTCTATAATGGTTTTAATTAGTTACATAAATACTACATCACAATATGCTTTATGCTCATGTGAAAAAAATATGCTTTACATTAACAAATGCAGATCTGAAATGATGGTTGTTAACTGATACGCTCAAAACGTTGTTCAATACATGACAAAATCGCTACAAAGTAATTTTGTAAAAAGTTACAAAATTCATTGAAGTCAACTAATGACACGAGGCCTCCCGTCCTATCTCAACAGGTGCTTATTTGGAAAAAAGAATCCTGGATACAAATTAGGATATGCACTTGTAATAGTTTGAATGATTGCAACAAATACTGTGGAAACACAGAAACATGCTTATAGTCTTCCTGTGCCTGACGATGGTCGTCGGTGACGTCCGAAAGGCCTCGTATATATAGTAATACGCGAAGATCGTCGTTTTGGGCTTCCCGCAGTCATGGAAAAAAAATTATAGTCTTCTGCATGGAACAAGACTTTCATACAATGCATTGACTTTCATACAATGTTCTACACCCTTTGAAAGAGCGAAAATGCGCGCCCTCTTAGTTCTAACGAGTTCCTTTGTTCTACAGACTGGATCAAAGAAAAATGCATGTTAATTGAAGGAAAATTTTCGACCAATGTCTATTGGCATGTTTGTTCCGACTGTGCGATCTATTGTCGGTCATTATAATAATCCAAATCCAACTCAGTAAAGTCGGTCAGGTTTGATAGAGCCCCTTGTTTGACACATCACTGTAACATTTTAAGAGTAATTCATTCAATGACCAGCAATGTGCAGCATGAATAAGTGATTGTTTAGTCTGCAACTTCAAGAAATTCATTCGGGAAATGTGCATCTGAGTGTGAGTTTGAATCTGTTCGACTTTCAAAATATTGCTTGAGCTGGAAATCGGTCAATATGCACTTTTAAGCCAGCTTAACGTGGTCCATCGAGATTCAATAATAATTATATGATTCCAGATCCAATATTTCCTAAGAATGTTAATAATCTTTTCTTCTGAAAGCGGAGAATTTGAACCAATGGAACACGTCATGCATTTCTTCAACACACCAGTGTTCGACATCCGATGACTCTTTTGGGAATGTGTTATGCAAAGTATGGAATTCGCAGAATTCTAACGAAAGCAGCCCAGTCGAAGCAGTAGTTTCTTAACAAATGCATCGTCTTGTCCCACATGAACTTTTTAGCTTTTGGTCAATCACTACTCACAAAATAGCAAGAGGTATGCCGCTCCTTCAAAGAATGGACCAATCCATAAAAAACCATTTGAGCAGCAGCATGTCCAAAGAAAAGCGAATTCACATGCCGAACAGCACCTTAATGTCTCAAAACATCATAAAATCTGACATAGATCTCCACCAACTGCTTGACTACTAGAACAGATGTTTCACCGAAACAAAATGCGTGCGAACAACCGTTACGTTTGTCCTTGAAAAATTAAATTCAAACTGTAAAACTCTTCTAATCCATGCGAAATTTAGTCTGACATTTTGATTCTTGAAAGATTGAGACCTTTAGAAACTTTACAATCGAATATTTTAGAAAACAGTTCCATCCAATCTGTAGAAAATTTCGATAAAATTCTCAAAAAAAACGAGAAAAGATAAAAGCTTTCAATAATTATACCATCTGATAATCGTAAATAACAAGCATGAATGCACATTGCACACCTATATCAAGATTTTATTATCGGAGTCAGACTTCCCATCATCACAATCCATAAATTTGTGGGTTTTTCTGAGGGATTTGTGGGCTAATCACAAGCCTGGAGTCAGTGCTATTTTTTGCCACCCAGTATACCGGCTGAGACGGCACAAATGTTCTTTATCTATGGCTGCCTCAAGTTTGCAGTTGCAGGTAGGCCTATGTGATACTCCATCACACAATGCAACATGAAATATGCATGAGAACTCATTGTGTTGTTTCTACTCACTTGGTCCTGCATCGCCTTGCAGATTTTTGTTGGGAAATTTAGTGATTTCTTAGGCGAAGTAAACTTATTTCTTGACCATAAGAGACTCCAAAGCACGTAATGCAAAAAGATAGTGACGGCTCAGTTGTGAAAATAGGGCAGTGCCATATTAGAAGAGATAATCCAATCAATTGTTTAATTCATTTGTTAGACTGGTAAAATTTAACTCGAACAGAATCGCGTCTAATTACAGATGAAGCTGCCATAGCTGAACTATCAGTAGAAGTGAAGCTTCAATGTTAATATTACACAAAACCAAGTTTCTAGCCATGCAACTTAGAAGTCATCTATGCTACCTAGATGTAGCTGCACACAACCAATCAAATGTCCAAACATAAAATTCACACAGAGTCAGTCCTGAGTGACTTTTAGCCGTATAGTTTGATCCACATGACTTGACTCTGGGATAAAGCTAACTATTTTGCAGATATAAGCTTATTTCGAAGCTAATTTTTCCAAGCTTTCGTCAGATTCAAAAACGTATGTCAGAAATTTATGTTTAGCAGACAAACAAAAGTCTTGAATTTACCTTAACAATGGAATTAAATTTGTAAAAGGGTTGATAATTTTCTCCCTGCTCAATGGATTTGCAACCTATAATGCAGATTTTCTGAATCTTTTTCAACCTGATTTTTTGACATTCAGGATGCAATCCATTGGACGTAGCTTGCCTCTGAAAGTGCCTACACAAGTTTATATTCGAATTTTGCAATTAGCAAGTTAGTGAAATTTTAGGTCTGTTTCCATTTCACAACTGAGGATGCATCTCAATATTCAATTATTCTAAGATTATGCTCATATCTACAACTAAAAACATCGAACAGTAATGTCACAGTTTTCTGATGTCTATGTTCCATTTAAATGTCTATGTTTTCAATAATGTTTCTATGATAGAATTATTAATTGATGAACTCTTAGTTCAAGGTCGGCATCAGCCAATCAGAGGCTCTTGACTCAGCATGACGTTTTGTGCGCCAACTTCGAATCACTCAAATAATCGATTCGTTTAGTGCGCTTGTGACTAACTTACTTACTTCTTTTGTTATGTAACATTTCGGTAAGTTATTGAAAACAATTAGAAAACTTGAGAACTTGCCTGAGCTTTTAATTACTTGCGGGACTAAATTCTACTACAATTCTACTACTATTACAATTGGCGTCGCGAGCTAAGCAAAAATGGCAAGTTCAAGTCAAGTTATCGAACCACTAGACCTCAAGCAAGTCCACGGCATTACAAATTGGCACAAAAGGTTTAATCTAATTTGCAAGATGAACAAAGATATCAATGATGACAATAGAATAATTTACTATCTGACCAGCATCGGCAAGGATGCGTATGATTTACTGGTAGATTTATGCTACCCACATGATGTTGAAACTTTAATAACTGAAGTATTGCACAAAACTCTGTCAAATCATTTAACGCCCGTGAACTTTGAGGCAACAGAGCGAGCAAAATTTCATAATCTGACCCGCCGCTCTGATGAGAAATTGAGAGATTTTTTGTTGCGTCTCCAGCAGCAATCTGCTAAGTGTAATTTCGGAGACCAGTTACATGTTGCATTGCGCGACAGAATTATTGCCGGCATTAATTATCCCGCCGTTCAGAAGAAACTCCTTGCAATCAAGGGTTTACAATTTAAGGAGGCCAAAGCTATTCTAGAAGAATGCGACGACATTTCATCAGTCTTGAATGAAAACAAGCCTCAGACTGTCCTTTTTCATAGGTCTAAAGCTCGGAATTACGGTAGGAAAAGTCAAGGAAAATTTTCGCAAGATCAAAGTAATAGCAGGTCTAGTTTTCCAAAACCTCAAACCCAAAACCGATTTCAAGGCCAGGTTCAGTCGCAAGTAAAAAAACAGGGTCACAATTTCCTCCCTAACTTTTCAAGTCAAAATGGCGGTCAAGTTGCAAAGTATTCAAGTAGGCCTACGTCAAACAATTCAAGCTTAGGTTCCTGCTTCTCATGTGGTGGAATGCACCTCCGGTCAAGTTGTAAATTCAGAAACGCTATTTGTCGTCTGTGCCAGAGACAAGGTCATATTCAAAAAGTTGGTAAACAATCAGGCACATTTCGAACACACGTTACCAAAATCTTTGCACGTTACCTCATGTGACGATCCAGACGATTTTGAGACTTCTACTTCGGGTGTAGATCGAGAAGATTTGGTTAGGTACTTCCACGCTTTTGGAGTTCTAGTTGGAGAAGACGAGCACATAATGCAAGATGTGACCTTCTCGACGGGTGTCACTCGAGAATTTATTTTGGACTGTGGGTCACCAGTGAGTTTCATGTCACTAAGCATGTTTGATAGCCTGAAGTATTCGCGTAGTCAGATAAACTGCACTCCTAGTGGAATCCGTGGAGTTACCCGCGATGCTCTCCAGCTGCTAGGTGAAACCACTGTAACGGTTTACAAGGACAACCAGAGCTTTGAACTTCAGTTTGCTATCACGTCAGATAGCCCTCCAATTATTGGTCTTACTGGTCTTCGTATCCTGAAATATGACGTAAACGCACTGATCGAGCTCACAGGCAAAGGGTCAAGGAAAAGTTATTTCTCAAATACAAGTACTTCCCAACCTCTCGTTCCGAATTCAATTTCACACAATCCTTCGATGCAAAGTCCCAATCCTATACTTCCCAATTCGCCTCAGGGTTCAGTTCAACCTACACGACAGGTCATGCGAGTTCAAAGTCCAATACGTTCAATTCCTCCGCCAAGGTTACCCGCACTGAATTCCTCAAATTCCATAAATGATGAAAATTCAGCTCAGATACCCCACTATCCAGTTTTCAACACGAGTCTTCCACAAGACATTCGTACCGCGATTCATCGCTGCAGTAATTCGCAAGGCGGCATGCAGATCGATCCGGTGGATTTGGAGTGCTCAGGGCAATCGAAATTTTGCAAAGCACGTCCATTGGCGTTTGGTATTCGTGATGGAGTTCGACAGGAGATCGAGAAACTTGTAAAGGATGGTATTCTTACTCCAGTCAAATCTAGTTCTTGGGCCACACCCATCGTGGTTGTTCGAAAACCAAACGGCTCCTTCCGAATCTGTGGAGACTTCAGCGTCACAGCAAACCAATCTCTCAAGCTTACCTCTTTCACCACTCCCGGTATGGAGGAAATGTTTACTGACATTCAAGGCTGTTCTTTTTTTCAAAGGTAGATTTGACAAATGCATTCCTGCAGATTCCCCTCAATGACGAATCAAAGGAGATTACTACGATAAATACGATTTGGGGCCTTTTCCATTACAACTTCCTCCCCTTTGGGCTGAATATCTCGCCTGGGATATTCCAACAGACGATGGATGCAATCATAAAAGATCTGAAAGGTGTTAAGTCCAACCAAGACGATCTTTTGGTGTACGGCAGGACAATAGAAGAGCACGATCAAAGATTGCTGAAGTTGCTAGAACGCCTGTCCGACTACAACGTCAAGATCAATTCGAAAAAGTCAATTTTTGGAGTCAACCAAGTTCATTACCTGGGATATGTCATTAAAGGCGATGGAATCTCACCAGATGTTGAACGTGTAGCTGCTGTCCAGAATGCCCCAAGACCTTCTAACCTGAAGGAACTCCGAAGTTTTCTTGGTTTTATGCAGTATTACAGTAAATTTGTGCCACATTTCGCTACGAAAGCAGAACCTTTATTCCAATTGTCCTCCCAAATTCCCAATTCATTCAGATGGACTCAAATTCACGACAATTGCTTCAGTAGTCTCATCAACCAAGTTGTCAACGGCATCAAATTGCAAAGCTACCAACCTTCAAGAGTCATCGTCGATGCGTCAGAAGTCGGACTTGGTGCTGTATTGGAGCAGAATAACTTGCCAATTATCTGCATCTCAAGAAGATTGAGCAACACTGAAAAGGGCTACTCACAAACCCAGAAGGAAGCGCTAGCAATTAAATGGGCATTACAGCGACTTCACAAATTTCTTTTTGGAACCAAATTCGAAATTGTTACAGATCACAAAGCCCTAGAGTATATCTTTTCGCCATCCAACTCAGCATCCAAGACTACATCAAACATGTTACAGCGATGGGCCATCGAATTATCGGCTTATGATTACACAATACGACATCAACCTGGCAAGACGATCCCACATGCTGATTTCCTTTCTCGGTATTCTCATTTCAACTCGGAAACTGCAGATTTTGAATGCTTCACGACGACTCCATTACCCTTTAACCGAAACTTCATTATAAACGAGTCCAAGGCATTTTTCGGGTCAATCCTAGCTGGTATTCGAAACGGTTGGTCAGCCAGTGCAAGAAAGCGATTTCCTCAAATTTACGGAAGACGAGAAGAGATATCAGTTGCTGTTGACGGTGTTATCTCACTCAATGACAGAATCCTCATTCCACCTGCTTGTCGGAATGCAATGCTGTCCCATCTTCACGATGGCCATATGGGACGGGACAAAATGAAGTCTTTGGCAAGAACCCTGTGTTGGTGGCCGAATATTAATGCTGATATTGCGTCATACGTCAGTCAATGTACTCGATGCAAGACTGTCAAACCTAAACCGCATCCGAAGTGGACTCCATGGCCGAATTCCCATGCACCTATGGCTAGAATACATGCCGATTACTGCGGTACTTTCTTGAATGGTATTTATGCATTGGTTATCGAAGATAGCTACAGTAAGTACCCTGAAGTATTTCTCACCAAATCTGCTACTGCTGAGTTCAGCAAAACAGCTCTGCGCAAATTCTTCTCTCGCGAAGGTATTCCCAACGCACTTGTCACCGATAATGGCACACATTTCACCGAAAAAGGATTGCGAGAATGGCTCAAATCAATCGGAGTAACTCATCTGTTCACCGCTCCCCGTCATCCGTGCTCAAATGGCTTGGCAGAACGCTTTGTACAAACTCTAAAGAATGCTGTAAGAAATAGCCAGCCAAAGACTCTTAACGAATTTGAATCAATTATTGATAACTTCTTGATGCAGTACCGAAATGCTGAACATGCAACTACAAAAAGAACACCAGCATTTCTCTTCAAGGGAAGGAATCTGAGAACATCATCAGCTCTCGATACGACCGAAGTAATGTTCTTCAGAGGGAATGATTTCAGGCCATCAAATGGTGTAATTGTTAGACCCATCGGAAGGAGAATGGTCGATATCATCGATGAGGACGACGGAACTCTACACAGAAGGCATCTCGACCAAATTCATATTTCAAAGCCAATTCCATCCAAGTGCAAAACTGAAGTAGATTGCTATAATGAACAATACGGTGAAGTATCTGATGATTTGGACGTGAGCATGACAATGGAACCATCAACTTCATCTCAGCCTCAAGGTGTTAGCGACACTGTGGATCCTCCCTACGCATCTCCTGAAGTGACTGTTCTTCCTGACTCTGAAGTCAGACGCAAAAGACAAATCAGACCTCCTCGGTATCTTCGCGATTACGTGCTTAGTTAAAGGGGGAGAAGCTGTCACAGTTTTCTGATGTCTATGTTCCATTTAAATGTCTATGTTTTCAATAATGTTTCTATGATAGAATTATTAATTGATGAACTCTTAGTCCAAGGTCGGCATCAGCCAATCAGAGGCTCTTGACTCAGCATGACGTTTTGTGCGCCAACTTCGAATCACTCAAATCATCGATTCGTCTAGTGCGCTTGTGACTAACTTACTTACTTCTTTTGTTATGTAACATTTCGGTAAGTTATTGAAAACAATTAGAAAACTTGAGAACTTGCCTGAGCTTTTAATTACTTGCGGGACTAAATTCTACTACAATTCTACTACTATTACAAGTAAGCACTAAGGTCTGACGTAGTTGTTGATTTTCGATGACTATGTGTACAGCATATAGTAGGGATATATAGGTATAGTGTCGACTCAAAAAAGTATCTGTATCCAGTGAAAATTTTTGTGTGAAGAGATTCAGTTTCTTTCGGAGATTACGTTCCTACGATGCAAAAAATTAATTGAGCAGCTTTTAAAAAGCTAGATTTTTGCCAATTTAAATACTGCCAACATGACGCCCATATTCTATGATGACGCCCTACTCTATGTTGTAAAATTAGCACTCCGATGAGTTGCTTTAATGCATAGATTGAAGATAATTATGCATAGATTTAATGTCTAGAACGGACAGCTCCTATCTGCTTCATTAAAATTCGTGGCAAAGTCATTTGGTCGACCAAGAGAGGCTTTAATTTAGATCTTTGTTTTAAAGAGTCCATCAATGGACTCAAGTATGCTAATCTTCAAGTACAAGTTGCAAATGTGTAGGACTCTGGACCAATCAGAGAGCGACAAAGCAGTGAAGGTTACCCTTGATCCTCCTAGAACAGGACTTTCAGTTTCGTGAGTTGGCTCGTCCTGTGCAGACAGCGAGCAAACCGGTTGTGACTTACAATTTGAGTTAGATTGAGTTTCAAGTGTATATGCGGGTAGAGTATTCCCGTAGCAGTTATTACGGCTCTAGCTATTGTCACTCTCACAGAAGGGAGAGTGATAATAGGACATTTTAGTTTCTTGAGTTATATACGACAGTATATTCGGGGTAAGCATCTATTCCGCGCGCGGGTGGGGCTTGCTATACCAGTAATAGAGCCAGAGACACTCTGAGTGAAGGCTATTGACTCAATAGCGCCGAACGCCAGTGAAGCTATCGTTAGTGAGAATTCCCCTAAAATAGGGAATATCCGGCAGTGACATTATCGAGGCAGATAACACAGGAACCGTGCGGGTACGCTACCGAAGTCTCCCCTACTCTGAATCGGAGCAAAGGCGAGGAAGAAGGTGAGTATTCCCTTTTCCCATCCTTCCTGTGGGTTATATTTATATCGTCTAGTTGGTTGAAATACTACTGTGATCTCGGTGAGGACTAGTGCACAGGGCCAGGTCTTACAACTGGTGGCAACGGAAAGGATTTAAATTAAATCCAGGGGCTCCGGTGTGCAAACAGCCAGTAGGAAAACGCTACCGAAAAGCAACTGTAAAAATGCCGAGACAAAGACAAAGGTCACCAGAAAGGGCAGACCAAAAGTTGGACCAATTAGAGAATTTCGACCCTTCACGTACGGCGTGGAGAATTTGGAGCAGTAAATTCAAACTGCTAGCAAAAAACCTGCCTGAGGGAATAAAGAGGACGACATTGATTTTGAAATTGCAGGGAGAAGCTGCAGAAATACTAGCCCAGGCAGAGGAAGAAGACACATTTGAGGACCTATGGCGAGAAGTGGACAGGGAGTTCAGGGGCAGACGAGACTGGGAGAGAGCGAAAGAAGAAAGGGGAAAAGAAGAAATGGAAACTGCTTTGAAGTTGATCAGAACCTTTAAGGGAGAAAAAGAAGACTGGCCGTGCTGGTCTCAGCTTTTCTTGAATACAGTGACAGGGTTGACATCAGGACAAAAACTGAAAGTACTAATGGCCCGGCTAGAAGGCAAAGTAGCCCAGCAAGTGTCTGAGGTGGGAATTCCTTGGGAATTCGAAGATATATGGACTTCGCTGGTCCGAAGATATGAAGTAAAATTGAGTCAGCAAGAATACTTGGCTTTGTTCGATCAGCGCCGTAGAAAAGAGGAAGAAGATTTGCGCACATATGTGTACGATCTAGTGCGTCTGGCGAAGCGGGCTGCTCCGATGAGCCCAGCAGCAGAAGAAGAAAGAAGAACGGTGGGGATATTAATTTCAAGGGAAGATGATTTTCACATAAAGAATTTCCTCATGACCAACCCCCCGGCCTCGGCAGAAGATTATGTCGAGTATAAAGAAATGGTAGAGAGGAACAGGGTGGCCTGCAAAGAATCAGTTGACGAGAAAGAAACGAACAAACCTCCAAAAAGGGCACCAAGGTCCCCTCGTAAAAAGCCTTACCGCCAAGAGAAAAGTAACATACAATGTTACAGGTGCGGAAAGATAGGCCACATGAAGAAAGACTGCTATGTGAGAATAGAAGGGCCAGTATCCAAAAAGGAGAAGGAATTGAAGGAGACAATCCCAAAGACTAAGTCGGGAAACGAAGAACGGACGCCGCGCGACCCTCCGCAGTCGTCCGGCAATTGACGAAGAGGGTCAAGACAGTGAACACCATCAAAGCAGAGATGGGGGGAAAAGTGATCACTGGAGTGGTTGATTTTGGGGCAGACACATCTGTTCTCCACCCAAAGTTCATAGAGGCGGAAGCCCTCAGGCCCTCCACGCGGATGCCGTTGGCAGGAAATGCCACCCCGTATGAATTGATGGGTGAAGCAACGGTTAACGTAACCATTGCAGGAATTACTTACCCGATGGAAGTAATTGTTCCCCTTGCAGAGCAGTGTACCGATGAGTTATTAATCGGGGCAGCTAATGGAAATCACTTGGTGATTGACACAGAGCAAGGACATTTGAGGAAGTCCAAAGATGGCTGGGCAGTGCCGCTTTTGCCAGCTCAAGGCTATATCGGAGTTCGGAGGGTTCATCTAAAGGAACCAGTAGAACTACAGGCTCGGGAGGTCAAATGGGTCAAGGCACAAGTCAAAATGAAAGGTTGTGCACAACGCCAAGTAGTGGGCGTGGTCGAGGAATTAGCTCGACGGATTGATGCCGGGATTCGGTTGCCAGATGCACTGACAGTGGCCCAAAAGGGTGAATTTTCGATACCGGTGGCGAACCTTTCGGAGGACGTGCAGTACTTATCTCGAGGAGCCTGGGTGGGGACGTTTGAAACACCCCAGTGGATGCGGGATTATGCACCAGAGACTGAAAAAGTCTTGAGAGTGACCACAGAGCGTAGGTCGCGGTTGAGCAAAGAGCAAGAACAAGCCTTGCAGACGGTACTCGAAGAGTACGAAGACACTCAGATGAGAGAAGGGCGACAGTTGAGTCGCACCAGTCTGGTGGAACACCAGATACCTACGGGGGATGTTATCCCTGTCAAGCAGCATCCTCGTAGATTACCCCCTTTTAAAAGGCAAGAGGTAAAAGCTCAGCTGCGAGAAATGCTGGAGCAGGACATTATTGCCGAATCGGATAGCCCTTGGGCTGCGCCCATTGTGCTGGTTGCCAAGAAGGACGGGGGTACGAGGCTATGCGTGGACTACCGCAGGTTGAATGCAGTTACTAGAAAGTGTGCATATCCGTTACCTCAGGCTCAGACAGTGATGGAAGCTATGGCAGGAGCCAAGTACTTTTCAGTCATTGATTTGAAAAGTGGGTATTGGCAAATTCCAGTAGCCCGGGAGGATCGGGAGAAGACTGCCTTTGTATGTCCTGAAGGCCTTTTTGAGTTTAAGGTTATGCCCTTTGGGTTGGTATCGGCCCCAGCCACCTTTCAGAAAGTCATGGATATGGTGTTGGCAGACTTGACAGGCAAATGTTGTTGGGCTTACTTGGACGATATCATCGTATACAGCCCGGATTTGCAAAGTCATTTGAAGGACATCGGAAGAGTGTTGCAGAAAATGAGAGAAGCAGAGTTGCAGATAAATCCAGAAAAATGCCAATGGGCATTGGAGGAGGTCCGGTATTTGGGGCACATCATATCGAGAGATGGAGTAAAGACGGATCCTCAGAAAGTAGTAGCAATTAAGGAGTGGCCCACTCCACGAAAGGCCAAGGAGGTACGCTCCTTCTTGGGGCTAGCGTCCTACTACAGGAAGTTTATTAAGGATTTTGCGAAAATCGCAAAGCCGCTTCATGCTTTGACTCAGAAGCAGGCCATATTTAACTGGACCCAAGGCTGTCAAGAGGCGTTTGAAACCCTGAAGCAGAAGCTTATGAGCACTCCTATTCTAACAATGCCAGATTTTTCGGAAACTGGAGGGAAGTTTATATTGGACTGCGATGCTAGCTTGGACGCGATAGGTGCGGTACTATCGCAGATACAGCCAGACGGGTCGGAAAAGCCAATTTTATATGCCAGCCATTGTCTGAATAAAGCGCAAAGAAATTATGAAGCCACCAAGAGAGAAATGTTGACCCTAGTGGTGTTCGCGCGAGAGTTGCGACACTACTTGTTGGGCAGGAAGTTCGTGGCTCGAGTGGATCATAGGGCGTTGATTTGGCTGAAGAGTTTCAAAGAACCACAGGGGCTGGTGGCCAGATGGATTAATATCCTCGAAGAGTTTGATTATGATTGCATTTACAGACCAGGCCGGGCACACGTAAATGCCGATGGCATGTCCAGGAGTGAGAGGTTGACCAGCGAGGTTCGCTCGCCAGAATTGGATGCACCAGAATTTGTGAGAGCCGTGACTCTCACAACGGATATGAGGAGTCAACTGATCGAAGAAACTAGGCTAGATGAAGATGTCAGTCAGCTTAAGACTTGGTTACGATCATTACCGGAAAAACCACACCCTAGCCGATTGAGAAATAAGTCGAACGAATTGAAACGACTGTGTAAAGAATGGGATCATCTGTCTGCAGATGATGATTTGGTTTATCTGACCACCCCGGGGTCACCCAAGCGTATTGTGCTGCCAATGGCAGTTAGAGAACAATACATTTATGAATTACATGCGGGGGTGGGAGCTTCCCACGAAGGAGATCAGAAAACCTTTGACCGGGTTAAGGACCGGTTTTGGTGGCCGCGTATGCGAGCCGACGTGAGTACATTCTTAAGTGATTGTATAGTATGTGCGCAAGTCAAGGGACCTAACCCACGACATCGGTCAAGTTTAAATTCAATTTTGACCGGAAGACCAATGGAATGTATTGCGGTGTATATAATCGGGCCCCTGGCGCCAACGCAGCGAGGAAACCGATTTATACTGACTATTATAGACATGTTCACGAAATATGCAGAAGCGGTACCCCTGAAGAACCATCGCGCATCAACGGTGGCATCAGCCATAGTGAACGAATGGATTACGCGACACGGAATTCCGAGTAGGCTGCACTCGGATAATGGGGCTGATTTCAGATCGGAATTGATTGAACAGTTATGCCGCCAATTGGGAATACATAAGACATTTACGACTCCGTATTGGCCGCAAGGGAACGGGCAGAACGAGCGGTTCAACCGAACCCTAAAAACGGCCTTGAGAACGCTAACGGAAACGGAGAGAGATAATTGGGATACGGCCATCCCTAGCTGCCTCTATGCCTACCGGAACAGTAAGCATAAATCTACGGGATTCACCCCAGCCGAGGCCCTATATGGGCGTAAATTGCAAGTGCCACTAGATTTCGAGCTGGATGTAGAAAGAGGCACATCAGAGGAAGTCATCAGCTATGTTGAAGGACTAACGCAGACAATGAAGAATACGTGGGAAATCATAGAGGCTAACGAGGATGAGGCCGCCCGGCAGCAGCGGAAGTATTACGACCAAAAGGCAGCTGGTCCTGGCGCCTACAAGGCCGGAGATTTGGTTATGATAATGAACACTCAAGTGGGCCCGCACCGAAAATTAACGCGACCCTGGGATGGGCCGTTCGAGGTAGAGAAGGAGCTCCCTCATGGAGTATACATGGTGCGCAGCATAGAGAATAGGAGAAAGCGGCATACAATCAATGGCGACCGACTAAAACCCTACCGAGCTCGAGAAGAGATAATTGTCACCGATCAGCCACCAGTTCAGACCACGGAAGTCGAGGAGGTGGACCAGAGCTCAGTTCCTCCGGTAGCTCAGGAGGTCACAGTAAGAGTGATGACTGACAATCCGAAAATAAAAGAACTTTCTTTTCCGTTCCAGGAGATGACCGATACGGAAGATATCGTGAGCATGATGGTGGACTTCATAATGGACGGGGTAGACATGACTCCGCAAGTGAGAGAACTGTTCTTCCAAAATACTGAGAGAGCACGTCAACTCAGACGGACTGTAGCCACGGAAGCGGGTTATCTCACAGTATTTAGAGGAGGTGGTATTAGGCCAGAACAAAGGCAAAGATTGCGAGGGCTCTCAGAGTCAGACCGACAGCTAGTGGAAGATGCCTGGCAATATAACATAGAAGTAGCCACGAACAGAGAAAATCCCCCAATTGTGCCACGGAAGGGCCGATCTAAAGGGTCCGCCCAGAAACGGTGGGCAAGGTATCGAGCACACGCCATGCAGAAGTATGAAGACATCACTAAAAGATATCAACAAAGACGTCACACGAGGCAACTCCGTGACAAGGCGAAAGGAAATCGGAAGAGGTCATGGAAAAGGGAAAGGAATCCTCTAAGGGTAATACCGGAAGAACCACAGGCAGAGGCTGTCTCCCCAGTAGACTGGGAGAACTTTCAACCCGATGCGGGAGCTCAATCGAGTCGTGCTATGACCCCTCCGCGGAAGTCGGAGGAGGCCGAGACGACCGATCCGCTCCAGAACGCTAGTGAGCCATTACGCCAACTAATAACTATGGGCGGCGAAGAAGCTAGGCAGTGCCCTATCTTGCGCCAAATAGCCGCAGAAAGGCCAGTCGAGAGGCCTGTTGCTAGGGGATTACTGATCCGTAGAGTAGTCGGCCCATCCATATGGAAAAATGGGCAGAAAGCGCCATCAATGGCCAAGACGATAAGACTGACGGAGACTACAATCCATCAAGCAACTCAAACTGATGAAAGCTCAGAGAACACGATTTGGGATTCGCATTGCCATTGGAGGGATATCCTAATACAGACTCCCTGGGCGGATTTAATCACAAAAGATGGAGGGTACAGTACCTCCATGGCCGGGGTAGTTAACGTTATGAGCCAACCATTTATATGGCAGGATTCATCAATAGACTCGGATCCAGCGGAAAACAGTCCGATCATTCCAACTGACACGGCTATAGGATGCCATCCTACTTATGCGTCTATGCTAACAGCTAGCCGGTTACAAGCCCTGTCTCAGAGGGTGAGAGCATGGCCGTCCGTGAGGGCTGTTGGGGAATGTGGATTGGATTTCGTTCGGCGGGAGCCGACGGAGCGCCAGATTCGCATACAAACAGTAACCTTCATTCATCAGGCGATACTAGCTAGTCAGACCAGGCTTCCCCTGGTCATCCATTGCAGAGGTGGAGAGAATCAGCAGCTTGCTCTATCGCTGTTGTGGGAAGTCTTGGTGGAATCTCTACAGATGTCCATGCACCCAATGCACTTTCATTGTGCTGTGATGACGTCTATCCAGTTGAGAGCATTTACGGACGAATGCCCACATATGTACTTCGGGGTGACGCCGAAGACTGACGTGGCACGAAGAGGGTCAGTTCCCTGCTCTTCGGTTGATTCCAATCGAGCGCCTCTTGGTAGAGAGCGATGCGCCGTATCTAGCAGACACACCATGGTCAACGGTTAGTCTGGTCAGAAGACTTGCCAGGGCGAGATTCATGCCCAAGGAGTCAATCGCCAGAATTATCAACGAAAATACACAGCGGCTGTATAACCCCTGAACCGGAGCGGCGGAAGTCCGCCCGGTTGTGTGTATATTGCTTTGAGTTTTTAGCGCTAGTTTTAGTGGTATCTGCTTGATTTTATACTACGTTGCATATTAACGTGATATTTAATTTTGCGATCCTCCCAAAAGGAGAGGGGCCTGAATTTGAGGGCAAATTCTTTAAAAAAAGGGGGTAATGTAGGACTCTGGACCAATCAGAGAGCGACAAAGCAGTGAAGGTTACCCTTGATCCTTCTAGAACAGGACTTTCAGTTTCGTGAGTTGGCTCGTCCTGTGCAGACAGCGAGCAAACCGGTTGTGACTTACAATTTGAGTTAGATTGAGTTTCAAGTGTATATGCGGGTAGAGTATTCCCGTAGCAGTTATTACGGATCTAACTATTGTCACTCTCACAGAAGGGAGAGTGATAATAGGACATTTTAGTTTCTTGAGTTATATACGACAGTATATTCGGGGTAAGCATCTATTCCGCGCGCGGGTGGGGCTTGCTATACCAGTAATAGAGCCAGAGACACTCTGAGTGAAGGTTATTGACTCAATAGCGCCGAACGCCAGTGAAGCTATCGTTAGTGAGAATTCCCCTAAAATAGGGAATATCCGGCAGTGACATTATCGAGGCAGATAACACAGGAACCGTGCGGGTACGCTACCGAAGTCTCCCCTACTCTGAATCGGAGCAAAGGCGAGGAAGAAGGTGAGTATTCCCTTTTCCCATCCTTCCTGTGGGTTATATTTATATCGTCTAGTTGGTTGAAATACTACTGTGATCTCGGTGAGGACTAGTGCACAGGGCCAGGTCTTACAACTGGTGGCAACGGAAAGGATTTAAATTAAATCCAGGGGCTCCGGTGTGCAAACAGCCAGTAGGAAAACGCTACCGAAAAGCAACTGTAAAAATGCCGAGACAAAGACAAAGGTCACCAGAAAGGGCAGACCAAAAGTTGGACCAATTAGAGAATTTCGACCCTTCACGTACGGCGTGGAGAATTTGGAGCAGTAAATTCAAACTGCTAGCAAAAAACCTGCCTGAGGGAATAAAGAGGACGACATTGATTTTGAAATTGCAGGGAGAAGCTGCAGAAATACTAGCCCAGGCAGAGGAAGAAGACACATTTGAGGACCTATGGCGAGAAGTGGACAGGGAGTTCAGGGGCAGACGAGACTGGGAGAGAGCGAAAGAAGAAAGGGGAAAAGAAGAAATGGAAACTGCTTTGAAGTTGATCAGAACCTTTAAGGGAGAAAAAGAAGACTGGCCGTGCTGGTCTCAGCTTTTCTTGAATACAGTGACAGGGTTGACATCAGGACAAAAACTGAAAGTACTAATGGCCCGGCTAGAAGGCAAAGTAGCCCAGCAAGTGTCTGAGGTGGGAATTCCTTGGGAATTCGAAGATATATGGACTTCGCTGGTCCGAAGATATGAAGTAAAATTGAGTCAGCAAGAATACTTGGCTTTGTTCGATCAGCGCCGTAGAAAAGAGGGAGAAGATTTGCGCACATATGTGTATGATCTAGTGCGTCTGGCGAAGCGGGCTGCTCCGATGAGCCCAGCAGCAGAAGAAGAAAGAAGAACGGTGGGATATTAATTTCAAGGGAAGATGATTTTCACATAAAGAATTTCCTCATGACCAACCCCCCGGCCTCGGCAGAAGATTATGTCGAGTATAAAGAAATGGTAGAGAGGAACAGGGTGGCCTGCAAAGAATCAGTTGACGAGAAAGAAACGAACAAACCTCCAAAAAGGGCACCAAGGTCCCCTCGTAAAAAGCCTTACCGCCAAGAGAAAAGTAACATACAATGTTACAGGTGCGGAAAGATAGGCCACATGAAGAAAGACTGCTATGTGAGAATAGAAGGGCCAGTATCCAAAAAGGAGAAGGAATTGAAGGAGACAATCCCAAAGACTAAGTCGGGAAACGAAGAACGGACGCCGCGCGACCCTCCGCAGTCGTCCGGCAATTGACGAAGAGGGTCAAGACAGTGAACACCATCAAAGCAGAGATGGGGGGAAAAGTGATCACTGGAGTGGTTGATTTTGGGGCAGACACATCTGTTCTCCACCCAAAGTTCATAGAGGCGGAAGCCCTCAGGCCCTCCACGCGGATGCCGTTGGCAGGAAATGCCACCCCGTATGAATTGATGGGTGAAGCAACGGTTAACGTAACCATTGCAGGAATTACTTACCCGATGGAAGTAATTGTTCCCCTTGCAGAGCAGTGTACCGATGAGTTATTAATCGGGGCAGCTAATGGAAATCACTTGGTGATTGACACAGAGCAAGGACATTTGAGGAAGTCCAAAGATGGCGGGGCTTTGCCGCTTTTGCCAGCTCAAGGCTATATCGGAGTTCGGAGGGTTCATCTAAAGGAACCAGTAGAACTACAGGCTCGGGAGGTCAAATGGGTCAAGTCACAAGTCAAAATGAAAGGTTGTGCACAACGCCAAGTAGTGGGCGTGGTCGAGGAATTAGCTCGACGGATTGATGCCGGGGTTCGGTTGCCAGATGCACTGACAGTGGCCCAAAAGGGTGAATTTTCGATACCGGTGGCGAACCTTTCGGAGGACGTGCAGTACTTATCTCGAGGAGCCTGGGTGGGGACGTTTGAAACACCCCAGTGGATGCGGGATTATGCACCAGAGACTGAAAAAGTCTTGAGAGTGACCACAGAGCGTAGGTCGCGGTTGAGCAAAGAGCAAGAACAAGCCTTGCAGACGGTACTCGAAGAGTACGAAGACACTCAGATGAGAGAAGGGCGACAGTTGAGTCGCACCAGTCTGGTGGAACACCAGATACCTACGGGGGATGTTATCCCTGTCAAGCAGCATCCTCGTAGATTACCCCCTTTTAAAAGGCAAGAGGTAAAAGCTCAGCTGCGAGAAATGCTGGAGCAGGACATTATTGCCGAATCGGATAGCCCTTGGGCTGCGCCCATTGTGCTGGTTGCCAAGAAGGACGGGGGTACGAGGCTATGCGTGGACTACCGCAGGTTGAATGCAGTTACTAGAAAGTGTGCATATCCGTTACCTCAGGCTCAGACAGTGATGGAAGCTATGGCAGGAGCCAAGTACTTTTCAGTCATTGATTTGAAAAGTGGGTATTGGCAAATTCCAGTAGCCCGGGAGGATCGGGAGAAGACTGCCTTTGTATGTCCTGAAGGCCTTTTTGAGTTTAAGGTTATGCCCTTTGGGTTGGTATCGGCCCCAGCCACCTTTCAGAAAGTCATGGATATGGTGTTGGCAGACTTGACAGGCAAATGTTGTTGGGCTTACTTGGACGATATCATCGTATACAGCCCGGATTGGCAAAGTCATTTGAAGGACATCGGAAGAGTGTTGCAGAAAATGAGAGAAGCAGAGTTGCAGATAAATCCAGAAAAATGCCAACGGGCATTGGAGGAGGTCCGGTATTTGGGGCACATCATATCGAGAGATGGAGTAAAGACGGATCCTCAGAAAGTAGTAGCAATTAAGGAGTGGCCCACTCCACGAAAGGCCAAGGCTAGCGTCCTACTACAGGAAGTTTATTAAGGATTTTGCGAAAATCGCAAAGCCGCTTCATGCTTTGACTCAGAAGCAGGCCATATTTAACTGGACCCAAGGCTGTCAAGAGGCGTTTGAAACCCTGAAGCAGAAGCTTATGAGCACTCCTATTCTAACAATGCCAGATTTTTCGGAAACTGGAGGGAAGTTTATATTGGACTGCGATGCTAGCTTGGACGCGATAGGTGCGGTACTATCGCAGATACAGCCAGACGGGTCGGAAAAGCCAATTTTATATGCCAGCCATTGTCTGAATAAAGCGCAAAGAAATTATGAAGCGACCAAGAGAGAAATGTTGGCCCTAGTGGTGTTCGCGCGAGAGTTGCGACACTACTTGTTGGGCAGGAAGTTCGTGGCTCGAGTGGATCATAGGGCGTTGATTTGGCTGAAGAGTTTCAAAGAACCACAGGGGCTGGTGGCCAGATGGATTAATATCCTCGAAGAGTTTGATTAAGATTGCATTTACAGACCAGGCCGGGCACACGTAAATGCCGATGGCATGTCCAGGAGTGAGAGGTTGACCAGCGAGGTTCGCTCGCCAGAATTGGATGCACCAGAATTTGTGAGAGCCGTGACTCTCACAACGGATATGAGGAGTCAACTGATCGAAGAAACTAGGCTAGATGAAGATGTCAGTCAGCTTAAGACTTGGTTACGATCATTACCGGAAAAACCACACCCTAGCCGATTGAGAAATAAGTCGAACGAATTGAAACGACTGTGTAAAGAATGGGATCATCTGTCTGCAGATGATGATTTGGTTTATCTGACCACCCCGGGGTCACCCAAGCGTATTGTGCTGCCAATGGCAGTTAGAGAACAATACATTTATGAATTACATGCGGGGGTGGGAGCTTCCCACGAAGGAGATCAGAAAACCTTTGACCGGGTTAAGGACCGGTTTTGGTGGCCGCGTATGCGAGCCGACGTGAGTACATTCTTAAGTGATTGTATAGTATGTGCGCAAGTCAAGGGACCTAACCCACGACATCGGTCAAGTTTAAATTCAATTTTGACCGGAAGACCAATGGAATGTATTGCGGTGTATATAATCGGGCCCCTGGCGCCAACGCAGCGAGGAAACCGATTTATACTGACTATTATAGACATGTTCACGAAATATGCAGAAGCGGTACCCCTGAAGAACCATCGCGCATCAACGGTGGCATCAGCCATAGTGAACGAATGGATTACGCGACACGGAATTCCGAGTAGGCTGCACTCGGATAATGGGGCTGATTTCAGATCGGAATTGATTGAACAGTTATGCCGCCAATTGGGAATACATAAGACATTTACGACTCCGTATTGGCCGCAAGGGAACGGGCAGAACGAGCGGTTCAACCGAACCCTAAAAACGGCCTTGAGAACGCTAACGGAAACGGAGAGAGATAATTGGGATACGGCCATCCCTAGCTGCCTCTATGCCTACCGGAACAGTAAGCATAAATCTACGGGATTCACCCCAGCCGAGGCCCTATATGGGCGTAAATTGCAAGTGCCACTAGATTTCGAGCT
Organism: Prostheceraeus crozeri; assembly: GCA_907163375.1. NCBI lineage: Eukaryota > Metazoa > Platyhelminthes > Polycladida > Euryleptidae > Prostheceraeus > Prostheceraeus crozeri. The sequence continues at coordinate 113,926 of CAJQUW010010027.1, forward strand.
GGATGTAGAAAGAGGCACATCAGAGGAAGTCATCAGCTATGTTGAAGGACTAACGCAGACAATGAAGAATACGTGGGAAATCATAGAGGCTAACGAGGATGAGGCCGCCCGGCAGCAGCGGAAGTATTACGACCAAAAGGCAGCTGGTCCTGGCGCCTACAAGGCCGGAGATTTGGTTATGATAATGAACACTCAAGTGGGCCCGCACCGAAAATTAACGCGACCCTGGGATGGGCCGTTCGAGGTAGAGAAGGAGCTCCCTCATGGAGTATACATGGTGCGCAGCATAGAGAATAGGAGAAAGCGGCATACAATCAATGGCGACCGACTAAAACCCTACCGAGCTCGAGAAGAGATAATTGTCACCGATCAGCCACCAGTTCAGACCACGGAAGTCGAGGAGGTGGACCAGAGCTCAGTTCCTCCGGTAGCTCAGGAGGTCACAGTAAGAGTGATGACTGACAATCCGAAAATAAAAGAACTTTCTTTTCCGTTCCAGGAGATGACCGATACGGAAGATATCGTGAGCATGATGGTGGACTTCATAATGGACGGGGTAGACATGACTCCGCAAGTGAGAGAACTGTTCTTCCAAAATACTGAGAGAGCACGTCAACTCAGACGGACTGTAGCCACGGAAGCGGGTTATCTCACAGTATTTAGAGGAGGTGGTATTAGGCCAGAACAAAGGCAAAGATTGCGAGGGCTCTCAGAGTCAGACCGACAGCTAGTGGAAGATGCCTGGCAATATAACATAGAAGTAGCCACGAACAGAGAAAATCCCCCAATTGTGCCACGGAAGGGCCGATCTAAAGGGTCCGCCCAGAAACGGTGGGCAAGGTATCGAGCACACGCCATGCAGAAGTATGAAGACATCACTAAAAGATATCAACAAAGACGTCACACGAGGCAACTCCGTGACAAGTCGAAAGGAAATCGGAAGAGGTCATGGAAAAGGGAAAGGAATCCTCTAAGGGTAATACCGGAAGAACCATAGGCAGAGGCTGTCTCCCCAGTAGACTGGGAGAACTTTCAACCCGATGCGGGAGCTCAATCGAGTCGTGCTATGACCCCTCCGCGGAAGTCGGAGGAGGCCGAGACGACCGATCCGCTCCAGAACGCTAGTGAGCCATTACGCCAACTAATAACTATGGGCGGTGAAGAAGCTAGGCAGTGCCCTATCTTGCGCCAAATAGCCGCAGAAAGGCCAGTCGAGAGGCCTGTTGCTAGGGGATTACTGATCCGTAGAGTAGTCGGCCCATCCATATGGAAAAATGGGCAGAAAGCGCCATCAATGGCCAAGACGATAAGACTGACGGAGACTACAATCCATCAAGCAACTCAAACTGATGAAAGCTCAGAGAACACGATTTGGGATTCGCATTGCCATTGGAGGGATATCCTAATACAGACTCCCTGGGCGGATTTAATCACAAAAGATGGAGGGTACAGTACCTCCATGGCCGGGGTAGTTAACGTTATGAGCCAACCATTTATATGGCAGGATTCATCAATAGACTCGGATCCAGCGGAAAACAGTCCGATCATTCCAACTGACACGGCTATAGGATGCCATCCTACTTATGCGTCTATGCTAACAGCTAGCCGGTTACAAGCCCTGTCTCAGAGGGTGAGAGCATGGCCGTCCGTGAGGGCTATTGGGGAATGTGGATTGGATTTCGTTCGGCGGGAGCCGACGGAGCGCCAGATTCGCATACAAACAGTAACCTTCATTCATCAGGCGATACTAGCTAGTCAGACCAGGCTTCCCCTGGTCATCCATTGCAGAGGTGGAGAGAATCAGCAGCTTGCTCTATCGCTGTTGTGGGAAGTCTTGGTGGAATCTCTACAGATGTCCATGCACCCAATGCACTTTCATTGTGCTGTGATGACGTCTATCCAGTTGAGAGCATTTACGGACGAATGCCCACATATGTACTTCGGGGTGACGCCGAAGACTGACGTGGCACGAAGAGGGTCAGTTCCCTGCTCTTCGGTTGATTCCAATCGAGCGCCTCTTGGTAGAGAGCGATGCGCCGTACCTAGCAGACACACCATGGTCAACGGTTAGTCTGGTCAGAAGACTTGCCAGGGCGAGATTCATGCCCAAGGAGTCAATCGCCAGAATTATCAACGAAAATACACAGCGGCTGTATAACCCCTGAACCGGAGCGGCGGAAGTCCGCCCGGTTGTGTGTATATTGCTTTGAGTTTTTAGCGCTAGTTTTAGTGGTATCTGCTTGATTTTATACTACGTTGCATATTAACGTGATATTTAATTTTGCGATCCTCCCAAAAGGAGAGGGGCCTGAATTTGAGGGCAAATTCTTTAAAAAAGGGGGTAATGTAGGACTCTGGACCAATCAGAGAGCGACAAAGCAGTGAAGGTTACCCTTGATCCTTCTAGAACAGGACTTTCAGTTTCGTGAGTTGGCTCGTCCTGTGCAGACAGCGAGCAAACCGGTTGTGACTTACAATTTGAGTTAGATTGAGTTTCAAGTGTATATGCGGGTAGAGTATTCCCGTAGCAGTTATTACGGCTCTAGCTATTGTCACTCTCACAGAAGGGAGAGTGATAATAGGACATGTTAGTTTCTTGAGTTATATACGACAGTATATTCGGGGTAAGCATCTATTCCGCGCGCGGGTGGGGCTTGCTATACCAGTAATAGAGCCAGAGACACTCTGAGTGAAGGTTATTGACTCAATAGCGCCGAACGCCAGTGAAGCTATCGTTAGGGAGAATTCCCCTAAAATAGGGAATATCCGGCAGTGACATTATCGAGGCAGATAACACAGGAACCGTGCGGGTACGCTACCGAAGTCTCCCCTACTCTGAATCGGAGCAAAGGCGAGGAAGAAGGTGAGTATTCCCTTTTCCCATCCTTCCTGTGGGTTATATTTATATCGTCTAGTTGGTTGAAATACTACTGTGATCTCGGTGAGGACTAATGCACAGGGCCAGGTCTTACAAATGAAGGTTCCCTCCGAGTGTGTTGGTTGTCCTGTTCCATCCGCTTCATCGGGTGTTGATAAAATCCGAACAACAGATCAATTCCGAACAACGAAAATCTAATTGAAGCTGGTTAAATATTGCGCCGAACATTCTAGATTTGATTAGAAAATGGTTAATTTTATCTGTCAGTCACCTTTAATCCGCAAAAAGTCATAAAATTATATTCCGAACAAATTCGAAGAAGTCCGAACAACCAAAGGGTAAAAGGGAAATTTTTAGTAGTTCGGAGGGGAATCATAGCACGAAAGCAATGAATGTCAATCATAATTGCGTAGAACAAAGAACGTCCTGTGCTTGAAACCGCATACTCATTGTTCCGCTTTTGTTCGGTGGTATTACAGATGTTCGGAGGTGTTCGGACTTGTTCGGGTTTGATCGGAATGTAATTTTATGACTTTCTTGCGGATTAAAGTTGACTGACAGATAGAATTAACCACTTTCTAATGAAATCTGGAATGTTCGGCGCAATATTTTACCTGCTTCGAGTAGATTTTCGTTGTTCGGATTTTATCTACACCCCGCTTCGATCTGCTTTTATTAAATATAACGAAATTTTTTTTTGCCAATAAAGCGAACATATTTCTTTATGTAGTACAATAAGTTACAAAGTTGAGAAGCTACATTGTTAGTGCAATTTTTTCTTTAATACAAGAATAAAAATTTTCATCATAAAGTTGGCGGTAACATTCCGCATTGTAATGCTCAATAGGTACAATCATCCATGTATTGCTCCTATCGACTGGGGCAATTTTAACTGTGGTATCCTCAGATAGACGATTCAGCTCGACACGTTCAGCGGTAGACAAATCCGGAGGAAAACAACTAGAGCAATTTGACAAAAGCAAAAAACTGCTGAACGTATACAATGACAAATACGCAAAACATTAGTGGGTACAGGTGAATCATGAGGAAAACGGTTGCTTTTGGAAAGAATCTACAATTGTTAAAATTATTGGATGCAACAAAACTCAATTTGGATTTTCTTAACAAATCGTCTGCACCATTAATAATAAGAAAATGATTGGAACAAGGACTTGGTGTAGGAATAAACTTCTGAGTTTTGCTTAAAAGAGGAAAAGTTGCCGCAGTGGGGCGAAAACTTTACAAGTAATAACTACATTTTTCTTTTGAAGAAGAGTCGTCTCATTCACACTAAAATCGGTGTTGGAAAAGTATCTAACCTCTTTTAACATAAAAAATTGTGAATAATCTTGAACATTTTTTCTTTAGTAGCACAATTCCAAGTAACTTCACTACAAGCGAAACCATCTGGTGCTTCTAAAACTTTGCAAAAGTCAGGTTTCCAAGATCTCACCAGATTGGTAAATTCAAAAACATTTGTATGAATATCTTTAGATACATTAGTTGGTACATTATTCAGTAAGACAGGAATAGTAGCATTAGGAAAAGCTTTTTTAGGTTGATAAATGACCGATCGAAAAGATAAAATTAGTTGATGGCTTATTTCTACAGTCTAGCTGTGATGAAACAAGGAGGAAGCGTGTAGCATTTTCATGCACCTTTAATGAATAGCCAGATTATTTTAAAAAATCAATCTACCATCAGGTGGAGCAAAAATACAGCAATTAGGAAAGTCAAAGGAAGTGAGATTAGTGTCAACGAAAATAATATGCTCACGAGAAAAGTCCAAACCATCGAGCATAGAAGTGGTTTGGTAAAAGGAAAAGTGTGATGCTCATCAATCGGTCTGGATCATCCAAATCGACGTTGTAAGAGTTATATTGAGCTTATGTGGGATTACAGTTAGTGCGAGATGAGTAGGATCACAGATTGGGTTGTGCTCGGCTGGAACACTTTGTGGAATCGAATGTGGAGTAGTATAGTCCGGCAGCCAGAACGAGCCTCTGCAGGGAACGAGGAGGAAAATGAGACTCTCATAGACGACACTAGACGAGTACCTGCTCTTGACTGATGGAGGAATTGTTATGTTTTACATACTTAAACCGGTAGCTGAAGTATAGTGGTCGAAGTATTGTAATTCTAATCATGTCATTATGGATGTCGACAAATGAAGAGATATTGGATTCCATGAAGAATTGCAGGCGGATCAAGAAACTGGCAATAACAATTCATTGGAGAAATTGTATTTTCCATGTGTAGTCTTAGGTAGAGTGTGCATAGTTCGATTGTTTTCGGAGTAGTAGAGTGTTTACTAGAGAGTTCTATTGTTTACCTCCATTATCCATTTTCCACTTGTCCACTACTACCATTAACCACCGTGTGTAGTCTCAGTTATAGTGTAGCATAAGTTCACTTGTAATCGATGTAGTAGTATCATTGTAGCTCTATAATTTACCTCCACTTTTCCAAATTTTATCCATCGGTTTCCTATTGTTTTATAATATCCATTTTTAATTTCCTCAACACATGGTGACCATTGTCATTTCTCTATTTCCAATACAGCACCTGTAGCCAGTACAGACGGCACAGACGTCTGTTTTGAGCACGTATGCGGCAGTGTTTGGAATCCATGGTAGTACAGTATGCTAGCAGTAAGAATGAGTAGTGCTACAGGTCTTAAGATGTCAATTTTTACCAGTAATTGTGCCAAAGCTGATCAATTTCAATTCGTTGCCACGAGAAGGATCCATTGGGTTCTTTTTAGAACTGATTTAATCCAATGGCTACAAAAGCATTGCATTTGTGCATTTGCTGATTAGAGGACTCCATCAGTCTTCATGAGGACTACTTCAATTAACAATTTAAATAAGCAAGCATTATATTCTATTATAAATGGCTGGTGGGATGATTTTCATCATCGTATGAGAATTAATAGATTACCGTCATGAATCTCTCAAGCCTGATCGAAAAAAATTGATCAAGTGCAAATGATGATAAGTAGACTGCACATATTTAGTTTCTTTGCCTTCTCTGATAATCAGCAATGTATTGGACAAACCACGTGCTTTTGTGGAAACATATGGAAATTTCAAAACATTTAAAGTAATAAAACAAGAAAAGATGGTCGACATTGTGTGGCTTCAATTGCCGTGACCTTGACCAGCTGTCCAGTCTAGACCTTAATGCTTGATGGTCGATGTCTATGGATTCATCAAAGAGAACTTTCTTGAGCGTGATCATATCACATGCTGATATAGCCTGCCATTGGAACAGCAAATTAAAATGAGCACTGCAATGATCACAATCAACTTTAAAGATGTACAGTGCATCTTCGATTATCCGGATGGTCAAAACCCAATAGGTCAGTCAAAGTTCCGGATAAGCGATTTTTTAAATGCCATGTTAGCAAAAGCTTGTGGGCTTAGGTCAAAGACATTTGGTTATATACCAAGACCCCTGTAGAATATGATCTACATATATCCATATAATCTGTATGTATATATCCATCTTGCATATCTACCTAGAATGTAATACTTGATATATTTGATTCCGATTCTTCGACTGTTTAATGAAATTATGAGCATCAATTGTACATGTCTGCTATATATTCCTAAAGCACATAAATACACGTACAGAAACAAAGACCGTGAACTGAGACCATGAATTGAAAGTGATTTATCAGGCTGTATCCCAGCTTTGACTAGCATGCATAACCTACTTAAACATGCTCCAATCATTTAGCTGCTTGCCTATTATTTGACTCAGGCGAGAACCGCACATTGAGCAAAAATTAATTGCTGGTAAAGCAAGAGTACTTCGTGTATGTGTTACCTAAAGAGGAGAGCAATGCTAAAATTAACATTCGATTCCATGTATGTACATATACATGTTTCGATGGAATCACGGAGAATCGAACAGATTCTGAAATTACGTCCGGATAATCGATATCCGGATAATCGGTATCCGGATAATCGAAGATGCACTGTAAATGGGTCCGGATTGCTATACAGATTTGAGTGAATCATGAAACTAATAATACCGATGAAAATGGAATGTCACTCCGCAGGAATGCGACATTTTTTACATAGGCTGAATTTGGCGCGCTCTTGGGAGCCAACAAAGGCATATTGAAATTTCTTTCTACTGATGGGGGCTTGGCATTGCCTCTGCGGCTGCAGTGGGCCAATGAGCAAAATCAGTGCAGAAATGGCGGCTGTGTGACTCGGGTTGTAACTCAGTGTGCTGCAATCCGATGTTTCCTGGATAGGCCTGTTTTGAGGCGCCCTATGGCGCCACCAAAGGAGTTATGAGATTGTTTCCAGTGATGGGAGCTTGACAATGCCATGCGGATCATTGAGTCATGAACGAGCGAAATTGGTGCAGAAATGGCGACTGTGTGTCTGGTTGTAATTCATAGTTTCTTTTTTGATGATGATTTCTTTTGCTTTTTCCAAAATTTGGATTTTTCGTTGTGGGTTTCTTTTGCTGCACGATCATGGATAATGGATGGTCTTGGGGGGAGGGTGGGGTTAAGAGTCAGAAGAAACGTTCTAAAAATCGTCTGAAAATTCGCAATTTTGCGGGTTTTATGACTGTGGCAACCTTTCATAACTTTTTCTGTTTTAACTTTGGCTGCGTTTTATCAATCGCCCCATTTACATCTTTTAAAGTTAATTGAAAATATTGTCTTTGATTCTTGGTAAATCCATTTTATATAACAGCATTTGTCATAAAACGTGTCTTTTGTCTATGAAATCTTTCGTTCTGGAACGATATTCATAATTTTGTTTCATCTTGATCCTTGGGATCTCCTCCATACGGTCATGATAAATTCAAATTATAATCTAACAAAGTTTTCTTCATGAAACATTTATCTCATAGAATAGATATATTAGGTAGAGTAGTAACTCAGCATTTATTAAATCCCTAATTTGTATACAGTTTCGATTTCATTAGATGAACATGAGTCGAGACTCAACACCACTTGTGAGATATGCAAATTTATACACTTTGGAGAGATTAGCACGAATCTGACTGATCATGATAGCAATACAGAATAAAGAATAGTATTCCACAAATCCTCCATGTCGTGACAACTTTGAGAGGTAATATAGTTTGCTAAATTAGCAATTGGATGGGTTACCATAACTTAAAGCTCAGCTTTATTATAATAAGATTATTTTCTTAAGCGTCATCATATCACAAGAAGCCTGTCACTGAAAGAACAAAGCATCACAATCATAGAAACGGATCATAATTAACTTTAAAAGATGTTAATGGGTCCATATCACTATTCAAATTCAAGAAATGACGCCTTGTGAATCATGAAATCATGCCGCTGAAAATTAGATTAAGAACGTGACATCTCAGCTAAGAAGCACAATGAGATCTCAACTTTTAATTGAAGACTTGCAGGGACTTGCATAATAATGTGGTTCATGAAATTTCCTAGATTATCAGCTTGATTTCCGCTTAATTAAGATGCTTCTTGTTAGCGAATATTCATTCCTTTTGATATCCAACCTGTTTCAAACTACTTATGAATAGGCTTCATGTCGATAGTACACAAATTTGGAAAAATTTAGATTTTTAAAAACTGCTCAAATAATTTTTAGGACCACCGGAGCGCAATCTCCGTAAAAACTGAATCTTTTCATATAAAAATTCCACTGTATACAGACAGTTTTTGAGTCGACACTCTACCTGTATATACTTACTCTATGATTTAGCTCAAGGCAAAAAAAGTGCCAAAAATGCTTGTTTTAAGCATAGATATGAACGTTATTATAAATAGATATGAACTCAATCTCCGGGAAAAATTTCGTTGTGATCTACTTAAATTGTACATATAAAGTATCATGTGAAAGCACATGAACCGTAGTTTTAACCCGACTATAATTAATGATTGCATTTACATTGATTTGGGATATTTTTTCAATTATCATTTGTCCTCCAAAAATTATCTTCTGACCGATACCATTTTTTTGTCTTCTGAGAACATTTTGTCTTCGGTGAACACTTCGCAACTTAGAAATGATGTTTTAACTTTCCTTATACGACAAAATGCATCATTTGATACGTATCAATGAACACAAGTTGCTTCGTGTGCCATGTGAATGCTTATACTTCATTGGTAAACATTTAAAATTGAATATGCAGTTTTTTATCCTTATTTAAATTCTTAGCGTATCAAATAAAAACTTTGTATATGATCCGTCAAGTACAAAAATAAAATGATTTGCTTCTCATTGATATTCATACCGAAAACGGCTGCCTTAGAAAAACTTGTAACTTCACACAAAAAGACCATACCAATAACAGCAACATTGCGATTGCCCATGAATGCTGTTAGCATATTCCCATTTTGGGAGGTTTACAAGCTTTCCAGACTAGCCGATAATCGTTTCTCTCTTGTTATTTGTTTAGCGAACGTTCATTGTTGGCATAAATGCTTGTCAATTTATCTTCTCTGGTGCTCAACAGATTTCTCGTGTAAAGTTGTTGGTTTTATTTGAAATTTTGCAAGCAGATGGGATAGTTTCGTGAGATTTGATGAGTTTTGATGAGATGGTAGAAGCATGGTAAGGATGAGTTGTTCGTGATATAGCTGTTCTTTATATAATATGGAATATTGTTTTCACTGGCTATAGTGTTCCAGCTTGCGTTGAGGCGTTTTTCAACAGTCTTAGCTGTCATTCGTTGTATGGTTTGTAAGTATTTTCATCTCTGAGATGTTTCAGTCCTGCTTCAATATAATTATCATTTGAAACTACGCAGAATTCTGAACCTTTATCTGAAGGCAACATCATTAGGTTCTTGCTTTTAAGATTTTTCAATGTTTCTTTTTCTAGTGTACTCAGGTTGGAGAATTTTGATTGAGGTCTCAGTTTTTCAATAATCCTTTTACATCCATAGAACACCCGTTTCAATTTGTCTTCAATTTGGCCATTCCTTGGAGGCACAGTTAGATTAGTATGCCATTGGTATTTTTATTGGTAATTGTCTGGTTCGTGACAGTCATTAAGTTCGTTCTTCCATCGATATTGATGTGCGAATCTGCTGAAGCTGACGTTGAAATCGATTACGGTCGAGTCGTTTACTGCTTCCGCCAATGAAAATTTTGGACCTTTTTCTAAAAGGTTTCTTTTGTCTTCAGTGATTGTGTTCGTCAAATCTGTTGCTAATGTAGGTCTCTGACTTTGATCATGGTTTGCATTAAGATTCTCTTTCATTTCAGTGTTTTTATTCGATAATCCAAAGAGGTAACGTAGACGCTCAAGACATTCAAGACGTTCCTTCAATCTGTGTTCAGTCTTTTTGGAATTGTTCTGGCGACCAATGCTTATGAAGTTTATCATTTCATCATAAATTTCATCACTTGTTAAGCATAGTAGACGTTTGTAAACTTCTTGTGGATTTTTCAATGTCAATGTTTATGTGTGAAATTTCCAATCTTAGAAGCTTTTTGGTGATTAAAATGTTGAGTTTCTTGTTTGGCAACGTGGCAAGAGTTTCATTTACATCACAAACATAGAAACAACAAGAAACTCAACATTTTGAATTACCAGACAACAGAAGCCAGAAACAATTTTGAATTACCAGAAACAATTGAATTACCAGACGACAACAAAACATTAAGCATATTTGATTTCCGAGTAACACTGAACGCGCCAAATGAACCAGAATTTGAATTTTACCGCAAATCTGCTAGAAAAGATCTGTTTGTGAACTATCACTCACATGTACCATACGCTAACAAAATTAACTTCATTAGAAACGAAAAAACAAGTATAGCAGAACGATGTTCCAATAATCTAACTCAAAACAAACACATAGACAATTTCAATGTTATTCTACGACTAAACATGTATCCCGAAAATATCATTCGCAGCACCAACAATTATCGTAAAACACATAAACTAAATATCAGAAAGGAGAAAGAAAGACACTGTTTTTACTTCAATTTTCCATTTATTTCTGAGAAAGTGGATAAGCAACTACAAAATGTTTGTCGTCGAGAAAACTTGAACGTAAGATTAACAAGAAGATCAAGAACTCTTAGAAGTGTGTTGAAACAGCCTAAATCAAACGAAGATTGTCATTTAAGAAATTGCCCAATTAACAACAACAACAACATCTGCAATCGGAAATGTGAAATTTATCAGCTGAATTGTGATGTATGATAACTTCTGCATTGGAAGCACCATAAGACCATTATACATCCGTTGCCGTGAGAATAAAACAAACAGCAAGTCTTCCATGTATAACCAGAAAATTTTTTTTTGATAGATGCTAATCTTTCCCTATTATAGATATAACTTTTGAGGCTGTGCATCTTAAATGTACAGGACCGCGCTTGGTCGGGTTTGAGCGTCCAGGATGAAGCGGTCGAAACGCGATCGTCCTGACCAAGTTCCTGTTGATGACCTCATTAAAAATAGTCAAATAATTTGTATGCATATTTTTGTAGAATTTTATTTCACGTTTTAGCTTAAGGAACTAACATTAATTCTCTTACACACCTGGTAGATTTTAGATAGCGTAATCCCGCTGTGTTAGCTAGATCTGGTATTTTGATTGGAAACAGACCTGTCCTCTTATCATCTGAATGTGCAGACTGTTAAATAGGATCTTTTCAATATATAAATGATAAACATAATTTTGAACAGAACGACTTACTCGCCAATTCATTACACATGAGGAGAGGAGAAGCGTTGTTTGTCCTTCTAGTAAGCATTTTTTAAATTTTTAGACATTTTAGGATATAAAAATTTTCTTTTAAATCATATTTTGTACCTATTGAAAATTAACTAGTCATTAGCTTGTTTTTTTTAAATTTTGTTACCTTGACGCACTTTGCTACGTTGAATCATCTTCAGAAATGCCACAGTTACAACTTCTCCACAACCATTCTTTCCAACGATAGTGATCCATCAAACCTAAGACTTCGTGAAGCATATTATATTAGAAAAATGAAACCAACAATCAACAACAAAATCGAGCTCAACAATGATGCAGATTTTCTTTTTGATTGTTTTTTTTTCTATTATGTAAAAATGATAAAACATGACAATGTGTTATGTTATAACAGTATCAAATTTCTAATTCACACCTCAATCGTTTTATAGCTTTAGAGTTTTTATACTTGTATATGTGTATGTACTTATAACTCAAGGCTTTGTATTACTAATCCATTTCTATGTCCTTTGTTTTCATATCTAGTCAGGTCATCATTAAGATGCTATTGGTACCATGTAACCCAATACTACGTTACTGTTCCAGAGCCCTTTCCCCTTTTGTATTCAGTATTATGTTATTATGACATAGACGTCGGTGTGAATTTTATAATTCATGCTAGGCCATATTTCCTTCCTTTTATTTGAAGATAGTTAACGGATGTTAACTGAAATTAATTTTCAAGAATAACATAAAGAAAATAAAACCACTATCCTTCATGTTTTGATGTCAAGGCACTATCACCCGTAGTTAAATGAATAAAGTAAAAACCACACTAGTAGGGAAGAATGTTATTTTATTCACGATCTTTCAATATTGGCTCTTTCCAACTACATTCAAAACATGAAAAATAACCAAGACAATATATTCGAAACGTCGGTAAATTATCTATAGCTGATCGTCAGCTCGGTTAGCTCGTTCAGGACTCGCTAATTTGTCCGTCTGCTAACTGTCCACGATCTTAAACTTATCCGTTAGAATCCGTATTTAGTCCGTTAGAATCCGTATTTAGTCCGTCAGAGTCCGTAATTAGTCCGTTGGTTATCCGTGGTAAGCCCGTTCAGAATCCTCGCATCTACCATGTCCGTCAGATTATTATAATACGGACAAGTAATGTCCTTGTGATTCAAGGTTGGACCTTGGGTTTTGGGTCGACCTTGGGCAAGTGCTGTAAAACTTGGGTCTTCTATTAGTGCTGCATATATACAAATTATATAAGTTACAAGTTCTAAAATTAACATTTTGATTTGAATCTTAGGAGAAATACATGACAGGAGCATGAAGGTCTGATCTTTCTATCAAAATTCCACTGAATTCACAGAGCATTCAAAAACGAAATTCATGTGATTATTAACTACTTTATTTTGGGCTTTACAACACCGTGCATTGAAATTTCGTACATATTGTTTTTGCTGAAACCTTACATACGTACATTATGTTCCATTTGTGCATCTTGAATTTTTATACATTTCATATATACATGCATTTTATATCTTCGCATCTCTAAACTACCTGCGATAGCCGACATTTATCCAAAAATTAATTCATTCCAATTTCGCATTCTAAATATGTTTGACCATGCAATCAGAACGCAGCTACATAATATTTATTAAGTCTGTTTATATTTCTGAATGATAAGATGAAAACAATCGCTTTGTTATGAGTAATGTGTAATTCAGTGATAATTAAATCAAAGATCTTCATTTTGTCAGTATATAGAGGTTAAATCAAAGGAAAGTTTTATAACGTACCGGTAGTAAATGTACTTAGGCTGCTAATTACAGTTATTGAAATAAATAGTCGTTTCCCACTATTGCCACACTTCTCATTGACACAACAGGAATTTTGGCCTATAGAAGAATTTTTACAGCACATAATACAAATAATGCATGTGGGACTTGGGTTTTGACCCAATTTTTGGTCCTCGGCGGACAAAATTTGTCTACCGTTTGCTATCCGCTATCTAACCGCGAACGGACACCAGAAAGATATTCAGCAGACTTGCGCCGGATGACCTTTTGCTAGGCGGAGCCGCACGTCATGAGTAATTGGAGCAGTGAAGCAGATTTGGCTTTGGGTCTCAAAAGGCTAGTTTAAACGGATATTAAGCTGATTATGAAGGAAATGTCATAAACCGCGTTATAATGCAAATCTTCATACAAAAGTTCTTATTCTGTTTATTGGCTCAAACTTCAAGTTTAACTTTTGGCATAGAGCTCTTTTCCACCAGGCTTGTGGATCCGCTAAGTTAAGCATTTTGTCCAAATTATTAGCTGCATCCTACGGTGCATAGAAATCACTCTGTGATATGAGTTGAAAGTGGCTAGAATCATGCATGATATGCGGCTTTATTGTGGATTGATGCAATTTTTATAGTTTTATCATTTTATGCACAATGACGCTTCATGTCTTAGATCAATCTGAAGACTGAGCGGTAGTTAAAGTAACATGATCAAGTTAATATTTGATAAGTCTGAGCATTGAAGTAAGGCTCTTGCATCGACGCTAATTTAATGAACATTGTCTCTCCAATTGTATGTTAGTTGTATGTGACTCGGAGGATTTGAAGAATTCTTTCTTCTGAGTTATATAATGATCATTCAATTCCGCGGTAATTTCTTCAAATATGTTTGCATGTCTCACATTTGGCACTGGGTCACAATTCGAGTTCATTTAATAAACGATTAAAACTGCATACACATTGGGGATGTAATTCACTAGTTTCCAATTCACTAGCGCTCAATTCTACGTTCGATCCACAACTTATAATTAAGTGCGATCGCGCACGAACGCGGCTATTTGTTATGGATAGTGCAATAGTGGTACGCGCTCATTCGCACGAGTTCGCTTGCAAATAGGAATGCGATTAGCTGCATTTGGCTTCTTTATGTTGGAGATCATTTGGATCGTGCTTATTCGTGTTCGTTCGAGTGCGAATCGCGCCATAATGTGCTCTTGATCACAATAACTTCGAGCACGAAAATAGTTGCGAATATTTGAAAGCATGATGTTGAGTCATCTTACATGGACAAACAGTGAGCTTGTGTAGAGGCTGGATCAAGTAGTCAAAGCAATAGGAAGGGATCACGGAATGACCTCTGCGGCCACATGTTCACATGTAACCTGATAGACCAAAGTGATAGACATTGCATTCATAACTGCATTGCAGATTAACGACAAAACATTATCGTAATTCACGTCGATAGATAGCCAAATGCATGGCCAAATGCTTCAAGCATGAGAATGTCTCCAAAAGATGCCTTCATCTGAAAATTTTGCAGGTATCCTGCTGGCGTGAATTCCAAGTCGAAGGCATAATTTTCCCGAAATTGTTGTATTCTCGAATCCATTTCGTAACTATCCATTTACTTCCAGCAGCCACTGAACATGCACAATGCAAAGAGTCATTCAGTGGTGCTCTTGTTGATGGGTCAAGATTAAACCAAAATACCGCTTTTCCAACTGCTGGCTTCACAGATATATTTAGATTCGTAAATGCGGTATGTCCTCCAAGAAGCGAACCTGTTAGGTAGATCATCACAGTAGCAAGACGATCACCATCAGATGATTGACTATGAGCGAGGTCATTTTTATCATCATCAAAATATAAGTAATCATAATGTGATTCATAGAAACCACCAATTCCATAATTGATGACGGAAGGTACCTGAAGAGAAAGATATGCCTCGGAAAGCATGCGTATATAAGGTTAAGTTTTTATGTAAACATTCTTTAAGTTCAGGACTAAAATTTTGATGTCTTTCGCATCTCCGAAAGACATAATAAAATATATTATACTTGTGTTTATCATTAGTCCCAGGGATCGATGTGGTCCCTCGGTTTTTATACGTCGGAGGACAGATCTTTACCAGTTTTCCTTCTGCTACTTTTCATAACTTTATATTGGGCTAATAATTTTCACGTTGCCTGCAGCATTGCACGCGTCAATGAATAAAATTGCCTGCGTCAGCATCAGCATCAATTGCAAAAAATATTGACGCCGCGTTGGCATCAGCACCAATCAATCCTGAAATTGACGGCGCTAACGTCAGCGTCAATTTTATGTATTGTGGTGATAATTGAATGCCGAAGCCAACCTGAAATTGAAATGTCTGTGCGCATATCTATCTTGCATCTTGATTATAAGTATTTGCCACTGGCTTTCGCGGGAATAAAAATATTTTTTTACTAAACGTTTCGTGATTCTTCAACGAGAATGACAAAATATCATTTAAGCATAGCAGTTAAACAAAATTTCAAAATGATGTAACACGAGAATATAGACATGGATACACAGAATACAGACATAGAATACGATATAGAAAATATGCATAAGATCATCTATCATGGAATACAGTATATACTATCAATTGTATTGTAAAAAACAGAAATTGTATATGCTGTATTCCATGACAGATGATCCTATGTCTTTATAGTTTTAAATACTGGAAAAATATGGGAGTTTTTCAGACGAATATTAATTTGTTTGATACCGGTAAGGAATTCGCTACAAAAAGAAAAATTGTAATTTGTCATTAAAAAATTTTAGTTTTTTCTTGATTATCGCTAGATGGTGGATTTCTAATACATCAGAAGGTAAAAGAGTGTATTAGAAATCCACCATCTAGCGATAATCAAGAAAAAACTAAAAGTATTAGTCTTATATCCATTTCCATTTTCTTAGTATATGGAGACATACAGTGTTCATAGAAATGTGTATGGTGTAAGTATAATGTTTTTGGATATCTTTGATGTTTTATTAAAGCTATCTGAAAGATTCGTGAAAATGAATCATTGCAATTAGGAAGGGGATAGTGGAGCAGATCGTAGTTTAGTGACTCAGAAATCTAAATCTGCTCTTGTTGTGAATACTATATCAAGGCGCTTGTCAACCAGTCACATAAGCCTAATCACCAATATACTCTAAATTATAGGGATTAGAGAAACATTGCATTTATAAAATATGAATGGAGACAAGTTTACCACCATGATTAAATGGTTTACAATCTTGCTTGTGAAACAGTGTAAATAATAATGAAAAGCAACTGCTGTAACACCATCGTTGGAAACAATGTTTGAGGTCATTGTTTTTGCACATGTTCAATTCGCGAAAATAAAACTGTTTAAAATACAATTTCTAAAAGCAGCTTTAGAACATTGCTTTAAAACTCCTCTTTTATCTCATTGACAATGCAGCTATTAAACTGATATTAGAAACATCAACATATTTAGAAATAGAAAACATGCATGTGGTAATTATATTTTTCTATCATGTGCATTATAGGTAATAATTATATATATATGCCTACATGTATATATATATATATATGTAAAAAAATTTTAGTCTCAGCAATTGGTTTGATATATTGAAATAATTGAAGTGAAAACACATGGAATGCACAAGCGCTTTCTATATTCTTCAGGTGCAGAGTGAAACAAAAAGCAAGATCATCATAATTTCAAATATACATTCATCATAGATATGGATGTTGCAAGGTAATTTACATAGTAGGACATGCACATGCATAGTAAATAGAAAAATAACTTTGTTATAGTTTGTTATGCTAAAATACATCAACGATATCTAATTTATGTATTAGATTGATACATAGATTTAAGTATAGAAGAACATATATGCGAACTAATATAAAATGCATCTCATATTAAAAGTGAATGAATTCATAAGAAACGTATAAAAGTGATTCATGAATTTAATTTTGGAAGAAAGCGATCGATAAAATATTTTTCTTTACATTTACGTTCAATTTTGTTTTCAGAAAAAAGCTTGTAAAAAGGAAAGATTGATATGTTGCCCAGATGTTCACTTAATTTAATTTGTCTATAATTGGCATTCAAAATTTGTTGTTTGTGAACCCTTACTCTGGTTCTTAAGGATGTCCCAGTTTCTCCGATATAATAATTTTGACAACCGGGGCAGGTGATGACATATACAACATTACTGGTATCACAACTCATAAGTAGTAAGCAAAACTCCACTTCTGGACCGCGCAAGATGGCGGCCATCGCTGCGTCCCCCCCCCCTCTGGCACGGCAGAGTGTCGTGGTCGGCCGCCGTGGTGCTTCGTGTCTGAGTCCCCCCCCCTCTGGAACGACAGAGGTTGTGGTCTGTCGTGGTGTGCCGGCCAGGTGGGTCCACGTTCACAACATGTTCGCTGACGTCCCCCCCCCCTGCAACAACAGAGTGTGAGACTCGGGTGAGTTGGTCCGACCGCCTGGTTGACGTGGGCGACCGTCTAGGTTGACGTGGGCGACCGCCAGGATTAGTCTTGAGGCTATAGTGTGTGATGTTTTTGGTGCAATCTGCTGAATGTTGGGTTGTAAAATGGGTTGTTTCGAGTGGAAGGAGTGGTCGGATGAGAAAACGGAGGTCAGATTCGGATTCAGCGTGAAATTCTGCATCGGTAGGGTGAGTTTCAAGGCAATCGGTGAGAAAAAATTTTCAACATTTTTCGAAAAACGACAGAGTTAGAATTTGGGACGTTTTGGTGTGTAGCGCCCAAACGAAGCATCGGATGAGAAAACGGAGGCCAGATTCGGAATCTACGTGAAATTTTGGGTTAGGAAGGATGTTTCCAGCGAAATCGGAGAGAAAAAATTTTCGGCTGACGTCCCCCCCCCTGGACAGCTTGCTTCCAGTGGACGGATTTTGTCGTGCGATAGCTCGTTTGAAAGCTAAGAGTGAGACAAATTCAGTGAAAGAATCGGCTTGTTCCTATCTGTCTTCGTTCAAAAGTTAGAGCGGTTACAAGATTTTAGGTCGGAGCTCACCTGAAAAAATCCTAAATGTCAGAGTGGCTTTGTATGGGTAAAATTTTGAAAATTTTCCAAAGTGTGGAATTTCGACCTGGGACCGTCACCAAAACATTTTTCATCAAATTTCACTGACCCCCCCCCCCCGACAGCAATCTTCTAACTTTGGTTCTAGTGGACGGATTTTGTCTTACAGCTACTCGTTTGAAAGAGGAGAAAAAACTGCTCGACAACATTTTTTGTTGCGAGTCAATCGGACCAGCCGTTCACAAGTTAGAGCGGTTACAAGATTTTAGGTCGGAGCTCGCTCACCTGAAAAAATCCTAAGTGTCAGAGTGACTTTGTATGGGTAAAATTTTGAAAATTTTCCAAAGTGTGGAATTTCGACCTAGGACCGCCACCAAAACATTTTTCATCAAATTTCACTGACCTCCCCCCCCCGGACAGCTAGCTTCTATCTTGGCTTCTAGTGGACGGATTTTGTCGTGCGATAGCTCGTTTGAAAGCTAAGAGTGAGACAAATTCAGTGAAAGAATCGGCTTGTTCCTATCTGTCTTCGTTCAAAAGTTAGAGCGGTTACAAGATTTTAGGTCGGAGCTCGCTCACCTGAAAAAATCCTAAGTGTCAGAGTGACTTTGTATGGGTAAAATTTTGAAAATTTTCCAAAGTGTGGAATTTCGACCTAGGACCGCCACCAAAACATTTTTCATCAAATTTCACTGACCTCCCCCCCCGGACAGCTAGCTTCTATCTTGGCTTCTAGTGGACGGATTTTGTCGTGCAATAGCTCGTTTGAAAGCTAAGAGTGAGACAAATTCAGTGAAAGAATCGGCTTGTTCCTATCTGTCTTCGTTCAAAAGTTAGAGCGGTTACAAGATTTTAGGTCGGAGCTCACCTGAAAAAATCCTAAGTGTCACAGTGACTTTGTAGGGTCAAAATTTTGAAAATTTTTCAAGGTGTGGAATTTCGACCTGGGACCTTTACCAAACCATTTTTCATCAAATTTCTCCGATCGAGGGGGGGATCAGTGAAATTTGATGAAAAATGTTTTGGTAAAGGTTCCAGGTCGAAATTCGGAAGTTTAAAATTTTTCAAAATTTTCACCACACTGGAGCTCTCACACTTAGGAATTTTTTCACTTGTGGCATGTTACATGGACATGTGCTGCCGGACCAATTTCCCGTGGTCATACGAGAATGTCATATGATAGAGAATGATGAGACGAATCGTTTGCAACAAACCGCATGTCGCTACGATGAATACTTTCGGAGATAGAGCCATTTTAAATTTCCTTCCGAGCATATATAAACCCCCGTCAACGTAAGTCTGATCACTTCATCGAAAGACGAGGTAAGCGACGGTCGTCGCTCTGAGCTCCTGATATCGGGTGTTTCAAAGGACTCTATCTTTTGAAGTAGGCAAGCTATCTTCTTACTTCAAAGTTTGCATGATAGAGTTTGATAGTGTCTTTACTACTGATAAAATTTTTTAAAAGTAGTATGAGTAGTAAAATGCGGAATTTTTTAAAAATTCTTAATTTTCAGTTTTTTCAAAGTTTTAACATGTAGACTAAGGTTTTCAAGTATGCGAAGTTCAAATCTGCTATCAGATTTCAAATTTGACAAAGTCTAAGGCAGCTTTGAGGGGTTAGATCCCAGCTACTGATCACTACCTTTGACTCGGCGTTCCTGTTACCACTTCGGGGCAGTGACAATGATGTCTTCAGCTGTAAAGAGCGGGTATCGGGGAAGATCTCTCACTTCCCTAGTGATCGGTACAAGGCCTTCGGGCTGTCGACGGGATCGAGTGCCACTCACTACACTCTTTAGGAATATGACTGTACTACATGATTCCAAACTTATACAAATTTCATTATCTTACAGCTAACGATAAATCTAACATGGCAAACGACAGAAACAGAAAATACCATATCAAAATGTGCTCTTGTGGGCGAGTTAATCGCAGTGCGGACGCCAAAGCTCATGTGAAGAAGGCGGGCACCGGCCACATGATTGTCTTGAATAGGGTTGCTTGCGTGAAGTGTAGAGTGCTGAAGGGTGATGAGGATGAGGCGCGTTTTTACAGAGTGCATGCTGACTGTAGTGGTGGTTTAGTGACTGATTTGAGATTTACGCAGTTGATTGTGGAAGAGAGGGAGCGAATGTTGGCGAATGTTGCGAATGTTGTTGAGAATGTCGTTGAGAATGTTGTTGAGAATGTTGTTGAGAATGATGAGTTGGCGAGAGCGGTTGCGTCGTTGGAGGGTGAGA
The DNA here is from genome assembly GCA_907163375.1 of Prostheceraeus crozeri. Taxonomy (NCBI): domain Eukaryota; kingdom Metazoa; phylum Platyhelminthes; order Polycladida; family Euryleptidae; genus Prostheceraeus; species Prostheceraeus crozeri. Next base: position 134,581 of record CAJQUW010010027.1, read on the forward strand.
TTGAGCAGCGGAAGAGAGTGCTTGAGAGTGATGATGAGGATGATGTGGATTTAGATAGGGAGCGTGTGAGGAAGCGTGTGAGGAAGTTGAGCTCTTCGTCATCGGAGGTGTCCAACATCGTCATCACCGACCCCCCGAAGAGCTCATCTTCCCCAAAAGTGAAGAGTGGTGGGATTCGTATGCAGTCGGCGAGGTGGTTGAAGGATGAAGAGAAGAGGCATGTTTCGCAGCAGATGGCGCATGATTTGTTAGTGAATAAGTTTGAGAGTTTGAAGAAAGTGAAGGATGAAGTTGTGAAGGAGTTGGATGAGTTGAAAAAGAAGGATTTGAAGTCGAAGGAGGTGGCGGATGAAAACATTAGAATGAGGCGTTGTGTGACAGATTTGAAGAATAAGACGCGAGAGTTGGAAGAGAAGAATGATGCGTGTGAGAAGAGGGCGAGTGCTGCGGAGAGAAGAATGAGAGATGCAGAGGCGAAGTTTGAGGAGATGATGAAGGAGATGAGTGTGTTGAGAGCGAAGAATGTTGAGTTGGAGAGGACTGTGGCTCGGCGGGGTGATGAGAGGCAGGCGTGTGAGAAGTTGGAGCGCATGAGGGATGAGTGGGAACGTGTGAATGAGGATCGTTTGTTTGAATTCCACATCCCTATTCGGGACAATCATTTGGCCGGCGAAGTATTGGTAAATAAAAATCTGGACGAGTCAATTATTTGCTACAACGGTCATCCGAGCAAGAAGTGTCTCCATGCAAGCTTACGAATGCGCGGTCACTTGCATAAATTTTCGATTCGGAAACGCGCGAGACTACCTAAGGATGACTAACTTGGTAAGTGAAAAGCAAATAAGATAGTATATCCTATTCTAATACATATCATTTTCATTGCAGATCTTTGCCCGCCTTCACCACCCCATCACGTCACTCCCGAGAACGAACCATCGGCTCTCTTAAGGGCCACCTAGGGGCAAGACATGATAGAACCTCCACGCGGTTTGCCCTGGGCAGTCTTCGGACTGGAGAATACTATCATTAAGTTGAATCTGCTATCAGTCAACTTGAACGTTGCGTCGCGTTAGAGGGGTATATAAACCACTGCCTCTCATTTCATTTCATTTCAATCATGCAGACGCCGAACAGTCAAGTCAGCTCTCCTCGCGGACCGCAGATAAGGCCGCGAAATTTATTTGAGGAGTTTGTCAGGCTAGAGGAGCAAGACAGAGTCCACAACAATCTTGCTCGGATTGGCAATCCGATGACAGCGACTGCTGTCAATCCAACGGAATGGTGCTACATTCCACTCTATACTCACATGCCAGTTAGTGTGGAAGTCGACAGTGCTACCAAAGAGAGAGTCTTTGACTCTCTCAGCAGAATTGGTAGGCTGTAGGATGACGACTCCCGAGAACGAACCATCGGCTCTCTTAAGGGCCACCATGGGGCAAGACATGATAGAACCTCCTCGCGGTTTGCCCTGGGCAGTCTTCGGACTGGCGAATACTATCATTAAGTTGAATCTGCTATCAGTCAACTTGAACATTATGCAGTCGATTGCTATCCCTGAAGCATTCTGATTCGCTGTTGAGCAATTCATTGTTGAAAACCCTATATAAGCCAGAAGATTGTAGCGCTTCTCATTCAATTTGAAGTCACGATGGAAGCGACATCTGCCGACAATATTCCCGTCTTCACTGATGAAGACAACGGCATTCCCGAGTTCGTCATCCTCGACGAGTGGGATGAGGATGAGAAGAAGGGGAAGATCAAGAGGATCGTTTGGACGGATGAGGTGTGGACTCCAAATACCACCCGCATCCGAAAGGTGCCAGATGCACCACCACGGCTTAGGCGGTATAGGGTATACGAGAACCTAACCGTCATACCTATTGACTATTCAAGCCAATAGTCATCTTGTTACTCCCGAGAACGAACCATCGGCTCTCTTAAGGGCCACCATGGGGCAAGACATGATAGAACCTCCTCGCGGTTTGCCCTGGGCAGTCTTCGGACTGGCGAATACTATCATTAAGTTGAATCTGCTATCAGTCAACTTGAACGTTGCAAATGAAGTTCGGTGTAATACTTCCTTTCGACGGGCGTTCCTGTAAAGGGCGGCGGTGAAACCCGTAGCTATGTATACCGCAAGGGACATTCGGCAATGGTCAATCTTGTTAAACCTCTCTGCGTCATGTTTGCAAGTGATTGCCTCTGTCTCAACGTAGCATGCATTCGCGTTAGGGCGACATTTAGCCAACTGTCGAAGGTTGCCTAAAACTTTCCATTGCATACGTTATGAGAACCATGAGTTCTACCTGTCTCTATCAATGAGACGAATTGATGAATGGAATGAAATGGGAGGACACTCACGCGCCACACGCAACATAACACACTTCTCTCTTCCGTAGTCTAACAAGCTCTTTACACATGGATCGCAGTCGATTGCTATCCCTGTATCAGAAGTGTAAGCTATCTTAATTTATTTGACACTATTTTATCTACCATCATCGTCCATATGAAATGTTTTTAGATTTACAAGTTAGACTAAGCGTGCTACTATTTCCAAATGAAAAAGTATACATGGTTAAATCATCCACTTAAGCCCATCCGTAGTCTAACAAGCTCTTTACACATGGATCGCAGTCGATTGCTATCCCTGTATCAGAAGTGTAAGCTATCTTAATTTATTTGACACTATTTTATCTACCATCATCGTCCATATGAAATGTTTTTAGATTTACAAGTTAGACTAAGCGTGCTACTATTTCCAAATGAAAAAGTATACATGGTTAAATCATCCACTTAAGCCCATCCGTAGTCTAACAAGCTCTTTACACATGGATCGCAGTCGATTGCTATCCCTGTATCAGAAGTGTAAGCTATCTTAATTTATTTGACACTATTTCATCTACCATCATCGTCCATATGAAATGTTATAAGATTTACAAGTTAAACTAAGCGTGCTACTATTTCCAAATGAAAAAGTATACATGGTTAAATTATTCACTAAAACCCCATTCAAGTAAGTCAGTATGAAAGCAAAGATAATACGAAATAAACATTTATTATGGCATGTATTTCAAAAGGTCTTCATCGTCAATATCGTCCCAGAGTCTGGCTTCACATAGATTACAAAAACAGTTGAGCTGCTTTAAACGTTCTTCTGCAGCGTCCCTCACTTTCTCAATGTACGCCCACTCCGCCACGGTTCGCGGTTGGGAGTTAGGGGTGTACCACTCCCATATTTGATGCAAGTGCGACTTGCTGGTCATCTCCATCACCCCTTCGGCATCATATTGTAAATATTTCCACCGTATGCCTGTTAGGTCGGGCAACTCCTCTTCATCCTCCTCCGATAATGATAACTTTCGTATATTGTCGAGATTGTATGTCTTCTCCACCTTCGCCTTTCTTGGTGCATTTGGTGTAACGAGCACCTTTGCTGATGTATATGGAGAGGAGAACTCCAATGCGGTATTTGGTGTTGTTGGAGGACTTGTCATGTTGTCTTTGAAATGCTGACTTTGAATAATGATAACTTTAACATTTTTCTAATTCTTAAGTATACACAAGCAGCCAATCAGAATGAACATCCAATGAATGAAGAGGATGAAAGTATATAAGCAAAGTGACATTCAGGTCATTTCATTTAATCTGTGAATCATACAAGTGACGAACGCACGATCTCTCTCTTTGACTATTATTTGAGTGAAGTCTCTATCTTGTAGAAGTATCAACCTTAAACTTGATTTCGTTGAAATGGTAAGTTGAAAATTTCCTCTCATCTCCCTCAAACGTGTGACTAATAGCATCTTCCTCAATTTCAGACATCAACTTCATCACCAACGCCCTCTCTTCTCGAGGAAAGTTTAGAGTTATTGAGTCAAGGTAGGTTGTAACACTACACTGAGGCTTGAACAGAGATGAAAGAATGATTTCTCTTTCAGGTGATGTGAGTTCCAGCTCAGGACTCTCGCGGCAAGGCAACGAGTGGGAATGTGCCGACTGCGGACATATGTTTACAAGGAAGCACAGTCTCCTTCGACACATCAAACAACGTGTGTGTCAACGCAAAGCGGTGTCAATCTCCGGAGGTGAAGTTGATTCTGACGATGACATCTCCTTTCCTTGCGATTTGTGCCCTCTTTCTTTTGATAGTCACTTTCAGCGATCTTCGCACAGACTTCAACACACGCATGCAAATGATCACTACACCAACGGTACCTCTACCATCTCCCTCATTAATGTTTCACATAATAATTTAGTACGCGACTACTGCATGGAGTCCAATACTCAAATTGTAGATTTTCCTGAGTGGCTCCTTCAAAATTCTAACATTATCGAAGCGCTCTTCAATAATTTAGACAATTTTAGAATGAAGGCGCTCATCTACCTTAAACTAAAATATATTAAAATAGATTTTCAAACGGGTCAAGTGACGGAGAGAATACAGTTTCATATTCCTTCCTCTTCCGCAACCGAAGTTGTAGACTGCGAGTCTTGGCTAAATTTTCACATTCAATGTTTAAAATCAAATGTAGATAAATTCAATCAACGCGACAGCGCTCTCATTTTTGATGGTGTGGACTCAGCCATATTCAAAATTTCCCTATTAGAAAGTCATGCAGCTCGAGGCACATTTAAACTTCCAAAAACGTTGTATAATAAGAAAGCTGTCATCAATGTTGATTGTAAATCACAGTGTTTCAAATATGCAGTCCTATCCATCCTTCACTATAATGATATCAACGCGCATCGAGATCGCACCTATAGCTATAGACAGTGGGAGGATGAACTAGACTTTGAAGGTTGTGATAGTAACAACATGAAAATCAAAGATGTAGAAACGTTCGAAAAACATAATAAGATTAAAATTGTCGTTCACGTGTGGGAGAAGGGGTTGAAGGGTGCCCGCTATAATTCACGTTCAACTTGTTATGAACGTGTAGTCAACCTCTTATTAGTAAAACAAGATGATAGCGAGGAATGGCACTACTGTGGTATTCCCAAAATCTCTCGCTTGTACACTCACTTGGGGCACTCTAAAAGAGGTGAACATTTTGTATGCGACCGCTGCATCCGCTCATTTTGGAGTAAAGATAAATTTGAAACTCACTATGAATGGTGCAAGCGAGGTAAATTACAAATGGAACGCATGCCCAAAGATAAAATATTTTCACATAGGGATAATGGTGACGAATTAAGTCCCCTGCGTGTCATTTACGCAGACATAGAATGCTACATTGATGATATCATCCACAAGCCAGCAGCCATATCCTGCTATGAAGTATGGCATGACCACTTTAGGAATAGACAAAACAAAATGCATACTTGGCAAGGTGAAGATTGCATTTCAAAATTTCTAGAATTTCTCGATAAAGCTGCAAAATTTCAACAATCATATGATTCCCAATTGCAGCGTAAGTCACTACATATGTCAGATGAAGACAAACAAAAATTTGAAAGTTGCACATCCTGTCCTAAATGTCATAAAACGTTTGATGACGATAAAATTAAGAAAGTGCGTGATCATGATCACATCACTGGTAAATTTAGAAACGCACTCTGCTCCAAATGTAACTTTTCACTTAGGTTGAGACGTCGTGTACTACCCGTCATTTTTCATAACTTTAAGGGCTATGACAGTCATATGCTCATAAAAGGAGGGTTGAGCCAGATGAAATCGTGGCAGTTTAATGTAATAGCACAAACGAGAGAAAAATTCATGGCAATGACAGCAAAAGTACCAGTAGATAAAACTAAAGAAAATAAGACAGTCTTCTTCGAAATAAAATTTTTAGATTCATTTCAATTCATGTCAGCGTCACTAGCTTCTCTCGTTCGTAATCTCAAGTTTCTTCCCCATAGTCAAACTTTAAAGAAACACTATCCAAACTTAACGGATGAAATAATCACTCGCAAAGGAGTCTTTCCTTATGCGTATTTTAGCTCAATGTCTAAACTAAATGAAACAACCCTTCCTTCCATTGACAAATTCAAAAACGATTTGACGGGTGAAGATTGTCCAGTAGAGGACTATGAACATGCTCAAGAGGCATGGTTAAAATTTAATTGTAAAACGTTTGGCGATTATATGATCGCTTACTTAGAATTAGATGTCATTTTGCTGGCTGATGTCTTTCAGGAGTTTCGACGAGTGGCATTAGAAGAAGACAAATTAGATCCTATCCACTTTGTCAGTCTACCAGCCATGTCCTTTAAATCAGCCTTTAAAATGACTGGTGAGACCATTCATCTCTTACAAGACCCGGAGATGTATAATATATTTGAGCGCGGAATACGCGGTGGTCTCACATTTGTAAATAAACATCATATAAAATCTGAAACAGTAGGTGATGATCATATCCACCTAAAGTACTATGACCAAAATAATTTATATGGCAGTTCACTGTCTAAACCACTACCTCATTCCGAGTTTAGTTGGTTAAATCAAAATGAGCTTGAGTATTACTCCAACCCTTCAAACATACTGAATATTCCAGATGAAGGTGATTGGGGATATTATTTTGAAGTGGATTTGATTTATCCAAATAGTATTAAAAATAAAACTGCTGATTTCCCACTCGCACCTGAATCTGGCGAAGTGACTGAAGATATGTTTTCACCATTCATGTCACAATTTCATAATAACTTAACAGAGTGTGGACAGCCAAGGTACAAACCATGCCGCAAACTTTTACTCACCCAATATGATAAGAAAAATTATCTCGTACACTTCTGCATATTAAAATTCTATTTAGAAATGGGCATGCTTCTAAAGTCAGTTCACCGCATTATCAAATTTAGACAGAAAGCCTTCCTCAAACCCTACATAGATAGTAACAGTCAAAAACGTGCACTCGCCCAAAATAATTTTGAAAAGGATTTTTATAAATATAAGAATAATAGTCTATTCGGAAAGACCATGGAGGATGTTAGAAAACGTATGAATTACAAACTAGTCGTTGATGAACAAAAATATCACAAATTGACCTCATCACCTCTTTTCATTGACAGAGACATCATCGATGAGGATCTTGTAGGTGTTAAAATGATTAAATCAGAAGTTGAGTTGTGCAAACCCATCTATATTGGGCAAGCCGTTTTAGATTATTCCAAGCTTGAAATGTATCAACTCTTCTACAAAATATTAAAACCATGCCCTCTCGTAAAAGAGGTTCGCTTGCTGGGTGGTGATACAGATAGTTTCTTTTTAGGAATTACCACTCAAAAAGATTTAAATTTTAATGAAGTAGGTAAGTCATTAGAAAAATATTTCGATACATCTAACTACAATCCCACTCATCCACTCTATTCCATACAGAATAAAGCCAAACTTGGTTGTTTTAAGGATGAAACAGCAGGAAAGGAAATAGATGAAATGATTCTCCTCCGTCCTAAAATGTATTCCATGAAACTAAAAGAATGTGCAGATAGTATTAAGCGTGCTAAAGGTATATCAAAATCCATTGTTCATAAAATGAAACATCGGTCCTATAAGAAGGCCTATAAAAATAAAACTATAACGTTTGTCAATATGACAATCTTAAAATCTCAAGTTCATACTGTGAAAACGTACACGTTCAAGAAACGAGCACTTTCGGCATGGGAGGATAAGAGGTGTTGGATAGGACATAACACATCTCTTCCACATGGACATCCTGACACAAACATACCTCCACCCAAAAGAATAAAACTCACGCTACCACATTCAGGAGATGTATTGACATAATCAACTTTAAGTCAGTATTTTGATGTTGCTTTTTGTAGATATACATGGTTGTTTTATGTATCGCATGAGATCGTTTCTTCCTTGTGAATATATGCCTACAGTCAGCCCATTCCCCCTATATCTGTGAAAAGACTTTTTCATATACATATTTTTATTTCAATAAACATATCACAATGACTTCACTTTGTTTTCCGAAACACTAAAGTTACGAGGGATTTAGTATCTTTCACATGGATACACTCTTGTAAACCATTGGTAATTTTGATAGCAATAGAGGGTATAGTTTGTTTGACGACGGGATGATAGAAAATAGATTCAAACATCTTCTCGACTATTCCATATGAAGCGTCTTTATCATGAATGAAATCACGTAAAATGTATTCTTTTTTCTCGCCAACAGAAATAGGTAAAATCAAATCACTTTGAATGTAAAGGTGTTGTTCATGTTTATCAAGTGTCATTGGTGTTTCTATACCAATCGTATGCGCAGCAGCAAACACAGTTTGTAGCATTGAAAAGCCAAAGAGTTTTTTCAAATTTTTACTCAATTGACATTGAATGTCATCACCCAGTTTCAGAACAACGCGTTGTTTTTCAATTGAAAACGAAATGTGGTGTGTCTTTACATCATATTTACTTTTCATCACATGCTTCAACTTCTGTTGTATATAAGGATTTACTACATGAATGAAGCTTTCAACTGTATGATATAGACGCGGCATTATATTGATAGCAACTTTAGATTCTTCATAAGACTGGTAAATTTTCTTGATGCGATCGCCATAGATGTCCACCCACCATTCATCATTAACTGAATCAGCTTTAGTGTGATATTCATGAGAACCATACACCACACCGCTTCCAATAATAGGCGTATAATGTCTTACAAAATGACGCAAGGTTGGAGAGAAATAAACTGTAAGTTTGTCATTATATTTCTGAATAACCAACTTATTTTTGTCCGCCATAATTTTCTCTCCATACTTCTTACCCACAGTCTCATTCCATCGTTTTACTAACTCAATAAGTGATAAAGGTTGAACACCACGCTTTTTCAAAATGATGCGTTCTTCACATTCTACAACATCTTCATCAAATATTTTAAATCTATAATGAAATTTGTTGATTCGAGTTGAATAAACTTTTTTAACATTTGCAGTAGCAATTGACGTTAGATGTAGTCCATGACCAAAACCAAGATGTGGATAGAATTCACTATCCAACCTCAGCGTAAGACCTTTAGTAAAAGAATGAAAGCGGAGGAACTGTCTCCCACTCCAATGATAGATAGTAAACTCATAAGCTTTCTGATTTTTATTCTTCATGATGGAAGTATTACCACTGTTGAATGCCTTAATAATTTTCTCATTCCCAAATGGCTCATAAGAATCTGATTTTATCTGAATCCATTCATAGTTCCACTTTCCATCTGATGTTAAATTGTATGGGAACTGAAATGCATTATTCATCGTTATTCCATCATGGGTGCGAGGAGTCAATATCATTTCTTCCAAATCATTCACATTCTGAATATTGCTATCATAGCAAATACTAGAAACGCCAACTTCCCATTCACCTTCTAAATGCAGTGGCCGATTTAATTCTACTCGATAGTCTGATGGTTTATTTTTGGGAAATTTATTCATAGAAGCATTACTGGGCAAGTAGATTAGAAACGAGTCCTTATTTTCACTTTCCATATTATTCACATTGGAAAAATATATTAGCATACTTTTGCATTAACTCTTCATTCGGAAATGGAGTGTAATACTTGTCACAGCATCTTTATGAAAAGGAATCAACGCACCAGCATCATCATAAATGGCAATATCAATTTGTGGGATGTAGTTTGATTTCAGCTTTGTATAATGCACTTTCTTGAAAGTATGCTCAGATAAAATACTGCAGCTTTTTGGCTGGTATGGTATCATTGCTAGCAATGGAGCTTCAACATCTCCCACACGTACATCTTCACCAATATTGGAATATATCTGAAAATAGTTAATACGACGCGATAGCGACATGTCTGCGCTAGCTTTGGTTACAGTACCACTTTTAAAGATATTTTGATCAAAACCCAAAATGTCCATTAGAGTTTTATCCATAATTAGTTCAATACCTTTTCCATTTATAGTGAGAGACAAAGTACCTTCTTTTTCAGAAAATGAAATATGTTGCTCATTAATCACTTCATTTAAATAATCTACAACCAATTTAACCGAAGTAATAATGCGAGGCATCAACACTCTTGTTTCATGTAAGAAGCCACCAAAAGGCTCTACACACTTTCTGTATAAAGATACGGCCCATTCTGTATCAAATTGATTTGACCTTTCACATGGTAAATGTTGCATATCAGATTTTCCATGAACAGCTGCAGAACGATGTCGTAAGAACTGATGAAAATCTTTTGAACAAACTAATACTAGATCATCATCATTTAATTTGCTTATTGCAATATGATTAGATGATTTAATATAAGTCAATGTTGCCACTTGTTTGTCATCAACTCGAAGGAGATAATTAAATTTCTTCAATAATGTTTCAGGAGTCATGTTTGTCTTTCTTGGCTTAATCACAATCTTCTTCACCAACGTCTTCTCATTTCTTGGAATAAGATCTACATAATAAGCTTCCTCTCGATATATTAACTGTTTATGACCACTTATGTGGTAATTAACGTTAAAATTATCATAGCTTGTTAAGGCGCTAGCGAGGTAGCCTAAATCATTTCTTAAACTTGGACTTAAACCAACAATCCAATCTTTCTCAACTACATGATGTACATAATTATAATCATCATTGTGCGGAGTAAATTGGACAATATGTTTACACGCTTTATTCAAGAAATCATATATAAACTTTTTACATGATAAGAGATCTTTCTTTGGCCACTGTGGAATGTATACTCGGCACCCCTTTTCACATTGATAAGCAGCTGTACGCCTCATATTAATAGTCATCACCTCATGATCAAAAGTATAGACACAGTTGCTATAAACAAGTTGAGTGACACCCACTTCCCAATTCCCATTTAGCTGTTGTGCATGATCAATGGGAGTAGAAAAGAGTGCGGCTCGATTGCTAGTAAATCTCTTTGTAGCCGCATTGCTAAGCAAAATATGATAAAACGACATTTTTATATTGCTAATCTGCAACTTTGCATAACATCATGAAGACTTGGATTTTGGACTCTCTACAATATATCAGAGTTGATCGTGATGGAAACGTACATTTCAAAAATTCTCATGGTCATACATCAAGAGGAATTACATTAACATGGCGACAATTTGTCAACCTCAATGATATCATGAGGGATTTGGAATATTTTGAAACATTAAGATTCATCTCCTTGGGTGATCAAGTTTGGCTTCAACATTACAGAAATGAAATTCAAATCTACCATTCTCATTCCGCAAACTGTTTCTCATTTCGCAAATACAATTGGGAGAAGTATAGAAGATACATACATCACTCCATCATGACATTTATTCGTCGTGAGTTCATCGCCCTACTATGCAAATCTTAATCAGATATGATTACCACGCACCATGAGTTGGAAATTAGATTCCCTACAACATATTGAAACGGATCATGATCGAAACGTCTATTTCAAAGATTCAACTGGAAATGTGAGAAGAGAGTTTGTTTTATCTTATCGTCATTTTCAATCTCTACATCATATCATGAAGGACTTGAAATACTTCTATATGAAAAGACATTCACGTATTGGAAATCGCATCTGGCTGCGCGTCAACAATCGGCGAATTCAACTCTATCATTCCCAACTTCATACTAACTTCACATTTCATCAAGGTAGTTGGGAAAAGTATAAAAGGAAGGTACATCGCTCAATTTACTCATTCTTTCATCATGAAGCGCCATCGCTACACCATCGTCAACATTCTCCGTCGCTTCAGACTCTACACCAAAATCGATCTCACAACATTACGCCAACAGCTTCCAAACAGCAAGTATTACCCGGGCCGTCCTCAAATGTTAGTGGTGAAGATGAACAATTCACGGAATCTTCAACTCTTCCCAAATGGGACTGTACAGATTCTCGGCGCCCTTTCTCATTCATCGGCGCAGTCAATGCGCTTAGAGCTACAGAGACTACTACGTCGGATATGGAAGAGGGAGAGGTGTGTGATGTCGAATCTGACTGTGGACAATATGGTGATCTCTACTCAATTGAGTGACAGTCTATCATTTTTGAAGATTCGTACCAGCAGTTACAGTTTGTGTTATGAACCCGAACTTTTTCCTGCAGCTCTCATTAGTTGTTGGTTGCCTGTGCATGTGGCAATCTTTCATAATAGTAAAGTGATCATTACTGGACTAAAATCTCATGAACAAGCAAATATGATCCTAGACTATCTCATTGAGTATGTACGTACCCAGCGGATTGTAAAATAAAAAACAATTTTTCCAACATGATGTTTTTATTTCAAATCATGATAGAACTTACAAATCATTTTTTCATTAGAGGATGGATTACATGAAAAGTTTTGAATAACAGATGCAAATCGAGATACATGTAAACGTTTTAAGATGAAGTACAGTACAAAAGCACCACACGTTGATGAAAGTGGATGTTGTAGTATGCGTTCATTTCGCTGATATTGACGCGTATGTTTTCTCAACCACTGCTGTGTTGGTATATTTGGAGGTTGAGCAAGAGAGTCAAATAGTTCACCACGTCGGTCTTCTCCAATAAAGATCGCTTTCCAATGCTCACCGCCTAAATTCTGTGAATGAGTGTTTAGCACAATAAAGATGGGATAGTGATTTACTGCAGGTGGTAAGGTATCGAGTGAATAGACATTATCGAAAGCTTTCAACGTCGCTTCGTCTGCATTACGCTGCACTTTAGTCTTAATATCGTCAGCAGTCAACCAACTCATTAACGATTATACTGAAGAATCACGTCACGATACTTTGTAATTTCAATATTTGAATCGAAGACTGCATAAATTAATACATTGATCGTCTCAGGTAGTGTTCTTTTGAACGTCAAATCCAAACGAATATTATGAGGCACGTTCGCTTGACGATAGGGTGCACTAATATCGCTGTCAGCAGTCAAATCAAATGCATAAATAGTATATCCACTCTTAAACTCTTTCATAGTCAGTCCGTTGGTATCATCCGTATTGTAAAAGCCAAAGACATCCATAAAATCAACATAACTGCGCATAAATTGATCCGAAGCAAAATCTGGTTTGTAGGGTGGACCAGGATGACTCACACCATTAACACGTAAAGCAATTTCACTTAACTGATTGTGTTTAAAATTGAAAGGATTCTTCTTTATATTACCATTAAATGTATCATTTTCAACCATTGCCACCATGAGGAGCTTCGGTGCTTCCGATGGAAAGAGGCCATCTTTCATGAAACTCTTTTGATCTTTCGGAATTGTAAAGGTGAGAAGCTTTGTATGCTGAACGGGGTAAATGGCATTTTGGCGGTTAAGACCTTCAGCATGCCCTCTAATGACACTTGGATTCGGTACTACTCGACGAATGTAAAGTGCAATATCTTCCACATGAATTCTAAAATTGTCAACTTTAGCAAATGCATTCAGCGCAAATTCAGGCTTATTCAATGTCAGCTTGAGTCGCATGCTGGTATTACAGAGTAAAAACTTTGACTGTCTAAAGAAGTCTAAATTCAGCGGACCATATAGCTGACATACTCTACTATCTTTAATCATAGCAGATCGCTTTACAAAGCCACTGTTTGTTTCAACATCAAATTTTCCTGCTTCATCTCTGTACCATCCCATGGCTTCCATATGACTTTTTTGTGCTGCTGGATGAAACTGTGATACATGATTGAAATATGATTTATAGGGATAATCGCTTTGACCACCTTCCACCTGCTGCTCTCCAATCGTTAGAGAAACATCGCGAAGTAATGTAGTCAATGGTAAATTGTTCAGTCCAACTTTATGTGCATCGTCAATAGCAGTTCCATCTGCTTGCTGAATTCTAAACCTCAAATCAAGCATCGCATAACTCAAATCTATGTAGTCATCACTACCACCAGGAATAACAAATTCAATGGGGCCAGCATTCTCAGCTGTTCGAGGATGATAATCTACAATACTTGAACTAAGAATATCTGTCTGTATGGCTTGTTGATCGAACAAACAAAAACCGGAAGTTTTACACTCCATGATTAGAAGTTATAGCAGCGTCGTCGTTTAGCGCCTGATGAATGATTAGAGCCTCTGCGACGTTTGCGTGAATGCCTTTTGACTGAAGATCGCACCTTACCAGCTCCGCGATGTTTCCTCCTTCCTTTTCTCATTCGTTTAGGTGATTTCTTTCCTTGAGTAACACCAGCAATGGTCTGCTTCAATGTTTTTAAACCGCGTTCCTTCCCACGATTCAACAAACTGCTCTTAAAACTTCTACCTCTGGAAAGATCACTAGCAACATCACCAGCAAAGCCAACGGCATTACTTAAAACATTTCGTTTTAAAGATCTACCGACATTGGATATGAGAGGTGCTACAACAGATTTCAGTGCACCAAGTATGCTACCTCCACGTTGGCGGCGAGCACCGATGTAAATTTGTCCTCCACCACTTACGTAGGAGGGTCGTGAATAAAATGAGGCAGTTGGATTCATAGCTCAAACCCTAAACATTGTTAGTTACAACTTTGCATGAATCACTGTCGATCACTTAGATGAAAGATGTCGGCACGACGCATCCAAGAGTTCATACTTGAAGGATAACCAGTCCATTTAACAAGACACCATTCTTCACCTTGCCGTTTTTTACATCGAATGATTTTCTCTACCAAATATGTTTCACTTTCAGTGACTACCTCAATCTCATCGCGGTAAAAGCTACCCTCAATTTCTTCATTATCGTAATCTTTCAACTTGTAGGTGGTCGGAGAGTCTTTTTGATTAATCCTTGATACTGTAAATACCTCCTCTGTCCAATTCGGGAGGTACCCTTTAGCAAAAACACTTTTCACTTTTGAGATACGAACTTTATCGCCAATTTTCACATCACTTTTCACATGAGTGCGTTTACGTTGGAATGATTCGCGCACTTTATCTACATTGTCAGCATTTACATCTACTGGTCTGAGTCCAATAGAACGATGGATAGAGTGATTGTAGGCATGGAGTGTATCTTGTAGAACCTTTGTCCAATTTTGTGTCAAGTTGGCAGTAAAATGTCGCCACAAACGATTTTTTAATGTGCGATTAAAACGTTCAACGAGTGCAGCTTTATAAGCGCTCTTTACACTAAACAACTCAATGTCATGCCTCTCAAATAATCTTGTCACATGCTGATTTTCAAACTCTTTTCCTTGATCACTCTGAATTCTTTTTGGAATGCGACCTTCTCGAAAAATTGTTTGGAATGCTTTTGCTACTCCTTTCCCTTCTTTAGTTTTTAAAGGTTGAGCCCACGCATAACGCGAGAAAATATCAATGACGGTTAAAATAAAATTATTGCCCGAGTTATGTTTTGAAATGGAGGCAACATCGCACAAATCTGCTTGCCACTGTTCATCGATGTCATGAACAATATAATGGCGGGTGCGGTACTTCTTTTTCGCTTGTTTGTGGAGTGTATAGGTAGCCTGACCCTTTAACCATCGTTTCACTTGTGATTGTGGAAGACCACTCGCTTTTGATAATTTCTTGATAGATGCAAATCCTGCCGGATGTTTTACATCATAGTAGATTGACTTCAAACGTTCAGTCGATGACGGCTGACTCTTTTTCCTCCTTCTCATCTTTTTGTTTTCTTCCCTTTCTACATTTACAACAACTGCAGCATTTAGCTTTAGCGGTTTTGCGATCGTGTTCACATTGCTTAGGGGTTTCATTATGAGAGCTGGCGCAGCAAGTGCAAGTGACAACGACATTCACCTCTGGCGGCTCATTACATGGCAAGCAACACATCTGCTTCATATTAATAGTCTGAGAACATGTATTTCCTGGGAGGAGCTGTTTTACGTTTTCCTTTTACCAGTTTTAGTGGCGATACAGATCTACGTCGAGTTCTTCCCCTTGTTTGCTTAGTGAGTGTGGGAGGGGATGTAGCAGGTGACGTCTTAAACCAATTTGTTGGCATTTTCATCGCCTGAAGCATTGGAGTAGTAGCCACTGTTGAATCAAGTTCTTTCAATGTCTCATTATTTAAAGCAAATTTTGGCACATTATGCTTTTTCAATAGTTTAAGAAAGTATGACCAACCAGGTGGAACATAGCCCTGACGGCGCTTTCTACGTGTTGCATACTGAATCAAGTCTTCATAACGTGAAGCATCAATCACTTTATTTTCATCTGTAATGATTTCTCCTCTATCATTTACATTGAGATGGGGTTCAATACTGTTGAAAAGAGATATGGCATGTGCGCGAGATGCTAAAGGTGTAGCAGTCGATACAGAGTCACGCATCTTATTCTTCAAGTTTTTCAATTGCTCAACAGTTTCCGATTGTAATAATACAGCACGATGTGGATCTTTGATGTGAACATTTTGCTGATAATCTATTTCTTTCCTATACATTTGATTTGCAAGAGGTTGCTTTACTTGCTGCATGGCAGTCAATTGTACATATTCATCCTGAGGAATAACAATCATGCGAGAATAAGAACTCATAGTTTGTAGATAATCATGGGAGTTTTCAAAATATCACTTCGAAATCTAAATTCTTCCGGACACTCTTGCGTAAAGTCAATGAATAAGTAACCGTATGGTTTTTCAGTAGCTGCTTGAAAAATTTCAATTAAGGCTTTTGATCCTCTGGGTGCAACTTGTCGCGCTAAAATTTCAAATTGACTTTTATCTCGCGGATTCTTGAAAATAGCATAATAGTGTGTATTCAGGTTTCGTGTACGAGCTTCTTTTCCATCAGGAAACAAATTTTGTGTAATATAGATGATAAAACACCTTTTATGGTGTGCTGCGCGAGTGAACATATCTGTAACATCTTTTGAATTCTTACTTTCTTTTAATAAATCATCCAATACAACAACATCATTAGACTGAAGTTTATCCACTGGAATAATTCCTTCATGTCGAATAAAGTTGCGACTTTGCAATTCCTGAAACAGCGACGGTTGATAAATACCATAACACCAAATCACTCGATTGATAGGTTCCTTAAACAACTCCCTTCTTTTATCCAATAAATTCAGCGTGAAAACAGTTTTACCTGCATGAGATGGACCTGATACAGTCAGAACTTTATCACATTGAAGTCTGAAATCCATTTTATTACTTTGAGACTCAACATTTGCATAATTAACGCTTAGAGCCAAAGATATTTCCCAATAGGTTGCCCACGGCAGGAGCTATCATTGGAAGTATTGCTGAAAGGAAACCGCCCTTTTGTGTTAGAGTTTTCCTCTTTCTTTGAAGGGCGACTTTAGGATTGGAGATGAAACGCAATTTCGTAGCATATCGCTTAAGTAACTTTCGTTGTTTTGGCGCTAATTTCTTCGTCCTCAACTTCCTCACATGAGAAATAATTTCACAAATGAATTTATCGTTAGCATGTCGTATAGCATTGTATCGCTGATTTGCTTTCATTCGTCGGAGAGCTTGAATGGCTGAAGAAAACTTTTGACTTTTACGTTTCGTCATTTTACGTTTCGCCATTTTCCGTGTTAGTCTTTGCTAAAACCTATCTTTACCACATTTGCATAGGTACTAACTATTGCGACATAAGTGACACTCGAAATGAGCAATGTCACAGTGGTTACATTGGCAAAGTTGAATGCAATTACGTATGAAACAGCGTTGACAAAAAGCATGCTTACATCTCTTGAAGATGCGCTTTTCATTTCCATCCTTTCGCTTACATACATCGCAACACATAGTTTCACCGTTACTGATGTCTATAGCAAGTCTTTTTGAAGATATGAATTTGCTAGCCTTTTCTAAATAATAGACGCATGTACAGAAGGAATATACTTCGAGAGTGAGCAGACATAGCTCGAAAACCAGTTGTGCTACAATCAAGTACCACTGCATTTTCAATTTTTCTTTATGGAAAGTTGAATGTGAATATCTGAAATCGCTTCAATCACTAGACTGCTACCATGATGGTTAAATGCGTTAAGACGTTCAGCAATTTTTATCATATGTCTTTTAAAAAATTCTTGGGGGTGATCTACCACTTCCATTGAATAAGAAGCAAAATGGAAAGAGCGACTTTCCACCTCTTCCTTTCCAAAATGACTAAACTTAATTTTCGCAACTAATCGCGCCATGATAATGCTATCAGAGAATGTATTCATTAACTCTAGAAATAGAGTGCTAGCATCATCGACCACTGCTTCGATGTCGGTCTCATCTTTATGAAATTTTATCACATAATCTTGAACAGCTCCTTTTAAACTTTGCCTATGAAAACGTAATGTTCCGCAGTCGTTTGAGAAAGACATGATCGCCCTTTATCTAACCCATCCATTGCATGAAAACAACAACTCTTCTCATAGTAACATTTATTGAATAATGGTAACAAGCATGCATTATAAATCAATGGTTTGAAAGAGATAAAATAGATACAGCTGGTAACTATCATACAGCGAGCAATGATAACCATACAGGACTTTGGCAGTGTTGAGGTAAGGAGGAAAGAAGCATTGGTTATGAACGTAGCTACTACAACGAACAGACAAAATAGGAACACACAAATCCTTAAAACGTTTTGTGACTTCATGATAATGTTGATTCACTCTACTATCCCAAGGTGGGAGCAAAATATCATCAATGATTAGATTGGGAAATACTTTCCTCTCCTTACCAGGATTATTACAAAAGATGCGTATAACATTGAAAGCAGCTAACCATCGTTTAAAGTCAATAAGAAGAGCACTCTCACAAGAAAAGCCATAGTCTTGCAAATATTTCAGATTAAGTCCATGAATGTGTTTTCTCGCCCATTGATCAACATTGGGATCGCAGTTGGCATGTTGATGATAGACACTAACAATCTGATATGTCCAATTGTTCATAGCAATAGCACTGAGCTCCTGTACAGGTTCACCCTCACAATCCATAAAAATGATGATAGAAGCCTAAAACGGAAATTTACACATCTAAGGAAACGTTCTATAACATATTACAAAATGAAGAATTACATCGATGCTTTTCACGACAAAATACACAAATGATATGATGGCAACGAAGAAGTAAAATGTATCTAATAAGACCACGTCTACGACACTCAAAGCACATAAGCGAATTGTCATAGGGTAGAGTTAGGAAAGGACTAGCAATTCTCCTTCTTTGATTTGCGTTTTGATGTAGCATTCTTCTCCGACTTGCGCTTCGTACCACTGCTGTTAAGGATTTGATCAATTATGTCGTCCACGTTGGGTGGTTTCGGAATATATAGGATGGATTCCATATGCATGGAGAGAGAGGCTATTTTATTATCCTTGTGTCGACCATAATATAGCCCATTCACTTTGAAAAGGATATCCCAAGTACCTTCTCCGAGCTCATCACATCTGATGGGTATTGAATGATCTCCCTCCTTCTTATAGTAAGTACACCAATGTGATACCGGTAGGCAAATGTGATTACCATCCCAAATCTTTCTATAGGGAGTATCCTTGTCATCTCTAGCCTTCCACTCTTGAGCAAGAGGAGTAGGAATGTCCATATTTAATGTCACGTACTCCTCAATAATATCAAGTTGGTGGCGAATGTACGGACTCACGGGGATCAGTATGTAGTCCCCATACTGATTGTGCATTATCTTGACATCCGTGGAAGGGAGCATTCCCGTTTGGAGTACTACGCTATGATCATCATAACGCAAGGCTTGTTTAAATTTACGCTGTAGCGGTGTAGGATTATGTACCTTGGATGTTTCTTCCACTGGCCTCAGTTGTAGATGATCTGACCGTAGCGAACCTTGTAACGTTTGACCGCCATTTTGTCCTACTAGTGCAGCAGATGGAGTAGATGCCTGAAAATGAAAAAAAGATTGTATTAAGTTTACGTTCAAGGGAGGAGAGGGAGGGAAGCAGCGACTTACCATTTTAGTTGGATAATAGAACAGGGAACTAGAGAGAGAAAATGTGCGTCCGTCACTCGTGTGATTCAACGATGGAATGATTCTCACTGTGGAAGGCTCGCTATTTATAAAGAAATGCTTGATTCTCATTGGATGATGATCCTCATTGGACAATAACATCAAGTTGATTCCAAATCTGGCATCCGTTTACCAATCCGATAGTTCGTTTTGAAGCTACAGCCCAAAACGTCCCAAATTCTAACTCTGTCGTTTTTCACCAATGTCCCAAAATCTTAAATGGCGTCTCACATGTAAACGAAGGCAGATACGAACAAGCCGATTCTTTCACTGAATTTGTCTCACTCTTAGCTTTCAAACGAGCTATCGCACGACAAAATCCGTCCACTGGAAGCAAGCTGTCCAGGGGGGGGGACGTCAGCCGAAAATTTTTTCTCTCCGATTTCGCTGGAAACATCCCTCCTAACCCAAAATTTCACGTAGATTCCGAATCTGGCCTCCGTTTTCTCATCCGATGCTTCGTTTGGACGCTACACACCAAAAACATCACACACTATAGCCTCAAGACTAATCCTGGCGGTCGCCCACGTCAACCTAGACGGTCGCCCACGTCAACCAGGCGGTCGGACCAACTCACCCGAGTCTCACACTCTGTCGTTGCAGAGGGGGGGGGACGTCAGCGAACATGTTGTGAACGTGGACCCACCCGGCCGGCACACCACGACAGACCACAACCTCTGTCGTTCCAGAGGGGGGGGGACTCAGACACGAAGCACCACGGCGGCCGACCACGACACTCTGCCGTGCCAGAGGGGGGGGGACGCAGCGATGGCCGCCATCTTGCGCGGTCCAGAAGTGGAGTTTTGCTTACTACTCAACTGTACAAAATTTGGCATTTCGACTTTGGCAATTCCCCAGGGCAAGGATTCTTCTGAGCATAGGATTCGCAAATTTTTTCAGTCAACTAAACTTGATTTCATCTTTTTTCATTCCCTTTAGAAAATCTTCGTTCGGTAGCTCCTAAGGCCTCGCTCTACGCTCGGTAGGCCTACCTAAGTTTTGCTTTCGTGATTGGCGCAGTATGTTGCTGATGCGCCATGAGAAATGCCAGCGTAACTCCTCGATCCTCTCTCACTAGAAAATACTTGGAGAATCATTTTTTAGTAACAACTTATTCAATGAAATTTGATCAGATCTTGAAAAGCTGCATTTTAGCCTCTTATAAGAGAGGTCCCTACGTGATAAGCTTCCCACAGAACCCTCTTGACTATTTGTACAAACAACCCTTAGTAAGCCTTGATTTCTTATGGCACCGGATTTTAACGTAAGTCCCAAATACTAAGCTTTAGGATTTTCGCTTGATCAATCTTTACTTCACGCTGCTACGTCAGGACAATTAACACTTCTTCTCTGTTCTTCAACTCTGAGCCACCATGAGCATTAATTTCGAGGGAAAATCGAAATTCTTTTACTTGAATAACATTAAAGACATAATTTCAACCGATATAAGCTCCAACATTTGAAGCAATACATCTGGTCGATGTAATCTTCGAGATAGACTAAGAGTTTCAGGAGCATATCATCTCAATGAATAATCGACCGAATCAGAACAGAGATAATTTATTTAGTGTGAGAAAAGTTAGAGTTAGTTTGATACGATGAAATAATCAGTTTCAAAGATGCGAACCAATTCTCTCATGTCCTCTTTCTTCTGTGATTACGCATCACAGGGTTGGAACTGGCCGGCCTATGTTTTGAAGACCAGCCGTCCGGTTAATTATATTAAGCCTATGTTGACCATTAACAATGTATTCACTCTATAGAGGAAATCGTTTAGTCAATCAAAAGAAAAACAGCATTATCGGAGCATGTATAACAAATGCAACATATTTGAAGAGTGCCTACCTATACGCATGCTAGGTGACATAAATGCTGCGAACTGCTTCTTAAACAGTTAAAAAAACTGTGTATGTAATTAAACGTACATTATCTCAAAAAAGTTTCGAATCATTTACTCTAGCCGGTGGTTATTTCATTGACACTATAAGTGTCATTTCATCGACAAGTGGATGATATTCGTTCAAGAGTATCATACATCCATGGATAGTCAAGACATTTATTAACTCGATAATTCATAAACATGAAGCTATGATATCTTTCAGCTTTATCAGGCACACCAGTCTTCTGACTGTGGGCGACATTGATGAAATGACCAGTCGATGAAATGGCCCTGCAAGTCGATGGAATGACTCAAATCCATGATATCTACGTGTCGATGAAGTGAACCACAATCATTCTAGCCGATGTAAATTTTTAAAGCAGGAAAGCAAAAATCAAGCTCCCTTTCTTTTAAGGTCCACCTTGTTTCCATCGATCCAAGAAAGCGCGAGACGCCAAAAAGAGCCGTCAACTTGTGCATTAGCGCTAATAGAATTCGACCACAAAAGAAAGAGGAGCTTGATTTTTGCTGTGCTGCTATAATGGCTATATCTTCCGTCGTTTGGTCAGCTGTGTGTATTTTGTAAGAATTATGTATTAGCCTATAGAAAGATTCTTCTTCTATGTCTCGAAAAATTTCAATGCATGGGATAATTTATATAAAACATGAAGGTTATAGGAGTTAAATTGAATGATTGGATTTCAATGCAACTACATGTAATGCCAGTATGTACCTATTGCCTGAGCACTTGACAGTGGATGGTAGAGCATTGTATGAAGTTAACGACATGCGATCAATTTTGATTAACGTTGTACGTTGCCAACCCCGGCCGGTTTTTATTGCGCCGGCCGACGGCCCCGGTTTCAACCCTGCTACATTATAGAATTTTCTAGCGATGTGTTCCCAATTTATTGTGTATTTATCTTGATTTTGTAAAATGTCTTAAATGTAGATTTCGTTATAGATCAACAGATTTCCTTTGTTAAAAGACCTCCGATACTTTTGTAATATTTTCCACGGATTTAACCGAGTATCTGAGTTTTCTGAAATCTTGACCGGCACAGAATTGTGGGTACAGTTTCTGTGTATGTTTGATGTTTCTGGATATTCTGAATATTTCTGATATTTCTTGGCTCAAATCAAATAAATTGCGCCTCAACACGCAAAAGACGAAGTTGATGTGGTGCACCACGAGACAGCTTCACCAAGAACTAATCATCGTCGACAACTTCGTCCGCTAGTTTCGTCCATTCGCTGTCTTGGTGTCATCATTGATTTCACTTTTTCATTGGCATCCCATGTTTCCACAACTACATCATCGTGCTTCAGAATTCTTCGACAAATTAAATCCACTAGTCGCTCTATAACGCGCTCTCTGACAATTCATCTTGTGACTTCGCTCGTCTTCCCAAGGCTTGCGTACTGCATTTCCGTTCTTTGTGGACTGCCGGACTACAGAATTGCCCGCCTCAAGCAGTGAAAAATGCCTCAGCTCGCCTCTGGTTTTTGGTCTCCCTCGACACGCTCATATCACACCAGCATTGAAAAACTTGAGATGGCTGTCATTAAGATCCTCAATCGATCTGCGTCTTGTCATCCTCGCATTCAAATGCACACATGGTATTGCTCCTGAATACCTCAGTGAGCTGCTTGTTTCTGTCAGCTCACTTGCACATCGCTCTCGCCTCAGATCCACTTCTACGAACTCACTTGTTGTGCCAAGAACACGTCTAATATCGGTCGCCAATCGGCTCTTCTCCGTAAAAGCCTCACAAGCGTGGAACAACCTTCCGTCTTCTGTCACCTCTCAAGGAACTCTAAGGCTATTCAAATTCGCTGCTAACGACTCTTTTCTCACGTGAATGACTGCTACGTTTTTTTACGTTTTACGATTTTTTGCAACACATTATTGTGCAAAGGCATTTAAGTTTTGTGAAAACACATGACCTATTATAATAATTTTCGTCATTCATTCATTCTATTTATCCCTGTGGTTAACCTTCGGAAAAGCCCCAAAGCATGTGCTTCATTGAGAACCGAATACTTTGGAAATCGTAAAACAAACCACAGGTTATAGTTTTGTTGGGTATTGTGTTCGATAACAAATGTGCACATTAGTCACTAAGCATCTTCTTTGGTTTTCATATTTCGTTAAAATGCTGCAGAGGTCCTCACAGTATTATCATTTCAACGATTCTGATCTCTGTAGTAGCCTACTGAAGAATTAGCTAACCACAAAGCTAATCAGATCCATGGTGTGATCCGCTACTAGAAACGTTTGTCTACTTTTGAGTTTGATGATTGGCATGCAACATGCAAAACTTGCAGGTTACAAGTCATGTCATACATGTGCATTTAAAAAGCATCCATCCATGACTCTGTCTCCTACAAAATACGTTTCATGACTGGCTGACATTTTCTATGCTTGATTACATGCACATGTATGGTCTCTGCTGGAACTGCATGTAGGCCTATGCACGTATTAGTTTTGCAATTCCAAAATCACAAGGGCAGTGGCAGTAGACGCACCGCATCACTTGGCATCCAGCCCCGGACAAAATAATGGCGCACTGATGTATAGGGCGAACAGATCTCTCCAAATGTGCACCTAGAGCACAGTGCAGCTAATATTTAAGACTCACATTTTACAAGCAGTCATAAAGGTCAGTCTTTTTGCAAATTTCAATTGAAACTTCCTATGAGCACTGAATCCTTGCTAACCATCTACAACTACCATCCGAAATATTCTTTTGTGCTCCATTATTGACTTCCGTACATCAAAAAGACAGTGATTTGGTTGATATGGTACAAAGACGTTCGCATAGAACTATATGTGGTGCCTCAAATTGTTTATGTGACAATGTTCTCCTTCTAAACTACCGGCGAACTATCCGTGGCATTTAGAATATTCTTGCAGCTAATTTGTGATCCTGAACATACGCTCCATCATTTCAAACCATATGTGATTTCTTTTTCTGGCAAATTTCGTGTACCAAAGTGTTTCAAATACATGTGCAGACTTGCAAAAATAGCTTTCTGTAACTTTCAGTGTATTGTTAAATAATCTGTAGGCCCTTATCAGTATCAATATCACTTTGAAATTTTTACTTAGTTCAGGTTATGAAGTCATCATCATTTTATACTCCCGGATGATTGATCGGTGGTCAATGAAATGCGTATTGGAGCTTCAATTTGTATTTTTTCATATTTTCTATCGAAATAAACACTTGGCGTATTACTAGATTTTCTAATTCTTTTATAATTCAAGGTCAAGGCATTTTTTACATGATTTCTAAAAGTATTATTTACGATTTTATTCGCTTGTTTTTTCTGAGGCTCCATATTTGCTCTTTGCAATAGGTCTATATGCTGCTTTATCAAGCAAAATTTTTCCATCCTAACTGAATGAAAGATGCCTATTTTTCGTAAAAGACAATCTAAATTGATTTTGTCTGTGGATGCAGCAGCAATAACCTTCTGCTTTCAGAAAACTCTACTTTTTCTTATTTTCCCATTGGAGTCTTTATGCTACTGATTCTGCTAAGTATTCCATCTCTTTATTTAACTGCATTAGCTTATCTCTTCTTTGAAAAGCATCAAGTTTAAATGTAATTTCAGACTCATTTAACATAATTTGAGATAATTTTACCTCTGATTCTGCTGTTCGTGATCATTTTATCACCAAAAATCCAGGTACTGAGCCTACAGTCAAATGGAAAATCATCCATTCCGGCATAAAGAACTACGAAAAGAGGTCCATACTCGAGTCGTTGTGCATAAACAGCATAGACTCTTCCAAACGTATGAATATTTGCAGAGGTGTGCAGCTTAACATTCTCTAATTATTTTTTATTATTTCTTTACCTTACTAATTTTCTTTTTAGCAGTATGCTTGTCCTGCATTTTTAACTTTTAACTGAAAGTATTCGTCTTTAATGATTTATTGATTATTAGTGTAAATTCTGTTTTCGATCGTCTTTGCTTACCTATCACTTTATATGTGCATGATTAAGGCGGAAAGCCGAAAGCTCGCACGACTTTAATAAAGCATCTAGTGCCTGTTGAAATTTGCCTCTCTTTTTGGTCAATTTTGCAACTGGAATCCGGGCACGGGGAGAATCATCTCTTTATGAACCCCTGATGCCCTTGAATCAAGGAAATATCAAGAGTTGGGAAATCAAACTCATTAAAATCAGGGCCATGTCGGCATATAAAGTTGTCCACAATTTTTTCCGTCATCACGTCGACATCTTCAAATTTGGATTGACTGCATCAATTCAAGCGAAACTGTACATGTAGAATGCTTGACTGGTCTTAATTGATAATCAAAAGTCGCTCAACAAATGCTCATTGATTTTGTACAACTTTTCTTGAAAAATGCCATATTTTCTCTAAAAAAACTGATGACCACAATTCATCATCACGTCGACGACTACTTATTGTGATTTCCTAACCAGAAGAAATGCTCAATGGATATAATATTGTTATGATAAATAGCCTGCCCTAAGACTTCCATAATGGCATAATTTGGATTTGCCATTCGACCCTTTGACTTTGCTCAATGCGTCAAAAATAGCACAAACTGTCATCATATCGACACCGTCGATAATGATTTTCAGCGTCGATGTGATGATGGAAACTTAAGTCGCCCTTTAATCAAAACTGATTGACATGTTATCCTTGGACGATACTTGATGTACCAACGACACAAATATCCTGAGTGCACCGACTGGAAAAGTAAGGTGCCGATTGCCCTGTTTCTACATCTGCACCCTGCAGGAAGTTCCTGTGCATCAATCGAGTAGTGGTTAAGTTTTCCTCTTTTTATCATTCAATCAACGAGTCGCTTCTTTCATGATAGAAAGTGACAAAAGAAGGAATCGAATTATTGATCACAAACTCTGGCGCCGATTCTGATGATTTTTTTTCTATTTGAGGTATCAGAGTCTGAGAATGGCATAGCAATATGAGGATAACCAAAAGCACAGGAAAAATCAGCAACTGTCATAGCAGCTGGTATTGAAAACTGCAAGAATCTTTATATTGTGGCATTCGACTTTTTAAGAAATCTACCTAATTTATTTTAATACAATATACGAGAATGTAACTGATATTTATGTAAAGGTCGGTATTCTTTAAAAAGTCTCACATAGCCTATTTCAAGTCTAGACCACAGGAATCTCTTCAAGCATGCAAGTACATGTAGGTGTAGACCTAGATTGAGCTAATTTTATCAAATCTCCATTTAAATTTAATAAAATACACAACATAAGTTATGATAATTCCAATCAGGGGCGTAGCGTCCATTGGGGCATTCGATGCAGTGCCCCGAATGTATATTTAGATAAGTTCCCCAACATATTTTAATCATGCACAATATGCGCCAGTGACCAAACGCTACATCTCATCTTAAGCAAAGTAATTGATCTTGAGTCTTTATTTCATCTTTCCAAAGGATGCATGTATAGAGAAGTTTTTATCTCTCTTTCTGTATGTACAGCATACAGACCGTGCTCTCTTTGTATGTACTGCTGTACCTGTACTTTTGTTTGACGGAGAAAGTTGACACCAAGACAATAACAGCTATGCATGAGAATAAATGATTTGCTTGTATTATATTATTTTGGGTCTAGTTATAGGACGGAGTCTGGAGTTCTATCATTTGATAGGACTCCGACTCCGACTCCAGCAAAAATGATAGGACTCCGGGACTCCGACTACACATCCATGATGCATGCCAGCATAAATCTACGTGACGGATGAGACCAGTGGAGGCAGTTGTGTCCCCTCTATTTGGCATTCATTTTACTATGATTCATTTTTTCAAGTAGGCATTCTCTAGGCCTACTTCAATTCATGACACTGTAATGTGAATATGAGAGAA
Organism: Prostheceraeus crozeri; assembly: GCA_907163375.1. NCBI lineage: Eukaryota > Metazoa > Platyhelminthes > Polycladida > Euryleptidae > Prostheceraeus > Prostheceraeus crozeri. The sequence goes on from CAJQUW010010027.1 coordinate 162,162, forward strand.
TAACCATAAAGCATGGAAGTTGTTGATTCATTCACGATGATTTCAGCTATTAACTCTTGTCATAGGATTAGTATATTATAGCTAGAAACAGTTTCGAAATTTGAATTTAGAATCGTGTCTATTGCAGGCTATTTAGGCCTACTTACATCGCACCACAGGTATACATTGTCAGCTTTTGAATTCATCGTGAATACTGAGAGATGTCTATTGTACATGTCCTCAGCGTGACTATTGAAGTAAAAAGATTAATGAAAACATGCGCATATGGACATATATTAACTTTCGGTCATCGCCGACGCATGCAGCGTCATCACATCTATGCCATCATATCAGAAACTCAGCTACAGATCTCTTAATACAGATTGTTTCATAAAAAATGGATCACCCTTACACGCAAAAAACGCTATGTGAATATTTTACGAATGAACATTGGTTTTTATGAAACGGACTGTAGTAACTAGATTGTGGTTTAGCACACATATTGTATCTTACAATAGCGAAACACAACTATCAGGAGTAAAGAAATCAAATTTTCGAGGATTTTTGAATGGGCAAAAAAGTGGACCACTTTAGCTGGATTTTGCCCAATTTGTTTTCAAATGCACACTTTTGAAGAATAATAATGTAGGATTTCGCAGCAAGGCTTTCAGTTTTCCATTATTTCAATTTAATGTTCTGCTAAAGAGGCTTATTGATGGGAAGAATTTAATAGCGATATTGGTGGTAAGCCACGAATAACAAAAATATAATGTAATTTGTGCATAAACATGTCATATATTTGCTAAAACACAACGATATCAAGGATCATTACTGAAGAAGATGCAGTCGCTAAAATAATTACTTGAAGTGACTGACGAGTAGCAATTTCCACAATTAAGGTGCGTTCACATCTGTACTATGGCGATAACGATGAGAATGTACGGTGAAGATGTTGCATTTTATCGTGGAGCGCCATTGTTAATATTCTAATGGGCTAATGTGACCGGCAGATGTTAGACGTGCAGAACGGAGAGATTTTATGTCATTTTATCGTCAGTTACCGGCATCACTATCGGCCTAATGTGAACGCGCCTTTAGAGAGAAGCCGAAAACCGGGATGATGCGATGTAGATATCCATTCTGGTGAGGCCTTTCGATCGGCACAGCCGGTCATCGTTAGGCGAATGAGACAAGCATGTCACAAACAAAGAACACAACTCATGTGAGAAAGTCAATAAAATGCAGCACAGATCGAGGAACAATAACATGAAAATATGGAGTTATGTGTTACTGCTGACATGCAAGAGAAGTAACAAGCAAGAAGTGTATAATAAGAGAAAAGTGCGAATTAAGCCAGCCGTCACTGAGACTGCAATTTCGGTTAGAAAAAGCAAACTTCTTAGACCACCAAGCGTCCTTGACTGCTCTCTTTCTCCTGGTCGCATCTCTGGCGAATGTCTTCATGCCGCCCTGAGCTTTTTCACACCCTCTGAGACCTGAGGAGGGATCCATTGGACCCCTTTCACACATTCTTAGTTTACCTGCTTAAATCGATATCAAATCATTAGGAAAGTTGATTTTAAGTAAAACGATGTTTGCGTGCAGTCGATATAACTAATCCTTTGAGTGCCTTTCAGCCTTCTCAGTAAGCACATACGAAAATGTGGTGTTTTTGTAATACAATGACATTTAGCACAGTATCAGTTGTACTGAGAGTCGATTTTACGATGTTTGATGCCGCCATGTAACCTCAGACAGTTGTTTTAATGAAATTGATTTATTTCATGCAGCATAACCTCTACATTTGGCCATTTTTCAAATCTATCCATATCAATCGGAAATAGGCCTAAACTGAGCTATAATTGCTGCATTTTAAGACCCTCAAAAAAAAGCTGTGGAAATCTCAAACTCATACTGTGAAAACTTTGTCAACAGTCTATTTTCAGTGTTGAACTATGAATCACGGTGTGTTGGAAGCGTCGGGTTGAATAAAAAAATGTTCCATCAGTTTCTCGACGGTTATTGGGGTAAAAATATGTGCTGATTCCAAATATGCCAATTTAAAAATCATTCATCAGCGTCTTTTTGAGATATATTTGAAATCTAAAATGGCGTCCATTTGGCAATTTGAATTTTTGATTCATCCATTTTGATACATTTAAATATATTCAAAAAGATGCGCTGAGTTCAAATATGGCAATATTAAGACGATACATCAACTTCTTTTTGAGAAATTCTTGAAATTTCAAAATGGCGTCCATTTTGAAATCTAAATTTTTGATTTATAGTTATAAATATATTTCCAAAGCTTTCTATATGATTGTTGGGTAAAAAATGCGCTGAGTTCAAATATAATAATCTTCAGAAGACCCATCATCGTCTTTTTGAGACATCCCAAGAATTTGAAAATGGCGCCCATATTTTATTTTCTCCTTTATCATAATGAAGAAAAATATACCTGTATAGTCATAGTTCTACATACATGTATGCCGGTATGTTTTCACTGTTGAAATAATCAAAGGTCCTCTGATTTGAAATGCTTGAATTTCAAATAATTCGTAGCGGCCTACTTCCTTTGGATGCAACTTCGAATGTATACAAGTAATGTACCAAAATGGAAATGTGAATGTATACAGCTCTAATATTTTATTAAGTTTGCATTATACTCTATCGACATTATTGTATAGCCTACCTACTGTACACCCTACAAGCAAAATCTATGAGCTTATGTTGTAAAATCCAGAAAAAAACAGTCGTCATGTAAATGGATTAGTCTTTTGTAATACATGAATAAACTACAAATGCCTGCTGTTGAACACGCGAACAGCCTCGAGTAGATGTTGGGGATAGGAAGGGTGTGATAAATCTTTGATTTTGTAGTTGATCCAAAATTCGGCGAACACATGGTGCACTGACTCAAATTGCTGCCCGCTATATACTCCAAGGCCTGAAGCATGATTCTCACAAAATTCTGGTATGAAAAAAATACAGCATGAAGTTTGGGGTGATATTTATCCCAATGGATAGACAATCATTTTTGAACTTCCTCACGTGGGTCAAATATTCCTTGCTCAACTCATTCCCGAAGCATGTGTGCACAACTTTGTCAAAACTCCGGAATGCTTCGACGCATGGAAGGCACTGTATAGTGATGTGGCATAATCAGCATCTTCCGAGTAGTCCTCACTGATCGACATGCATATTTTAAAAATCCACCTCCTGAATCGATTCCCACCATGATCAAGAAATCATTCACGTCATAACATCGAATTGAGCAAATTTCATCAAAGAAACTGTCTAAGTCCTTGCACAGAATAGTAGGTCTTTCGATGAGCTCGCCTTTTCCCGAAGTGAAGTTCAATTGTACAACATGAAAATGATGGTTCAACATGTGATCTTTTAAATGCAGTTTCTCTTTAACACACGACTCAATTAATGAGCGACGACCTGTTGAGCCTCGGACATGTTGAGCAAACTTAAGCGCTTTTTTGTGACTCAGATTCATATTAATTTGAATATCCGAAATGTTCGTCGCACTCAAAACAGTGTCTGATAATTTAGAGTTAACATCGAGCGTCATTCGACCCTTCGCTGCCGCAAGCTCAACATTGCCACTATACTTATGGTTCAGTTTTGAAGTGATGACTGACGCACTGAACTTTTCTGGATCTTCTGGCGAACATTTAGTCATAAAGGAATTGATGTTATCACACTTCCTCCTCGAAGAACATTTATGAGAAACCCCTTTGGCGATGGGAGAATAACAGAATGTACACAATTTGATGGAGGGAGTAATCGTGGTGTTATCAGATGATGTCTGTGGCCGTCCAGGTGATTTCTTCAAACGTTGAACATTAATATTCATTCGAGCTCTATCACACATATAGCAATCACATATGTCATCTTCACTTCGATTTCTCGTCAATGTAGGTTTCAGGACTTTGCCGGAACAATCAAAAATATTAAGTTTGGCAGCTGTATTCTTTTCAAAAGTTTTCATCAATACAATTCTACATGAGGCACAAATCACTGTTGGATACGACGGATCATTTTCATCAAAATCAGGCAAGGCAACTCAATAACTCGATGTTCTTGGGCGACAATTTTCTCACATCTTTGCCTCTATCAAAACATACGACACAAATAACGTTTCTCGACGCATGATGACAGCGCGCACTGTTTGGCATCTTCGATCAACAGTTAATTGAACAGCGTTGTTGAATGACTTGCTGAATTTTGAATATTCAAATTAATCGACTTGAGAACACTTCATCAGCTACATCAGCATTATTATAATAACGATACCATAGAAATCGTTTCAGAGTTATTTGTAGCTTCCTTTCACACATCATAATGTGTAGAACGCAATGATATGACCAAATCAACTGAAGCAGTCGTAAGCTGATCAATAGTAAAAAAGAGAATTTGAAAAGAACAATCATGTTGAGACATTACAAGAATAATTTTAACCAAAATTGACTTTTATGAATAGTTTGAAACAATATTACTTTGAACATTTGTAATCGATGTTATGTTATAGATCTTAAAAAGATGTTGATGGGTCTTCTCGAGATTACTATATTTGAACTCAGCGCATTTTTTTACCCAACAATCATATAGAAAGCTTTGGAAATATATTTATAACCATAAATCAAAAATTTAAATTTCAAAATGGACGCCATTTTGAAATTTCAAAAATTTCTCAAAAGACGTTGATGCATCGTCTTAATATTGCCATATTTGAACTCAGCACATCTTTTTACCCCTGAAACCGTATAGAAAAGCTTTGGAAATATATTTAAATGTATAAATCAAAAATTCAAATTGCAAAATTGACGCCATTTTAAAATTTCAAATATATCTCATAAAGACGTCGATGAATGATTTTGAAATTGGCATATTTGGAATCAGCACCTTATTTCTACCCCAATAACCGTCGAGAAAACTGATGGAAAATTTTTTTATTCAACCCGACGCTTCCAACACACCGTGTATAATGATAGCTTTCATTTTGAACATTAATTTATGCGGATTTGTTCATGTAGGCTAACCAGTCATGCACGATCATGTGCGAAAACAAAATATTCACATTTTGCGACCTTCTAGCATAACGCGCATGCTCGAGCATTATGTAAACATTGAATAAATGAATTTCAGCCATGTCCAACGTGGACATGCACAAAATCTTTTTTCATCTGATAGTAAAGATTTTGTTATGGGAATTTCTGCACCCTCCGAGATCTGAGGGGGGGTTCCAGTGGACCCCCTTGACCTACCTACCATACGGATCCAATTTAAATGAAATAGCACATACAAATTCAATGTCAAAAATGATGATTTTACATGGCATATATATCCTCACCACAAAAAAGTGAAATAGAAAAATATGGCTCTGGGGTCCACTGGACCCCCCTCAGGTCTCTGAGGAATAAAGTAATACCTAAATCCTTTGAGCAAGACCTAAAATGTGGTGTTAGTGCAACCAATTCAAATAATTCAAAAGTTCCTTTACCTACTTCAGTCTAAATATTTTTGATTTACAATAAATTCTTCAATATTCCAAATATTCCTAAATTCCTGACAAAACTGCCAAAATTTTGAAGATCCTGTAAACAGAGGAATTTTTGCCAGAAAAGAAATCTGAACCACATAGACAATTTGATCATACATGGACACCTATGGGTTATCTCCCCCTACGTTTTCAAATTTTTATACAATCCACAATACTGAACCAGTTGTCACAAAACTTTAAAGTACATGCAGTTGAGGATATTGTCTACATACATATCAAAATTTATGCAAATCGGACAAGTACTTTTTGAATTAGGGACGATGACTTGAAGTTCAGCGATGTCTGCAGCTTGATCTGACTTCATATATGACCTCATCGTCTGAGCAGAAAGCACTTAGGTCAACAAAGTTATTTTGCGACAACTTGTGTAGTGATAATGACCCGACCACATCCTTTACACGTGTACTTAACTTGAAAAGGTGTGGTAGGGTAGTGGTAAGATTTCAAATAGTAGTGGATGAGATGAAGAGGGAGAGAGAACAATGAACACACGAGTAACAATAATGCGTTGAACAGACGAAGTCAGATCAAGCAGCTAACATCGCCACACTTCATGTTCCCGTCTCAAACTGCTCGAACGGTTTGCATTAATTTTTGTTTACGGGAAATTCAAGTACGTGCTTTAAGTTTTGTGACGATTGATGCAACTTTTCGGATTTCAGACAAATTTGAAAACGTGTGGAGGGAGATAACCCATAAGTACCCATACATGCATTACATGTATTACCTAGCACACATTACGCAATATATTGATCTTGCCTTGTCCCCCACATCTCAGATATGATGCGTCACCCTTCCTTGATTTTCAAAGTTTTTTTCTCCTACAACTTCTACAAATCATTCGAATTTCTTTCTGTAGCTTCGTACTTGTTGCTAAGTACATCGTCATTCGGATGATATCACGTATGACATTCAAAGCAATCAGGATAGCAATTACAGTGTTTGTCCAGCTAAATTGCATCATCTCACTAAAGTCAGTATTGTTTGGCTCCGCTGTTGAATTACTCATTAATACTGCAAAGGCAGCAACACTTGGGAGCAAGAAAGTCATATTAATAGCCGTAATAATGACCATTTGTTGAATAAATATTGATGCAATATTAGCTTGGCTTTTCATTGCATTTTTGACATGTACTGTTTTTGTCTCCTTGGCATAACTTTTCAAAATCCATATTACAGCAACGTTTATTATCATACTAGAAAATCCAGATATTCCCGACAATGTTAAAATGATTGTTGGCAATGTCTTTTCTATGAAATTTGTCCAATTAACTCTCACCACGCACTGTAAAGCATGTAGATGCGCATTTTCATAAAAATCAACTTGATTTTTTACAGGTTCTTCTTTGTATACTAGCCCTGTAACTGATGTAGATGCAGATATTAGCATGAACGTCAGCACACCTCCACTCACAGCTCTTATAACTGTGCGTTTGCTATATTGTTTCCAAGAATCCTGTGTATTGAGATTCTTACCACAAAGTTTATTTATTTGATTTAATTTTTCACATGATGCAAAAAGTTGAAGCAATGAAATTGCTAAGCCCTGAAAACTTTGACCGAAGCATCTATCTGGGACCAAATAAAACGGCATACATTTTATCGCTACAGGCAAGTTAGATACGGCGGAATAGAGCAGTCTATTACATACTAAGATAAATGATTCTGTAAAGTCAAAGATTGTCATACCCATAAAATAAATAATCTCGTATTGCAATGCAGTATGATGCATATATGACGCAAAAACAAACAGACAAAAAATGCTGAAAATTAAGCGTGTGACAACTATAGCAAAAAAGGAAATGTACATTCCACCAGACATACGAGTGCTCGTGATTTCTAGAATTGTTTCATGCACAATGATGTTTATATCACCAGGAAGCATCGCTTGCAATGGAGCTAAGTCTCTTGACGAATTTGTTTGGGTATGTACTGACATATTCGAGTTGCACGAGAAGACAAAAATGTTTTTGATTACCTTCTTTATCCACTCCATTTTTGGAAAGATGACATTTGCGGCCGAGCAGACCTGAGCAAAGATATTCAATCCCAAAGCAAAAGTTGCCATTGTGTTCTTCGCATCTTTCACTACTTGTATTGCTTTGGATACTTCTTCAGTTATGTAGCAAATTCTGAATGTAAAGTCTTGCAGTGCATTTAAAAAATCCGTCTTTGAGTCGTTTACAAATGGATCAGATTCTCTTAGATCATATCGCTTTCTTATTGACTGTAATGCTGAAATTTTAATTTCGCAGGTTTCAGAAGAAGAAATGTTCCGCTTTTCAAGACTGTATCCATCAGACCTTGGAATTATTGAAATTACCTGCGACCATCGAATGTCTCGAATTTGACGATTTACCCCTTTTATAAGATTTAGTAAGCCGACTTCCCGAAGGGCTTTGATGTGATCACTTTGGTTAGAACATTTAGTCCGTTGTTGTGAGCATGATCCAATAGTGAACACTGTGAGAATTACGAAGAGTGTTGATAGGAATCTTGATAACAAATGCTGCATTGTAAACAGGCTATGTCAAATATTGTTGTCGTCAATTTCTGAAGATGCTAGAATATCGCATTTATAATAGCCTTTCACCGATGATTTGACATCCAATCAGATCTCTTTTTTCTATTTGTAAATTATTTCATTTTCACTCACAAATATCTAAGAGCATTATGGCACACCTTCTCCGAGCTACGAAGTTCGTCGATGCGAAAGCAATCATAGCCGGTGAATAACAAGCCTCCATACAGAGACGATTACGAAATTTCGTCAATTCAATGATCAGGGTTAGTGAGACCCAAATGGATAATAACAGACAAATTGATCAAGGAATGTAATTCATCAATAGGCTATCAAGCAAATTTTTACCATTCACATGTATGTATCTATTGACATCCTCTTAAAATAAAGATTTTATTATTATTATTATAACTGTTGATATGTGAGTGAAGTATAGCTTAGTACAGCGAGTACTCCACTGACAGGAACCCACGGATCAAGATTATCTAATCTTCTCCTTTAATTTTTCCATGCAGTCCAGCGTGTTCGACGAGGAGTTGTGGACCAGCTAGCAAAGTCCGGTAGCCATATGGATTACAACAAGCTGATGGGTTCTATCAATGTCTCTGATGCCATCATTGAATCCTGCAGTGCGACTCGAAAGACAAGCAGTTGTTGCACTAAGCTAGCAGTGCATTTGCTCCAAAAGCTTCTTCTGACCGCTTTTATAATTCATCGCCATTTCGACCATCAAAACTTCACTGATTTTCAAAAATTCGCTGTCACGTTTTTGATCGAAAGTCCGGTAGAGGGCGAAGCCATTCTCGCAAAATCCCAAGAAGCATTGTTGCCCATGTACCATCCAAAATCCCTTCACGGCCTTGTCGTCCTCAACCTTCTAAGCGATGTAGGGAATGTGGATATAGAGAAGGAAGAAGAAAGGCCGATTTCACTACTACTGATTTTGTCCAAGATCCTCGAAGACTTGGTTCTAGAATGTGTTGTTCAGAAATTAAGATTGCACTTCGGAAGAAACCAGCTTGCTTACCAAGAATTAGGTAAAACCAAATTCCAACCAGTACCAAGAATCTTGTTCAACATTTCGTCACGAGGCAACTCGACTTCTCTGACTCTTTCGGACTTATCATTCTGTCCCTTGATGTAAAACGTGCATCTGATTCTCTCCGTCATGACTCTCCTATCATGACTTTGGTAGATGGACAGTTTCCTGGGAAATTCATCAAATGGATATTTTCGTTTCTCCGAGATCGCCAGTTTAGGATTTGTCTGCGGAACGTTACTTGCTGCTCAACTTACGGAGCTTCGTCAGGAATTCCACAAGGCTATGTTCTAGCACCACAGCTGTTTGCAGCACATATGGGAACACTAAAACTCTGCTTTCTTATTGTGTTACCAATAAACCGTTCGAACATATCCCTTTGCGAGTCAATGATACCATCAGAAGAAGAAAATGTGGCTAATTGGTGTTCCGCAAATGGCTTGAATCTGAATACTGGCAAAACCAAACGAATGTACGTCAGAAAAGGCAACACTAATAATTTTGTATCATCGTCAAATATCGCTTTTTGCAAGGAATTGAAATTCCTCGGTGTTGTATTCAACGGATTATTCAACTGGGACAGTCATAAATCTGTTATTTGTAAGACTACCAGCAAAGGAGTATCTACCCTTACAAGACTGAAATAGCTTGGTGTCTCAAAGAACGAACTGATATTAGTGGATAATGCTTACATTCGATCTATTCTTGAGTACAAGTCAGCCATCTATGTCGGTACTAACAGGAAAAACAACAAAAAACTTGAAAGGCTAAATCGTCTGTGTCATCGCATCATTTGCGGAACCGAATGTTTGGAAAAATGTCTTGGGTTTTAAAAGTTCGCCGTGATGAGAGAACCATAAGTTGCTTTAAAGAAGCAACGCAAGAGGATAATATTCTTTTTCCTTTAATGCCACGCCACTTGAAATACAGTAACCACCTTGAAATTCCATTCTCCAAAACTCATCGACGATCATAATCCTTTGCTCCTTTTTGCACATCTGCTTACAACGAGAAACTACAACATAAGTAATAATTATTTTTGCGTCCATGTACGTCTGTAAATCAGTGTATGGCTCATGTAACTTTGAATGGCTCATACTATTAATATACTTGATTTTCATTTTCCGAAAGGCTATTATTGTTAAAGGAGACAAGATATGAATGTGTAGGGTGCTCGATTCTCTCGCTTTATGTATTGACTGCTTTCCATTGTCGCATCAATTGTGATGCTGTGTAAGTCCTTTTATAGCTGTTTTATTATCGCATATGCATGAATTACCGAACAATTCTGGAATTGAGAAGAGACTTCTTGAAATATCTAGATCAATCACACACATATATGCAAATTTTGACTAGCATGTAGGACTGCATTCAAAAAATAAATCTGCATTGCTTCGAAATAATCGCAATCAGAATTTCCGCGTGTAAAAGAGTTTGAAAATCGCAGTCGCGTGAAAATGTAGCATCCATAATAATAGCTTCTCGTAGAGACGAGCTATAAAAATTTATTTTATCGCGTGTACGTGTGTATGAGGTAAGTAAGTGTTCGTGTACATGGGGTCGAGCAGCGTCCAAACTTCATCAGCCCGTGGGCTTAAAGAGAGAGAACATAGAAAATTTGGCTTAAACTTCAATCTGCGTTCTATTGAATTTGCATAAATACATGATTGAAATCTCACTTAATCCTGTCTGACAAGAGGAGCTGACTAAAACTCAGCAGACGCGCAGATTCGTAGCAGTCATTGGGTGTGTATCATTCTGTGAGAGTCGTTCTGTATGTTGCGATGTTGTATGTTTATAGAGCGACACAGAGCGATGAGGCGGGATTCCAACAGAGATTAATAACACGAGAGCTGAGCCTTTGGGTACCCCCAAGATTGGACCCAAGGGTGGCTATTTCTATGAAATGGAACAACAATTTCCAGAACGTGTTTGGAATTTTGATTGAGATTTAAAATTGCATGAAGATATTTTGAATATACCATATTGTACATACTGCTATCCAATTAATATGTATCTAATGTTTATATTAATTACTATTTATTACATGAATTTGTTATTGCAGAATTGAGGCCATATTGATATTCATGTAAAAGTTTTAACTATCGGCATAGGTTATCTCTGAGCTTAATGTCATCAACCCTGTTTACGTCCACAGCCTCATAATTTCCTAATTAGAACAGCATGCATGACTAAGCTACATTCCTTACAACATGTCTGATCGAGAAACGAAACACACATAACGTAGGCCTCGTATAAGATGAAAATAGCACAAATGTAAATATAGCGATATTTTTACTAATCGCAAGAAGCAATCATCAAAGAATGTCACTGCATTAACTGATACGGATATCTTTCTATTTCTAATACATGTAGCCTAATAGTAGAATAACCAATATAGGCCGAAGTTTTTAACTTTCAAGGCAAGAGGCTATATGAAGCAAGTTATTTAGGAATGGTTGTAGGCTACCAATTTAACAGCATAAGTGTTATACAGGCATTGGTTTAATGTATTGCATTTTTCCATGTATTATTTGTTTTATTTCACGCAAAATGATATATGAAAAAATCTGTCTAACACAATATGCATTACATCCATGTAATACAATATGCATCCATTGTAATTGGAGCATGTACAATATCATGAAAGAGAAAGTGAAAAAAGAGATATTTAGAACAAAACACAAATATTTCGCGAAGAAATCTGCATCTGTTAAGGGACTAAGGTCATTTATACGAACGGATCGTGGAAACTCAAGAAAGGATATGAGTGCTTTGCTCAAAGGTTCGATGTCACCGGTTGATGAGCTCAATATAATCAATGATTTCTTTTGTGATCGCATGAACTCTCAATCGACGCCTCCTGATTTCTAAACCTTGGAAGACGACGGTTGGTTGCTGAAGTTTGGAGTCGAAGATGTTTGGCACATGTTGTCCCAACTTCCTGCAAAAGCAAGAGGTAGCGACGGAATTCCTACAATTTTATATAAAAAGAGTGCGATAATACTTGCTGAGCCGGTACATGACTTGATTTTACAAATGCTTTCTACAACGGCGATTTCCCTGTCTGTGGAAGATAGCAGACATTGTCCCCGTACTCAAAACATCACAAGATCCTTCGATTTCGAATACGCGTCCGATAAGTCTTCTTCCGGTCCCAGCAAATTGCTGAAAAGCTCATCATAAGAGACCTACTATCTCAGCTTACAGAGTGCTTAGACCAACATCAATACGGAGTTCGAAAGCATTCTTCCACTACTGATGCGATAGTTACAGCCCATGATCAACTGACTTCTCTAGCTGATGATCCAAGCATTGGAGCCGCAGTTTTTATTGGTTTTGATCTTGCCAAAGCTTTTGATCGCATATCACATGCTATTCTCTTGACTAAACTTCGACAGCTCCCTTTTGTGAAATGGGTTTCTTGTATTAATGGCCGATTATCTGTACAAGCGACATCAGAGAACCCGATTGAATAACATGAAAAGTGACTTGAGACTAATTACCAGTGGCGTTCCACAAGGTTCTCTGATCGGGCCTTACCTTTTTGGAATCTACATGTCTTCCTTGAAGCCGCTCAGTCAATCTTCTTGCTTGATAAAATATGTTGATGATGACTGTTTTGCAGCTGGCATTAGAAAATCTTTTGCTCACTATGACATTTCAAGTGTGATAGCTGAGATCAGAAACATCTCCAAGTGAACGGAGTTGATATTGAATTCTTCAAAAACAGCTGGATTTATTCATTATCGTGGGAATTTTAGAGACACTTTTGATGTACAGACTTTCATTTCTGACGTTGACTTTCAAGAGAGCGTGCGTTTCTTAGGTGTATTTCTCAGTGATACCTTGAGTTGGAAACTTCACATAGACCACATTGAAAGCAAGTGTGCGCAGCGATTATGCATTTTTCACCGAATCAGAGCCCTCACTACTCCTGACCAATTTATTCTTATTTTCAACGTTTTAATTCGTTCATTAATGGAATATGCATGCCTTGCCTTTGTAGGCTTATCAAAAAGTGATTCAAATAGACTTCAAGCTATTCAGAACCGTTGCTTAAAAATCAAAGATTGCGATGTCGCGATTGATCTTGATACGAGGAGAAAATCGGCAGTTTTGAGGCTTTTTGAACGGATCCGGAATGCCGAAACAACTATAAGACTCTTAATCCCGCATAAACTACGAAGTGGTCGGCTTTCAGTCCCGTTCTGTCGAACTTCAATCCGTCGTAATTCATTTTTCCGGCAATGAGCATCCTGCAGTCATCTGCTTTTTGTGATTAACATTTTGCAGACTACATAACTTGTGAACTGCTGAAAGGTTGCATTGACGGGTTTTTTCTTATTTTCATTTTGCTTTTCAATAAACATATCTCTCTCTCACAAACATCTAGCTTAATGGATTAAATTCACAAGGTAGCCATAGGTAATCAAAGCATAGTTTAAAAAGCTAATTAAACAAACTATCAGATAGACATTTACGGTAGGTCTATATCAAAGTTGATGATAGCACAGTTTTATCATAGAAAGACCAATCATGTTATTTTCATATCACCTTTTATCTCTTTTTTTAGATCACTACAATTCTCTTCAGAAATATGCAGATGACTTAAATTTGATTGAAATAGTTGATCAGTCTCCCACGCCCTCTAATTTGTCAACTATTCAGTCTTTGGTAGACGAAAAGTGCATAGTCATCAACAAATCGAAAAGCAAGCAAATAATTTTTAAATGCTCTCTCAATTCTACCGTGCCAATTGTACCTGACATCAAGGTAGCGAAAGTCTTAAAAATTCTTGGTGTCATCTGGTCTGATAATTTGAGCTGGGACGAACATTTTAAATCAGTTTCGAAAATATGTTCACAAACACTTTATGTCATTCGTCGACTAAAGCCGTATCTATCTAAAAATCAGCTTGTTGAAGTATATAGCGCGATTATCTCATCTGTGTTAACGTATGCTGCTTCCATTTTTTGTCACCGATCTCAAAGTGTACAATCTAAGATTCGTCGCATTACGAAACGTGCTCACCATATTATCTGCGGATTCAAATGTAAGTGTAACATAGTGTGCGATATTGATGACCTGTTCAGCAAGTTATTTTTTCTTTTTTGCAGAAATGTGAAAACCCACTTCATCCTTTGAGAGAAATTGTTCCTCGTCGTCTACATTTTTCAAGACACTTTACAATAGACGCTTTTCGCACCGCTAGAAGCAGCAACGCATTTTTTATAAAAGCTTGTCTTGACTACAATATGTCCTTCCAACGCTGAGATTGAACTCTTGAGTAACTGCAACTTTATTTGTATGTAAATGTCACACTTTACTCTCCGTTATTTGTATTAGCATTTGTATTGAATGATTTTTATTTTTCATGAAATATATACACTTCACTACTACTACTATGTGGTTGAAGTAGTAGGTTACATTTACATGTACATACAATTAAGCTTACATGTAGATGACTTGCTATGACATGATGTGGTTATACGTATACTTAGGGAGAATTTTTCCATGAAAAGCGCAAATGATCAATCATGGTCAATTTCTTAACTCTTGGGTCCGCACCCCAAGATTCTCGGTTACCCCTCAAAACTACCCAAAACCCAAGATTGAACCCAAGACCCAACCTTGCCCAGACAGTCCAGCCTATAATTGAAATTCAGTATTTCAGTTGTAGAACACAGATTAGTAGCTGCAACAAGAAGCAACATGCAATTTAGTATGTTCGGATTTTGATTAATCTCTCCTGAATAAATTTCTCCTTGAATCTTTCTTCGTCGAATCTGTCCATCTTTAGTGCAGCATACTAAAAAGGTGCTGGCCTGAAGCAAAATTAGGCCTATAGTGTCCTGTGCATACGCTGTAAATCGCTGGATCAGGGACGCTGCATCGGACATGTGCTGCGTCGACTTCACGGAGTGCTTTTTGGGTACCGAACCCATGTTCCACAACCCAATATGTCTTAAATGCGTTGCAGACCTACCTAGGTTTTGCACAGACCTACCTGTAAACTTTGAATTGATAACTACTCCATGCTTATAAGACAACAAGTGTTAGCATGCAAATCGAATGAGTAGAAATTATGTTGTTGTAAATTTTAACAGAAATCGGTTAAAATTCATAAACACATATTTGGGCTGAACTTTAATTTTCATTATCATCGTCCCCCAAAACCTATGATGTTCAATCAATACATGTATTAAAGTAGTTCTTTCAAAATACCGGTAGGTCCCCATGTGAGAAATATTATTCTAATTTTGGGAGCCGATTTTTGACAATATTAGAGCAAAGGTAAGTCCAATTTACATGAGAAATCTCTTTTTAGGTCACCGAATCTGGTGTATGCATGCATTATTATTGTATCAATGTTATTATTGCATCAATACCTGTTTAGGTCATTAGTTTAAATATATGTTTTCAATTTACTTATGTTTTGATTGACTTTGAAAATGTATTTAACATTATCATGAATTTTAGAGAAGACCTAAAACTCATTGGATTAGCAAATAAGTCATAACGCTCATTACTGCTCATCGCGCAAAACCACATTTTGCACCAAACATGTTATCAAAGTGCGAATAATTTTTAGAGAATGGAGTGAGCCAAGTAAATTGTTAGAATTCGTCAGTAACTACTGCAATACATTTCTCCTTCTATCCGTAGGTATCGTCAGTCAGTTAGTGAATGATTTACAGAATAAGAAAAAGCACCATATTTTGCATATTTTGTATATATTTTTTATATATCTCTTGATGTGAATTTAAAATTTTTATTCTGTAAATCATTCACTAACTACCTGATGATACCTACGGATAGTAGGAGAAATATATTGCAGTAATTATTGATAAATTCTAACAGTTTACTTGGCTCTTTCCAATCTCTAAAAATAAAATGAATAGCCAAGGAATATTCCCAGTTGTGCGAATAATTGCATTGTATGATATTGTATTGCAATAGGTGACGCTCGCTTATGTGGAGTACCAGATAGCCTCCCAATCATTCATATTTTATGTACGCTATGTGGAAATTGAATAATGTCTAATGGCATAAGTTGACCAAATAATGTCTGACGATGAAAGCCTTAACCAACCGGTACATACATAGATGCCAGCCAGTGTCCCATCCCCACTTCATTGTAAATTTCTCATTTATTTCATGATATCGTTGTCGCATTTCTTATCATGTTCATCACCGTATTCTGATTCACTGTCTCATATTGATTGCCACTTTGTGCTGCTTCGTCATCGTTGTGGTTCAGTTCATGTCTATGTAAATAGTGATCCATCGGGCTGAGGGCACTTCCAGATATTTCTTGTCATTTTCATCACATGATAAAGGTGCGCCGAGAGCCTTCGAAGGCGCGTGCATGTTTTTGCACTAGAACAGATAGAGAATTCCGAAGTCATGAGTTCTGAATCACATCCAATTCAAGATTCTTCTGACTTTCAAGCATTATAGAGATTTTGACTACAATTTGTGAATCATTTCAGATTTAGGCTTAACACTCATTTGGTGTTTATGAGTGTTAGATACAGCCTGATTTTGAATCAAACATTAGGATGGCATCTTTCAGCGTGGATGACATCTGATGCTGCTTGCTCAGCTTATTAAAACGGCTTTGTAACATACGCCTGACTTCTTCAAACATTGTGGACATAGAATTAGATTGCTTAAGCGCTTGCGTTCACAAGAATTGCAGACTAATTCAAACACAGAATTATACTGTTTAGCCGTGTCACTTTGCTCGAAGTGCAAACTGATTCAAAACACTGGCACATGCAGGAAATTAATCAGTGGACAAAAAGAAATTTGTAGTGCCCTACAGAGCTAGGAGAAACAGTCGTGTATCGCTTGCGGATTGCTGTGAATTCCTTCAAAATGCTCCTATCGTCACGATTCTTCAGATTCGAAGAATTCAGATCATTGCGCAAGAGCTTTTTTGATAATGTTGGCCCGTCCGATCATTACTAAAAAAAGATAGCAGGCGCATGAGAAACCGCTCACAAACTTCTCTGAAGAAATTGAAATCGTCAATGTCTTTTTGCTATGTGATCCGGTTGATAGCAGTTACTGAAACCAAGGACAACTATAAATATCTATTCACTGTTATCCATGCTGAAACTTCGCACAGTTTGCCGTTGAATTGGCTGCTCATTGTTCGACTGCTACGGTATTATGTCAGCAGACTGTGCCATTTCATTAGCGTTACATGTTCCAATGCTTCCTTTCTAGTCAAAAAGAATAATAGACGATCTGTCAAATTCTGTGAACTCAAAGCGATGGCGCACACAAAAGAAGTTGGCAAGTGGACAAAAAGGAAATCTTAATACCTTGCTGACATAGGATCAAAATTCCTTCAAAATGCTGTCGCCACGATCGATTCCGCCTCGAATAACTCAGATCATAATTCCGCAGAAGCTTTCTCGACTATTTTAGTTCATCAAATTCTTTTCTTAGAAGTCGGTAGGCGTGAGAAATTTAGCTTACTCAGTACGTTCACCACCCTCTTCGCCGAATTCATCATTTAATGCACAAACACTGCAGGCCTGTCGTGGGACGAGATTTCATCGTCCCATTCCCATCCCATTCTCACGTTATTCCTATGAGAATTCCCATGGGAAACAACTTTTCCATAGGGTTTTTGAAAATTTGCGATTATTTCCAATAATAATTCTCATAAGCCAAATATCTCTTTGATAAGCCTAGCCCATTGAAACCCAGCCAGGTCAGGGGACGTTCTTATGCCACTGCAAGTCTACCGTGTACATGCGTGACAGGTCTAAATCAAGTCTTCATACCTCCATGGAACTTACAACTTTTGGGTAGCATGTCTGTTATCAGATAATTACATCAATTGGTTCTACAAATAGCCTACCAGTAGTTCTACAATCCATGATATCAAACTACTATAGCTGCAGTTAACTTTACATTTCGAATACCGAAACTAGCTTCTTTTTAGAAGTCACAATATGCCCTTTAACGGGTGCCTGGTCTCGATAACCTCCCATTGCTTTCATGCTGAACCTCAAGAGAATCTTCTTCAGCGCGATTATACTATAAGCAACCTGCCACTGGTAGAGCAAAATAATATAATCGCAGACAATGATTTCAATTGACTTAAAAAGATGTAAATGGTTACACATCACTATTCAGATTCAAGAAATGAAACATAAACTTAGTGAATCTTAAGACAATGCCGATGAAAATTGAATTAAAAACATGAAATTTCCAGCCAAGACAGCACAATACGATCTCGACTATTTCATGAAGACTTCCATTATAATGCAGTTCATTAGATTTCCTTGATCATCAGCATACTTTCCGCTTAGTTACAATGTTTGTTAGCAAATATGCATTCCTTTTGATATCCAACTTGTTTCATACCACTTATAAAGGGGCTTCATGTCGGTAGTATGTAAATTGGCACGCATTTAGCTTTTTCAAAACTGCTAAAATAATTTTTTGGACCGCAGGAGCCTAATCTCCGCAAAAAAACAATCTTTTCATATAAAAATATTCACTGTATACAGATACTTTTTTAAGTCAACACTCTACCTACATATACTAACTCTATGGCCGTTGTCTAGTCAACCTGCATGGAAACTGGTCAATAGGGCATGGAAACTGTGCTTTATAATAGACTACATGTATATGTGCGCTGCGATGATCAAATACTGAAATCTCAACCACGCATGTTTTCATTTTATTTTACATGCACATTATGTCACACAATCTGATTTCTAATCAAGATAAGAAATTTAACATCACTTAAAAAACGCAATCACATTGCCTACAAGCGTTAAGCATGCATTATCTTAATTTCTATTACTCAACTTACTTGAAAACTTTGAAGCCTCTGTTGCATGCATAATTTTCTTCAGAAATGAAGACTGATATTATTATCATATCTTTCGTAGCTATTATCATAATTATGAAATCGTGCAACAAATGCAAGAAAAAAATAATAAGCTCTATTAGTGCTTCTTATGGAAAATCCAACTAGTTCTTCCATGGGAAATCCCACTGTCACGCCAACCCTGACTGACAGTGATATGTGACTGAAATAATACTATATAATGCGCACGCCTGTGGTTGGTGTCCAATACTGACAGCTTACTGTTTGAGAGTAGACGGTGCACATTGTGTGAGCCACTTTTTTTACGGCTTACAAGATAAGCAAGGCCCTTTCCTTCCAGAAAGCGAAGACTAGAACGAGCTGTCAAATTCTGTGGCTGTTGTAAGCAAGAAGCTTGTGAGCAAATTTACCAGGCTGTACACGCTATAGAAAGTCCCAGTCATTTCATTAAGTCTATGAACGAGGACTTTCCAAGTGTAAAGACTGATATATGTGCTATCCCTATTTAAATGCCGTCAGAATGCATTGGTTCAATAACTTAACACTATGCTTCAACTGTGCTTCACACTATGTTTAAATTTAAAGTCTTAAAAACTACGTTAAACGATAATTATCGGTTAATTAATGATTATTTCCTAGTTCATTGCGCATGTGATATATACAGATATCAGTCTGTACACTTAGAAAATCCTTTTTCATAGCCTTAATGTACTCGACTCCTTCGGAGACTCGTACATTAAATTTATGACCCGAACTTTCTACAGCGTGTGAAGCCTGATATCGATGATACTGACTAACGTCAATGACTATGTGACTGAGCGGTTAAATGATGCACAAACGAGCAGAATGCTGAGATTGTTTCCATACCAACATACAAAAGCATTTGGATAAACATGTACATAAAACACTCGTACATTATTTACGGAATTAACGAATCATTTGATTGGACACAGAAACTCACATATTTTCATGTCATTGTCACGAGTGTTGCAGATGTGTGTTGCAGTGCAGGTATAATTTTGCAGCTGGACGTGTAACAATAAATTATATGTCTGTAGTGATTGCATCATTAGAATTGCTACAATTAAAAGTTGTTGTCAACATTTGAGTGTTGATTGATGCTTGAATAACATCATTTTCTTATTTCTTCCTGAAATTGAGCAAATAACTTCTCCTTCTATATTTGCCGACGACTGTTTACCCAAGTGAATTCATCAGACATACAATGATTAGGACTGGCTTGTCGAAAACACTTTTTCATTATACAGTCGGTTTTATCAAACCATTCGTACTAACCACGTTAAATAGAAAGAGAAATGCTATTCTATAATTATGCATTTTTTATTCATATAAAATATTGCCGAGGGCTTTCGTAGGAATTAAGAGCGAGATTTTTCACCCAACGTTTCGATATTCTTTAACGAGAGTGGCAAAATATCATTTAATCATATCAGTGAAACAAAATTTCAAAATGATTAACATGAAAATATAGACATGGAAAATTACGAGATAGAAATATGCAAAAGATCATCTATCATGGAATACAGTGTATACAAGGTTAATCAAACTAGTCTAATCAAAGGGAAATGTATAGAAATAGTAAAAAAAAGCAGCTATAAAATAAGAGATTAGACAACAGGAAAAGCGAGCGGTGCTCAAGTATTTGTTTGTATTCTTATTTTATCTTACATATCTCTTTTAATTTCTTATTTTACAGCTATTTTTTTGACTTTACAGTATCTATACTGTACATTTCCCTTTGACTAACCTTGTATATACTGTATTACATGATAGAGGATATTTTGCATATTTCTATGGATCTGGTACACTTCTTCGACACAGACACTTCTTCGACAAGTTGATATCTATGTTTTCGGACATTTGTTCGACAGAAAACTTTTTCGACACGGACACTTCTTCGACAAGACATTTGTTCGACACGGACACTTCTTCGACAAGACATTTGTTCGACACGGACACTTCTTCGACAAGACATTTGTTCGACACGAACACTTCTTCGACAAGTTCAATCTATGCGATGCAAGAATTATATTTTTTAGAAAGGAAAAAATTAATTTAAGACAAAAAGTATAAAAAAAAATGCAAATTCTCAAAAAATACACAACCTGAAAAAGAAAAAGACTATAATTGCTTAATAACGAACAAACGTCGTGTCGAAGAAGTGTCCGTGTCGAACAAACGTCGTGTCGAAGAAGTGTTCGTGTCGAACAAATGTCGTGTCGAAGAAGTGTTCGAAAATTTGTCGAACAAATGTTCGTGTCGAACAAGTGTTCGTGTACCATTTCTATATAGTATCGCAATTTCTATGACAAATTGCAGCATTATATCAGGGATTTTTAAGGCAGTAATATCAGACATAGGCGCCTTTCTTATATTTCTGCCAGCAAAATCCATGATATAATGCTATTGTATGTAACTCTTGAGAAGTCTATGAATATTGCAATTATTGATCGCTGTTAGTAGCAGATAATGAAGAGATGAAGAAATCTTTGATTGACTTGATTGAAGTCTATGAAAGTTTGCTATCTCAATCATAGAAATTAACAATACCATAGAAAGTCCTAGAATGGAAATTGCATGAAAATTATGGCACATGTCTGGGGAACTTAGTTGGGGCAAAATGTAACTTGTGCGATCTGGCTTCCATGTTTTTTGATTGGCATTTTTAATTATCAAGTCAATTTGCGATCTGGATTGTTGCCCCTTGTCCAAAGACCATGTACTCAAAAGCAATAGTGAATTTACAAAATGCTGCGCCGACAGGATGACAAAGAAGGAAATCCTTTTAAACGTTCTGTACATTCATCATTTTGAAATATCGCTCCTATAATCAATCAAGAGTATAATCAGACTCTTATGCAACTTGCAATGTCGATTTACAGAACATGCATTACTCCAGTTTGAAATCAGAGGCCAAGAAATCTTAGAGTATTCATTTTACTTTAAAAGGTTCCCCTGTTCACTAAATTTGAATCATTTTCAAAATCTCAACATGCATTCGAATATCAGTCTCCAAAATATCACATGTGTCATTCAATGATTAATTGAAAAGTTCCACCGACATTTCATTTATTTGAGAAATGATTGTCTGTAAAGAAACTTTCAGTGTGTTTATTCCAGAAAAGCGCCAGGTTTCTTAGCCGCTTGAAGAAGAAAATATCCAATAATTAGAATTTCTGTCTGTGAATTCTTCAGATGTTCTTACAAACCAGTACACCGACCACTTTCTATAATGACTTTGTGAACCAATTTTTAATTCTCATTCCAATATTGAAACATTGGAAACTAGGTGTCAGTGACTGCTACAAATAGATACAGTATATCAATCCATGGAATAGTAGGCTATTTCACATGAAACAATTCCGCCATCTCACTTGCAATTCTCTTCATGAAAATCCTGTAATTTGCTGTCAGCAACTTCCACAACCAACTTGGCAAATAATTTCACTATGATGCAATGTTTTAGATCGAATCTGATCTACAAACCATAGATTTTCCATGTGCCATCATTGTACATAGGCAAGATATCAAACTTCCATTCTAGTGTACTATTATCCACTTCTATGATCTCAATAGATTTTAATTCATGAAAATCTATGAATGTTGCAAATGTGAATAGATTTAAAATTCAGATTTCTATCTAAAAATGATTTGAAATAATAGAAGTAGATAATAGTACGGTACACTAGAAGTTTGATATCTTGCCTATATGCAATGATGGCACATGGAAAAATCTATGGTTTGTAGATCAGATTCGATCAAAAACATTATATCATAGTCAAACTATTTGCCAAGTTGGTTGTGGTTGTTGACAGCAAACCACAGGATCTTCATAAAGAGAATTTTAGTGAGATGGTGGTATTGTACCATGTGAAATAGCCTACTATTCCATGGATTAATATACTGTGTCTATTTGTATCAGTCATTCACAACTATTATACAATTTTTCAACACTGGAATACGAATTAAAATATGGTACCCAGAGTCATATTGAAAGTGGTCGCTGTACTGGTTGGAAGAAGATCTCAAGAATTCACTATTAAAATTTCTAATTATTGGATAATTTCTCGGTCAAGCGGTTAAGAGACCTAGTGCTTTTCTGGAATAAACATACTGAAAGCTTCTTTACTTACAATCATTTCTCAGATAAATAGAATGTCGCTGTAACTCTTCAATTAATCATTGAATGACTTATGTGAAATAGTTTGATGATATTTTGGCAGCTGATATTCGAAAGCATGCGAAAATTTTGAAAATTGTTCAAATGTAAAGAACAGGGGAACTCTTTAAAGTAAAATGAATGCCCAAAGGTTTATTGGCATCTGATTTCAAGCTGGAGTAATGCATGTTCTGTAAATCGACATTAGAAGTTGCATATGTGTCTGATTATACTCTTGATATATTATAGGAGCGATATTTCAAAATGATGAACGTACAGAACGTTTTAAAGGATTTCCTTCTTTGTCATCCTGTCGCTGCAATATTTTGTAAATTCATTATTGCTTTTGTGTACCTGATCTTTGGACAAGGGCCAACAATCCACATCACAAATTGGCTTGATGAATATAAATACCAATCAGAAAACTTGGAAACCAGATCGAACAATTTGCATTTTGCCCCAACTAAGTTCCCCAGGCATGTGCCATAATTTTCATGCAATTTCCATTCTAGGACTTTCTATGGTATTGTTAATTTCTATGTTTGAAATATCAGTTTACCAATTCATTCATTAATGGATTCTCATGCTGGAGTGACGGATGACGGCTGATGGCTATCTATCTGGTAGGCTGCCAGACGATTTAGGCTGATCATTTGAAAGGGAAATATGCCACAGACTTCCAAAATTTAGAAAATCATGACTTCATTAAATTTAGAAGTGTATGTAATTGCATTGTTACTGAACCTAAAATCTATGACATCTATAAAAAATCTAAAATCTAAAAATCTAAAATCTATGATCTGCAAATGACTAAAATCTATGTTAATTTTCTACATAGCCCATGCGGCTGAGAACATTAAAGCATAGACTTCTAAAGATCTGCTGATAGATCTGCTGATCTATGAGATCTAAGTCTATGATTAAAGCACGTCAAGCTTGAGGTATCTACGAATCCAAATTGTGAACCACAGGAATCTCCTCAATGCCATTTTCACTGAAAACTCGAAGAGAAAGAGAAAAGAGAAAAAAGTATATATTTGTCGTAATGAAAATCAAAAATTACAGAGACAATTATGAAAAAAACAGTTATTTGCAAGTAAGGTCAGAGAGACCATTAATGACCAGAGAGCTTAAAACGACGAAGCTATTTTGCCGGCGATTAGTAGTGCACATTGGGACCAAAACATGTTTTCGTATAGATTTAGGAATAATGTAACACAACGGATGTCCAGGCTGCAAGCATTTGTTGTAGAAGCTTTTAAAAGCCGCCAGTCTAATTGCATGAAATCTTGTCATGTCATTGCCACAAGAACATTGTGCAGGGCAAATCAGTCACCTTCCTCGTTTATACAAACTGTTGATAATATGATTAATTTCATAACTGAGAACACCAAATAACTGAGTACAATACATGATTAAATTTTCTATTAACATGTGGAAAGTCAACCACAATTCGTCATGTTGTAGAACATCTTTCAAGATTTTCAACAAATATAGACGTTTTGAGCATCTTCTTAGCAATAAACTGAAGTGGGAATCCCATTTTAAAGTTTCATTCCACACAACACCAAGTAATTTGCATTCGCTGACAATTTCAAAAGGGAAAGGAAAATACATCTCAAAGTTTTTCTTTCTTATACAAACACATTTTGTTTTTGACAAATTTAATTTCAGATAATTCTTTTCTGCCCAGTCATTTATAGTATAAAATTCAGATGTAATCATTTCCATAGATCCAGGTACATCAGATTTAAAAATTGGACACACTTGAGACACGTCATCAGCATACATGATTAAGGATGTTTTATGAGACAGGGACATTATGTCGCAACAATACAAAATGAACAAAAACGGGCCCAAAAGGGAACTTTGAGGAGCTCCGCTAAGCACCTGCAACTCTGAGCTTACAATTGACCCAAGATAACGATTACTTAAGTGAGAAGACATAAACTCAACAAAACGTATAGGGAACTGAAGAAGTCTTAATTTCTGAAGCAATACTTTGTGACTGATGGTATCGAAGACCTTTGAAAAATCATAATTCAAGAGCATGCAACCAGTAACATCAGGTTTTTCTGACAATTCTGTAATAATATGATGTAAGGTAACAAGATAGGATGTTGTACATGAATTTCTTTTATAAACAAATTGAAAGCTGGGTACACGTTCATAGAACGCAGTACGCATGGTCGAAAGTATATGATGTTCTAAAAGTTTAGCCGGGACACTTAAAAGTGTGATGGGTCGAAGATTTTCGAAAGAGACAGGAGAACATTTCGGAATCGGAGACACAATACATTTTTTCAAATCTTTTGGAACATAACACTGAATGATGATAGAGTTTTTTTATGTTACACAGTGGCTCACAAATATATGGCGACGCTAACTTATAGAAACGGTTGCAAATTCCGTCAGAGCCCGTAGCTATATTAGTAGACAAGTTCTCTAAGAACAGAAAAACATCATGCGGGCTAGTTAGGGGACACCAATCATCATCATTGTGATTTGAAGTTGTGTCAGATGAATGGTATGGAAAGCGGTCTTCCGAGTGAAAATGTTTTGCAAAAGATTCATTGATAGCATTACCTGCACTCATGGCATCAGAAAACTCATGTAAAATAGGAGCTAAAGGATTTTTCACATTATTGCCTTTAACATCAGATACTACACTCCAAATGTTACGAGATGATCTTCTTGACCTCTCAACCCAAGACATTTTACACTTCTTGATTTCTTCTTTACATTTATGTTTATAGATATTATACATATGAAAATTTTTACAACGATATGCAAACCATCTTTTACTAATCAAATCTCTTAAGTAAGCTGACATCCAAGGTTTGTCACGAGTAGACATGGCAATCGATTTACTTGAGATTACAGACAAACATGATTGAAACAACGTGTAAAATATTTCAAGCTTTTTATCCAGATCATTAACATGATACAATTCATGAAAGGAACACATATTTAAGCGAGTGATAAAGTCCGCAATATGACAACTCTTCAAATCATATAAAGTACGATATTCCTTACAATCAGTGTTAGTGTCAATGTTCACTGGGGACAAAAGTATTTGGCAATGTGAGCCTCTACGTCTTGAAGTCAATGGAGGGCCAACTGAAGCATCCATATATATTTGGTCTAAAGAACGGCTTCCTAGAAAGCGATCTAGTATCGAAGTACCTCGAGTAGGCATTAGCACCTTGTCAAATAGATCATGAGAACTTTGCAGGAGAGATGTATCAAAGTGATTCAGATCAACACAAAGAATAACATGAGTATCAGAGAATATAACAGTTGAATGAATTCAATCAAATGAATCAATTCAACATCAATGAATTCAATTAAATAATCAGATATCTCTGTCGAAGAAGCTACACACCTACTCACATCGGGTGGAATATATAGGGCAAGCAAGAGATAATGCGATGAGCCAAAACGAAATTGCACGATTATACGTATATTCGCATGAAAGTTCACTGAGGCGAGAAGCAAATAGACGTTTCACTTTTATATAAGAACGTAGCCACAAAGCTACTCCACCACCAGAGCGTCCAGTTCTATCACATCGCAATAAATGATACCCATTTAAAAGAAAAAGTGAATCATCATGATTATCATTTAACCAGGTTTCGGTAACTACAAAAATATCATGGCCGTATTTGACGGTCTCAAAAATTTGGTGTTTATTGCAATAATTGCATGGTGATGCCTTAATGTATTAACCTTGTCCTGATGACGGCCAGAAGGAATGGGCCGAAACGCGTAGACAATACAACTCGAAAGATTGCAACAAGAAGTTTTGCTGTAATACATGTACTTTTGTTTTAATCCCATTAAGATCAAACCAGTATTTTTGTCAGCTGGTAACGTACAAGTGCACGAGTTGAACTCACAAGATCTGTTTTACCTCTATCAATATGTTAGCAGCTGTCATTTGGTTACTCAGGATTACAAATATTGTAACCTTCTTTCATAAGTTAAAGACCAAATACAACATCGAACTCAATGATAGTAGTAAATTCGAAAAGTTCAACCACAAAATCATAAAACTACAATGTGATATCACATTCCTGTCCAAATGCTCAAAATACGGCTTGATTCCCAAATTTTTAAGCCTCAAAGACAAGAATAACCTATTGAACCGTGACATTATTCATGATCGCCAATTACGTAAGATTTCGAGGCTAATTTCACAACACAAATCTAAAGTCAAGCACCTCCGTAGTAAGTTGGTTAAGATTCGAGAAACTATTTTCTCTAAGTTGAATTACTTGGACCAAATGATTTTCATAAAGTTGTTTACCAGAGAAAATCAAAACCTTTTAAAATCCATTTCAGAAACCCATCAAAAAAAGTTTCTCAAGTTATATGTAGAAAACAAGTTAAGTACCCCCAACGGTACGGTACACAACTTGAGCAAGGTGACCCTCACGCATGACCAAAATGAGATTTTTAAGACAGGACTCAAGCACCCTAGCAGTCCTAACGGCAATGGAAGCGAACATCTGACTTGCGCGTTGGAAAAAGTGGTGGAGCGCCTGAAAAATGAAATCTCTAAGAGAGATTGCAATGAGGTGAAACTTGCGTTACAAAATTACAATAAGCGTATGTTTAACGTTACCAAGACGCCACAAGCCAAACATAACCAAGATGTAGTGAAGTCCCTTAAACTAAATAAAGACATCAAAGTTGCCCCATTAGACAAAGGTAGTGGTATAGCTATTCTAGATGCTGATGAATATGTAAACAAGCTCAATGCTATCATTGAAGATACTACCAAATTTACTGCTATCCCACACAACCAAAATGAATTGATGCTCGATCGCCCTGTTATAAAACAACATAATAAACTAAAATACTTTTTGAACAAATATGTGAAACCTTTCGTGGACTCCCAAGTGTTCACTAAGATTACTCCTAGTGGGTCTTGTAGTGTCAAACTTTACGGCTCTGCCAAGGTACATAAAAATAATGTACCTCTCAGACCTATTGTTGCCAGTTATGGCACGGCCGAATATAACCTTGCCAAGTACCTAAACCATTACATTACTCCTATAATTCCTACGGAGTACTCAGTACAAAATAACGCTGATCTGCTAGACAAACTCGCTAGCTACAAATTCTCATCGGATTCGAAACTCATCAGCTTTGATGTGGTTAGTCTTTTCACTAATGTCCCTCTCAAAGAAGTCATTGATCTAGCGTGTGATAAGGTGTATAGCTCCAATAACACAAAACCACCGTACAGTAAGGACACCTTCAAAAAATTACTTCAATTCGCCACTGGTGGCATTTTCTCGTTCAACAACATTCTCTACCGTCAAAGTGATGGTTTGAGCATGGGTAGCCCCCTAGCCCCAACCCTCAGTAACTAATTTATGGGACACTTAGAACAGACTTTCCTACAAAATGATAAACTAAACCTAAAATTCTATGTCAGATATGTAGATGACATCTTGGCTATCTTTGAAGATGATGACCACTTATCCTTCTTCAACTATATCAACAAGTGGCATAGTAATATGAAATTCACCAGAGGTAGGAGGTAAAGTGCTACCTTTTTTTAGATATTGACCTGGACGTTTCATCCAACACGCTAACTACTAAGGTGTACAGAAAAACCACGTACACCGGTCTAACCTTGAATTTAAGAGCCATATGCCCCATGCAATGGAAAATTTCTGTTTTAAGCACTCTGATCAACAGAGCCTACATCGTCTGCTCGTCATGGCAAACTTTCCATGATGAAATAGGGAAATTGACAAAAATTTTTCAAAACAACGGATATCCGTTGTACTTTATACAAAAAGTGGTCAAACATTATCTGGACAAAAGAAAAAGATGAATCCCAATACCTCCATACTGTCAAAATTTCATTTTTTGGCATTCAATCGGTTTATTTTAAAAAGAAACTACAATCACTATTCCGTAGAATAGATAAAGAATTTCCTATCCGTTGGGTTTTCACATGCAATAAACTAAAAAGTGGTTTCACCAACAAAGATCATACTCCCAAAGTTCTTAGGTCTAATGTCATTTACCAATTCGCTTGTGAGGTGGACCCTCGCACTACCTACATAGGTAGAACTACAAGACACTTAAACTTAAGAATAAAAGAACATCGGGAAAAAATGTCCGCCATTTCTGACCATAGGTTAAATTGCAGTTGCAGCTGTAAAGTTGACAATTTCAAAATTCTATCTCAAGCTCCCAACACTTATGACCTAAATATTTTGGAAGCCATGTACATAAAAAAAACTCAACCCCACTTTGAATAAGCAAGTTAACCATGATGGTGCTTTTTTCAAATGTAAATTAATTTGAGTCTAGTTACTATGTGTACCTTATTTAATTGTTATCATGAACTTCCGCTTTTGAAATGAATTGTTGCTTATAACATGATTTAGATCTTTCCTACAAAAATATCAGGATTGAGAAAGTCCTCAGCTATCCGCAAATCATCCATTTTGCCAGGAGTGGCAATTGAATGAGCATTTAACAGTAGTATTGATGGTGCCTGGAGACGTCAATCACTGGTTCTCAAAATAATCTTACCGTTCTTGATCATAACATTTTCCCCATTGTCGCGACGACACTTTAATTCCTGTCTCAAATTTCGTTCCTCCTCTTGCTGCTGCGGGGTTAGATCAGGCTTTAAAAATACCTTTCGAAACTGATTGGTGCCAGAAGTTTGCCCAATTTCGGCGCTGCTCGCAAGATGAGATCTCTATTCATTTGTGACGAGAGAATTATTTTCATAGGCCTTGGTTTCTGTCGAGATGTTTTGTTGCCCAATCGGAAACATCTTTCCACTTTAACATCTTCAATGCCAGTTTTTGAGAAGATATTCAATGCATCTTCTTTGTCGCCATTAGCACCTGGTGCATTCGTAGTTAACTGCTCAGGCATACCGAAAACAATAATGTTGTTCTTACGATGCTCCCGGTCTTGTAACTCATTCAGAACATCAGTCTTGAGAGTACTATGAATGCTGTCGCTTACCATGACCAAATTCCTCTCCCATTTAATTTCAGCCTCGGCAATGAGCCGCTTGCTTTTAGAAATAAGTTCCCTCCTGATATCCGTCATCGCATCAGACACGGCATCTGCTACAATTTTTTTCAGAGAGGACGAGGAAATCGATGGATTTTGGTCCGCCACATCAACTGCATCTTTCAACAATGAAACTAACTGCTTCTTTGTTAATTTGTCTAGCTGTGAGACAGACATACGACGCACAGTCTCAAAAGATAAATCGCATCCGTCAACCATGATATCACAGCAAGAATTACAAAGCCACAAAAATTTATGAAACTCTGCAACGGGAATCGAACTCTTCAAGGTTCAGGTGATTTGTCGATGAGAAAGTGTTCCAGACAACACGGCCACTGAACAGAACTGTCGATTGTTGTTTGCACAGCCAAGAAAACGTTTGACTGTATGACTGCCGGAGAACAAATCACGAAGATCTGCACATGCGCACACTGACACAACCTCACCAAAAGAGCAAATTTGGGATTTTCTCGAAATCCAGGACACCAATGAAGAATCGGAGAAAGCACAGCGATGTATGGGATGATCACGATGAAGATGATATAAAATTCCACACTGAACGAATATAAGTAGCGTCGTAGAGGCCAAAGTAATCAAATTAGATCAGAGCGTTTATCACACAATCGCACAGCACGGCAATCGAAGGTGGATGGTGAAATGCTCCTACCTCAATGAAGATATATTACCTTTCAAATGGCAGTCCAAATCGTCGGCGCGTAGCGCCAGACGATTTAGGCTGATCATTTGAAAGGTAATATATGCATTGTTACTGAACCTAAAATCTACGACATCAAAAATCCAACATTTTGATCTGTAAAAGACTCAGATCTATGATAATTTTCTACATAGGCCATGCAACTCAGAACATTGAAGTATGTAAAGTTTGAGATATCTACGAATCCAAATTGTGAATCATAGGAATCGCTTCAGTGTCATTTTCACTGGGAATACGAAGATGGTCGGTGAAATGCTCCTACCTCAATAGTATTACATAGGAAATTAGACGGCCTTAATCATGCAATTAAGGCCGTCTAATTTGGAATTGGAGATATATAAACGACTTTCATAGAAAATTGACGTGTGAAATATCGGCTGACAACCCTACTTACTCAGTGACAATGTAGGAATACCATATGAGATTTCAAGGTAAGTAATGTACAAATCAGAGGCCGCGTCAGCGGCCGAACATTTGTTCATTACTTACCGAGAAATCTCATGTGGTATTTCCATTGTCTACCTATATACATCTACATCTATCCATAGACTTCCTGTAACAGAACATTCTTCTGCAATTTAGAAGTCTATGATCTTACCAGGAATTTCTATGTTATAAGGATTGAAAAATGACGACAGGGTAATGCCATCGCTGCCTGCCGACAGCAGGCAGCAATGTAATATTGCAGTTCAGATGTCTGAACCGCAATATGCTATAAGGCTGAGGGCCGTCAGGCACGAAGCCATAGCTTATTGCGGTTCTGAGATCTGAATTGCAATATCATTGTGTTGTGGTTATCTATGATTGAACCACAATATGCTAAACAGGTATATTGCGGTTCAATATTTTAACATTGAAAGATATACGAACCTAAACACAATGTACAAACTGCCATTATTCCTATACTATTGCACCACAGATTTAGAAATACGAGTATAAGTAGACAATGCATTTCAAACCCATTTAAATCATTTCTATGATCTCCAAAGCCATCGAGAGTGAAATACAATGCATTTTAAACTAATTTCAATCATTTCTATGACCTCCAAAGCCATCGAGAGTGAAATACAATGTATATTCTCATTTTAATCATTTTGAGATTTTGATTACCTGCCATGCATAAATGATATTTTGTCACTCACGTTAAAGAATCTCGAAACGTTGGGTGAAAAATCTCGCTCTTAATTCCTGCGTAAGCCAGTGGCAATATTTTATGTAATGAACATCATCCGGGAACGGCCAAAAGAGACACTAGCCGTCTCTACAAAGATGCATTTTTAATCAATAAATCTGAGTTTCTCAGCCTACATTTCATGCATTCAACAGATTAGAGTGCTGCGCAGGACCAGGGACGTAGCCAGGGGGAACGATGGGAGCGCCACTCCCCCCTTTGCCGAGGAGGAGTAAAAAATGTAGATGAAAAAAAATTTTGCCTCCGGCTTTCCCAGGAATCGTGTATTCTTAGAAGTCCGATATTTCGCCTTCTTCGACGGGGACTTGAAATGCACAGACAGAACACAGACAAGCAAGAAACATCAGCTGAACAATATATAATACAATTATATAATCATCTAGCAGTCAAGCTTAATTATCGCAAAACTTACATTCTCTTGATAAATGAGGTGTCAGATCATCTTACTTACAAAAAAGGCAATAGTGATTGTCCTCTACAATTATTTACAAGAGAGTCCTGGTTGCGTAGAATTTCCCCATGGTCCGTCGTTACATGTTGATAGAAGGCCGAAGATGGTGAATTGACATGTTCTCTCAACCGGGATTTGACAGTTCTCTTTGTTTGGCCAATATACTTCAAAGAGCATTTTGTGCATGTCAGCTCATAGATTGAGAACTTCCGGTAACATTGATCTGCCTTGGTGCCAGTTGTACATGTCCAGCAGTTACGTTTACATTTTGGCCTCTCCTTTTTCTTCCTCCATGGCATGCTCAAGAGACGCTCACTCTGAAATATGAGATTGATGTTCTCATCGATCCCACATCTCTTAGCAAGCTTGAAAATTTGTCTTCTGCTGCTTTCATCTATGAATGGAAGCCGAATGAAGGTTTTGGGGTCAGGTTTGTCTTCTTCCTTAAGAATGGGAGGACCATCATAATAACGTCTTACCAATTTTCTTGGATATCCGTTAGCTTGAAATCGCTTGAACTGCCGTTTACATCTCACATCCCAAGGAACAGGAAAACAGCTCTTCTAAAGGGGAGAATTGGAGAACGGTCAGAAATTCATCTCAATCCCAATTGGAAGATTCCAAAGTGATGCTACGAAAGCGATTTCAAGCTAACGGATATGCAAGAGAATGTAAGTTTTGCGATAATTAAGCTTGACTGCTAGATGATTATTGTTCAGCTGATGTTTCTTGCTTGTCTGTGTTCTGTCACTGCATTTCAAGTCCCCGTCGAAGAAGGCGAAATATCGGACTTCTAAGAATACACAATTCCTGGGAAAGCCGGAGGCAAAAATTTATTTTCATCTATACCACTCCAGGGATGGCCGAACTATCGAGTAAAAATGTGATTACAAGAAATGCTTACACCGTACATAGAAGACACACAACTCAGCGATGGGAAAAGATCAGTCATAAAATTCAAACTTATAAACAATGAAATATACAATGAAAGAATTGTAGAGCGATTAGTTCCAGACATCTTCGTAATTCCTTCATGTTACTTCATTCATCGGATGGAGGTGCTCTGTATCAATAGGTTGAAAATATACAGCTTTCGCCATTTGTCGGCTAGAGTCGGTCAACTCTACGATCGCCGGCAGAAAGCGTTCGGCTAAACAGGTCTGCTGGTTGGATACGCTCCGCTCCACTTGTCTAAAAGAAGTTGTTCTGAAAGTTCTCTAATTCGTTGCATTCATCAGATGGAGGAATCATTTGTCTAGTCGAGCTATTCTGATGGCCCTCCAATCCACTGCACTTGTAGGTTGGAGGCACTCCGCGCCATTGTCTAAAGGAGTTGTTCTGAAAGCTCTCCAATTCGCTGAATTAGTCGAATGGAGGCGCTCTGCTCCATTTGTCCAAAAGCAGCTGTTCTGGCGGTCATCCAATCCGCTGCACTTGCCGGTTGGATGCACTCCGCTGCATTTGTCTAGTCGAGCTATTCTTGTAGAGTATATATCTGTTAAATAATTTATTATGGGATACATGCAATACAATCATGCGTGTAAATGATCTCCATACTATCATCAGTCATCAGACTGTGTTCAACAGTGTGAAAGGAGAAGAAGGTGAAGCCAAAAACAGTCCATGCGAGTACGTCTTCGAGTCATCGTCATCATCTAACAATGTGTTCTTCGACGCCGATGGGATGCGAGCAAACAACCAACAAAGATGCATGAAGAGCTCGAATTTTTATAATATGTGTGCATAAACAATAATTATATGACAATTTTGACTTAACCGCGAGTATTTTTATGTCCTCATGATATTGTCGTGACGTGAGGGTCGCGGTAACACCATTATTGTTATGTATGCATCAACTATATATTTTCTCAATGACAAATATTGTGTATAAATTATAAATCCAAATAAAGCTACGTGTAAATTCCAGTAAAGTGTTTTTATAATCTTCCCCTATGTAACTTTGGCTACAAGTTCTTCAATTTCTGCCTTTGAATTCATTTGCTGCTTGCATTTCTTGATGTGGATAGCTTCTCGCAGACTTTAATTTGTTTCATCCGGACCGACTCTATCATCGGGGACATTTGCAAGCTTGATTGAAGACAGCAGTGTTCACAAAAAACATTGAACACGTTTTGAAAACAATTATTTCATTCTTGTGAAATGTGTCATAATCCAACATAATTGATTATTGCAATTTGCATATTCATGCAGAGAATGTGGTGGGAGAAGAATACTCAATCAAGAAGAAAGTATAACTAACAATAATATACAATGCTTGCAAGACTCTGACAATCATATTCAACAGCCAGTTTCAGTGATCGAAGATATACACCAGCTAAGTGGGAAGTCTCTATATTCATTCTAGTATCTTTTTAGTGTAATTAGTAATTAAATTTTGAAGATCTGCTTACTAGGTTTGATCCAGTAAGTCCTTTGGTGAATTCTGGACTAAAAGTGATTCACAAAGTACTATCATTATTGAAACAGGGTCAGTCCTCTTTATAACCACAGAAGCCATCACTGAAATCTCTTCATTCGATCAGTTGCGCTCGCATGCGCTGGCCGGATTAAGAGCGGAGCGTGGGAAACTGTTCACTGCTGCCGTTGCTGCCATGATATGGACGAGGGATTCCAAACCCGGAATATCTCAATCTCGGAATCAGTCCTATGGGACAGCAGTATGGATTGCAATTCCGGGATTCCGTGGGTTTGTGAAAATCGAGAATTCCCACGATTAAGTTTTTAATTTAGCTTTTATCTTGGTAGTAATTTATAGATGCTTTGCTAATGGAAACCTAATAGATTTTCGAATACTTTTCGATTACTTTCTTTGAACTGCCAATTCAATATTATAGGCTATATAGTACAGTTGTGTCAGCACACTTGTATGTGCGATTAGGTAGTTAATCCCCTTGTTTTCTAATTATATGTATAGGGTATAGAGAGATTCCACAATCCCGGAAAATCTCGGTCACAGGATTACGGGATTGAGTAGAATAGTAAATATGCTATGACAAAGCTCATGTGTAAGTTATAATATGGGATACGTGGGATGTGGGAATAACAGAGAGTCGGAATTGCCGAAAGTCGGTTCACTTATAACATCTCAATTGACAAGTCGACTTACAGTTCATTCCGCTTTATGCACTCTCAATAACAAATTAATTCTGCAGTTTCCTGAGATTCGGGATCGGCAGAGTGAAGACCCTGAGATTAGAGACTGTCTACAAAATCCCGACTTTTCTTGATCGCGGGATTCGGGATTACAAGCTCTGGCCTGGGATCGCGATTGACAAAATATAAGCTACCAGCTGCAGCTACAAGTGAAATGGCAAAATAATCAAAATCACAACTATTTCCTTAATGCCTTGTACTTGCACATTGAGATTCCAACCACCTCGGAATTAAATGATTGAAGAATCTTTTATATGCTTTTTTCCCATAAGCTAAGCTAATGCTGCGAATAACAACGTGGTCAAATGAGAATAATTCTTCCTGAACAAATTAATTCCGGGATTGAGTTAACCAGAGGCTAATAATGAAAGCAAAAACTGTTGTCTAGTGAGCAACGTGCCTCGTAAAGATATCAATCCCGAGGATTAGCTCGAATCCTAGTCCCGGCATTGTGTAGGTCAACTTCGACAATGCTCATCTTCAAATTGGCCATGCTTTCAAATGTCGTTAGCTTTAGCAAGTTTCAAGCTCAAATTTAAGTCTCGATGCTTTTATTCAAAAAGCATCAATTGATTATTTAGACTTTACAATTTTTATCTATCAATCACTTTGGACGGAAACAGCTACATTGTTAATTCCTCAATCCCGGGATTATGACTCTCCAATCCCGGGATTAGACCACAATTCCGGGATTTCGGGATCCTGGGATTGGAATCCCTCATATGGACACTAACCGGAATCAACAATGATTGTACTATGCAAGGGAGCAACTTGTGCAATCTCGCAACTCGAAATGCTTTGGAATCTGTCGTTAAATCAAACGTCATCTTTTTCTGAGTAATATTTTGAGACCCTGTCCATGCGCTCACTTACATGAAGATAGCAATGAGCCAAAGCCTATCAAAGTACGCACAACTCGTCGATAAACTTCATCATCAAAGTACCGTCCCATCGATTCAACAACCCGTACATCGTTTCTCTTTTTAGAGCACATTGATTTAATTCCGCCTTCCAAAATCAGTCATTCCATCGGTCTATTCTCTTATCAAACATTCGTTCTATTCGCAACAAGTTTGACAAAGTGAACGTCTGTGTCAAGAAAGTAAAGCCAGATACAGCTATATTCTGTGAAGCATGGCTCGACGAGACCACCGATTCATCATGTTTATCCATCAATGGTTATCAGCACATCAGAAGAGATCGAGATCAAGCCGGAGGTAGCAAACTTGTGTATTATCGAGATGTTTTCTCAATCAATCTATGTTATTGTCTAGTTTTCAATTTTTCCGGCTGCAAAACTGAATTTTTATCGTTTGTGATTGAGCCATTCAAGATCAAGATTGTTGCTTTTTACCATCCATACTAGGCTGACTCAAGGTTTCATTCAGTTAGACATATGGTAGACCTCATTGCTCATGGTCGTCAGGCACATACGGTAAAAAATGTCATAGTCTGCGGAGATTTCAATAGATTATCCGGCAAAGTTCCTATGATAAATGTTTTACTCAGCACTGGTTGTCTCTTCGAGTTCCCTAAACGAGGCCAAGTTCAACTCGATTACATCCTAAGTAACTGCCCAGGTGCCTACTTTGACGCCAATCAACCTCTACCATTGGGAAGATCTGATCACTTGGTTATCTTCTGTCCATCTAAAATAAATTGTGATCCTCCTGTTGCCAAGAAAATCAAATTCCACCGAAAAACACTGGCTTCGTGTACCAAATTTCTATTTCGCCATATGCAATAGTGTTGAACTTGAAAAAATACTTCAAATGAGTGATTTAGACTCCGCAGACTCACTGTTTCTGAATATAGGCTATTATCACGTCTAATGGATTTTCCTTTCCCCTCATAACTAGACATCGACATCTTAGGTGAAAATTTTTATCATTTTATGTTTTTAGGTGAATAATTTTGTGAATTGAAGCTGTAAATTTAGATGAATCAAAAATCATTAAAATATCTAGATTCATTAGAACGATGGTGCTTCTGTTCATGAATTGCGCTTTTTTCGATAACTAATTTGTAAACAAATACCGCGACAATAATCAACGAATAAGTTTAAAAAAGAATTACAGAAAAGTAAATGACAGGTAATTTCTGATTTAATCGCGTTTATTTCAATCTGCACAGATCAAACATTAGCAACTAAGTAGGCTTATATATGTTTCAAATATGTACACTCTAAACCAGCACCTCCTAAATCATACACTGAAGCAAGACACTATTCGTAACTAATAAAAAAATCCTGAAGCAAAGCGTTTTAGGAGGCTAGCGCACTAGTGTTATTGTTCTCTTTAGTATGTCAGCATTCTATTTCACGCAACCTCCTAAAATTCTAGTGTGTCGCGCTTTAGGATGCAGACTTCTTCGATTTTAGGAGGTGACAGTTTACAGTGTATTGACAATTTAATTGCACAATCGTGCATGTGTCAAGCAAATCAAAATTACTCGTATTTCAAATGTAATATAGACCCATAAATTGCCCATATATAACCCATTTAGCGCCAGTGTAGCGTTTTCGCTACAGCACTTTCGGGGATCTGCTATCTTCTCCAGCTTGAGACATGTGAGGCAATATTTTGATTGCCATGCATGATTTGTCACATATTTTGAGGTAAACTATCGGCAATTTAAAAATTAGCACTTTTTAGTGCCTATATTTTCTCACGAAATTAGACAAAAATGGTCTTAAAATCTGCTTATATATTGGAAGAGTGAGTGCATGAACGTCCACATGTAGTTTGCAATCCATGTGATTTGCGTGACGTTATTATCCATCAGATACCGAGAATAGCAATCAATACTTCCTCAGATATTGACATGGCATGTCATTTTTTTAAACTGTAGCGTTTTATTTACACTGGCGCAATCTGATATACAACAATGTTAGATGCAACAACAATATAAATGAAGTAAATGGTGGTGAGTACTGTCAATTTTCTTCAAAGCTAATGTTTGTTGAATACTGAAAACGAACAATTTCATTGGAATATTGTATTCTTAGTGTATTGTGAGTGTGCAATGCTTGTTGCTATTTTTAGTCCATGGCTCTCCCGTCACAAAACCAACCGAAGTCCATTGCCGTAAGTAATGGGCAAAAGACCGTTCCAGGACACCATAAAATTCAAAAAATAGTATCTTTAAAAACGACATAAATTCATTAACTTTGACCCTTTTTCAGGTTTTTAAGACCTAAATTCATGAATTTAGTCGTTTTTAAACATACCGCTATTTCAAAAAATGGTACTTTTTAAATGGTCTAAATTCATGAATTTTGGTCATTTTTCAGGTTATGAAGACCTAAATTCATAAATTTAGGCGTTTTTAAAAATACCCAATTTTCAAATTTTTCAAAATCTCAAATTTGAGAATTACAATTTTCACCCTTAAAATCATGACCGTTTCAGGATACCGAAAAAATCAGAAAAGTTAAGAATCTCAAATTTGTGAATTACAATTTTTACCTTGAAAATCATGACCGTTCCAGGACACTGAAAATCATAAAAGTTGAGAATTTCAAATTCATGAATTTTATCCATCTTTCAGGTTTTTAAAATATAACATGTGACTAAAAATATTTCTTTAAAAATGGAAGAAACAAAAGTGGAAGAAACCGCAAGAATATATCCTTCGTTATCATATGAACGTAGTTCTACTTTAATGGACATTGAAAAAATGAATGAAGAAAAACACAAAGATAGAGTACGTTATATGAAAGATAAGGAATCTCAATTATTATTAAGATTAGAGCATTATAAAAAATTAAGAAAGAGATGGACTAAAGTTAAGAATGTAACACAAGGAATTGGCATATTCTTAACAATAAGTTTAGGTGCTTTAACAATTGTTATATCTTCAGGTGTTTTAGTAATTCCAGTAGTTGCTACAGCTTTAACAGGTACGGGTGTTTTTGCAACTTCACTTACAATGTTAGATAAATCTTTAATAACTAAGAAACGAAAATCATTAAAAACTAAGCATTTACATATTAAAGAAGTCTATGATAAACTACATTACTACTTTCAAAGAGTATGTGATGATAATGTTATTACGTTAGATGAGATTGAAAAATTTCATCAAATAGCTAATGAAGTAAATCAAATATCATTTCAATTACAGTCAGAAAAAGTTGATGATAAGAATAAACAGGATGGCAAAATTTCTGGTGATGGTAAAATTTTTAATGAAGAAAATGACAAAATTTTTTTAGAAGAGCTAAAAACTTTAAGCGAAAATTTAAGCAAAACTTTATTAAACAAAATTTTATTAAACAAAACTTAAAACGAGAAACCTTTAAACGAAAAGATGTCTGACAACAAAGCAATAAAAAAATAATTTGTTCAGTAAAATGTTTTTGTTGTATTCCAATGTTACCACATAATTCAAATATTATATTTTAAAAATGGATAAAATTAAAGCTGATAATTTTAAAAGAATTAAACAATTAGAACGGTTAATAAAACAAAGAAATACTATGAAAGAAAATCATCTTCAACATAGAATGATAAAAGCTGGTATTCAATCTGATATGTTTGAAAAAATGCAGCAAACCGAGCAAGCAAAAACTGATTTTGAGAAAACTATGAAACCATTTAAAACTCTTGAAAAAGAACTTACAAATAATGATAAACAAATTGATATAACAGATCCAGAGCACAAAACTATATTAGATGACTATGGATTACTAGAATCAAACATTAATAAGAAATTACCAAAATCTATGCAATTTGAACATTCTATTTCATTTATAGATGGAAAAACAATACCTAGATCTTATCTCGGACAAAAAGAAATATTTCCACAACCTTTTCGAGGTTCAATTTTTTCACCAGATAAATCTCCATTTAGTTTAGATAGAAATTTTGTTGATCTTTTAAGAGGAGCAGATTTAAATAATTATGCTGTAGAAGATCTCATAAAACATAAAGCTATGTTAGATAGAGTTGGTGCAGCAAAATCTCTTAGACGTTATAAACAATTAGAAAATTTATTATCAACGGGAGTTAAAGTAGGAAAAGGTTTTAAAACAGAAACAACTGTATTCTTTCCAGATGATCGACATGAATTACTAAATAGATTAAATATTTTAATATCTGCAATAAAAGAAGGACATAATTCTAGTTTCAATGAAATTCATGCTATATTGAAAGGACTGTTAGAAAAGAAGATTCTAAATGAAGAGGATTATAAAAGTATAGCTGAAATATGTTGTTGTTTTTAATTTTTTTACAAAAAAACATTTATTCAAATTTTAACTAAAAAATGTGTTCAGCAGATTTAGACAAAATTAATAATCATTTAGAATATCTAACAGAGATTTTGGGTTCATCAAAATTTAGTACGACGTTAAAAATTATAACAACTACTTCATCACACACTTGTAATTTAGAACCCATTCTACATTTGGAACAAAATAAAAATTATCAAATTGCATTGACTAGTTTCTCCACATTTAACACTATTCAAAATGTTATAAAAGATGTGAATGATCAATTTAGATATTCTACTGATAAAGGAAAAACGTGGAAAATACTAACTTTTCTTCCTGGTTCTTACGAAGTTGAATCAATATCAAATGAAATTAAGAGACATTTAGGTATACCATTTAAAGATAAGAAACAATTACATTTTGCAGTTGAACCGGCAGTTAATAAATTTTCTCTTACTTTAGACGAAAATCATCAAGTTGATTTTAATCATGATCGATCATTGTCAAAGCTATTAGGATTTAATAAACAAACCTATAGTCAAGGTTATCATTTAGGTGAGAAGATTCCAAAAATAACTGAAATAAATTCAATTGTTGTACATTGTGACATTATTGAAGGAGGATATATAAATGGTAAATTATCAAATTTAATATTCAGTTTTCCAGCTTTTACTGTACCCATTGGTTATAGATTAAATGTAACTCCACAAACATTAATATATTTCCCTATCAGAAGAAAAACTATTAACAACATTAACATGAGAATCACTGATGAGAAAGGACAAGAAATAAATTTTGGAGGTGAAGAGATTATGATAGATCTTTTGGTTCGGGAGGTATAAACTCCCGTTCGGGAGGTATAAACTCCCACGCGAAGCTAGAGAAGTTTAATTTTCTTCTTCTTCTTCTTTTAAAATAAAAATAAAATTATTTATTAAAAAATGAGTGAAGTGCCCCCATTAAATAAAAAAAACTTAAATTTAATCATCATCCAAATTTATCTAATAAAGTTTTGTCAGTTATTTGTGGAAGATCAGGATGTGGAAAAACATATCTATTATTTAAAATTTTAACGACTCCAAATTTTTTGGATTATAACAATCTTATAATTTGTACAACAACAGCAGAACAACCCGTCTATCAATTTTTAAAATATGGATTTAAAATAATCTTAAAAAAACAGCAATTGCTTCATTATTTAAAGAATATGAAAAATCTGAAGATGAAGAAGAAATAAGTTCGTGGTGTGAAGAAGCAGCAAAAAATAATCAGTTAGTTGAAACCAATAAAAATAAGCATATAAAGATACAATTAATAGATGATAGTGGTAATATGCAAGATCCTAGTAAACTAGATAAAACAATGAAACATTGTGTAATTTTTGATGATTGTGTTAATGATAGAAATCAGTCAGTTCAGAGAAATTATTTCACAAGAGGTAGACATAATAACTGTAGTGTTTTTTATTTAACACAAAGTATGTATTCATTAGACGGAAGTGTTATTAGAAGGAATGCAAATATATTTATACTATTTGAAATAAATGCAAGAAACTTAAGTGATTTGTTAAGAGATTTATGTGTAAGAAATAA
Source organism: Prostheceraeus crozeri (assembly GCA_907163375.1). Lineage (NCBI taxonomy): Eukaryota > Metazoa > Platyhelminthes > Polycladida > Euryleptidae > Prostheceraeus > Prostheceraeus crozeri. The sequence continues at coordinate 204,710 of CAJQUW010010027.1, forward strand.
AGATGAATTTAAACAATCGTGTAACAATGCTTGGTCAAAAGATTATGGATTTATCACAGTTAATATTGATAAAAAAATTCATGATAGAGTTATAGAAGATTTGTTTACCGAGTGATGAATATATACAAATATAGTGATATAATATTTTCTTTTTTTATTTTATATATATATATATCAAATGTTTCTATCTTAGAAATTAGAAAATTAAAAAGGTAAAGTAGTTATTCCATCAGGTAGAATTTTTCTTTTATCATCAAATGTATCTAATGCTAATTTATGTTCTTCTTTTAAATACATTTTATGTTTCTTTGAATTAAGTCTATAATTACATGCTGTTTTTATTTCATTATTAAATAATACATTTTTATAATCTTGAAATGTTATTTGATTAGCCACTGATGCCTTTGAAATTCCTTTTAATGTTTTATGTGTTTTAATATTATTAGTTGTATTATAACAATAACATTTAGATTTCAAAAATATAGCTTCTGTTATGAAATCTTCATTTCCTTCTAATTCATCTTTTACTTTACATAAATCAGAAGGATGAATGATATCTTTTATTTTATTAATTTCTTCATCAAGTGTAGAATTATACGGTATTGTTAATTCTAAGAAAACGGAATCCGCATCTGTAAAGTGTAATTTATAGTTTTTGCCATAAGCAGGTGCTAAATAATCATATATAAATCTATACATAAATAGTTTAGCTAATTCTAATATAGTGAATCCAATAAAATTAAACTTATCATGTTTTACGCTGATTCGACGTAAATGTACAACACATAGATTATCACTAAATCTAGTAGTTCTTTTATATGTAGGTTTCCTTGTTAAATTTTGAAACCTATCTTTATCATAAACTATTTCAATATTTTGTCTATTACGCACATTTTCTAAAGTCTTACCATAAAATGCATTATTCATTAATTTGAAGAACACGTTTCCAAAATCATCTTTATTTCTTTTAGCTATTTTACGTTTTTCAATATTGAACTCCATATAATTTTTTAACCATTTAGATTTTTGATAAAATAGTTTTCGATGTATTTTGGTGAGAATCATTCCATGTTCTAAATACCAATCTAGCATTCTTCCTTCAACAACATACTTTCTTTTATTACTTTGTGTTAACATAAGTTTTTTTGTTGGTCTGTATTTCTTAGGAATTATAGATTTTTGATAATCTGAAAAATCTTCTATATTGGGAATTTTGTTTTCGGGACAGAAAGGAAAATATTTTGTTTTATCTTTTATTTCATCAGGGTATACTAAATCAACTTCATATATATAACCATGATTAAAATTTCCATCATATGTTTTTTGATAATCTAGAATATTACACCATGACATTTCACCTGTTGGTAATTCTTGTATCATGCAAGAAGAATATAAGCTATTAAAATCATAATATAACAAATAGTTTTCTCTCATGATTTCATCAACTGCTGTTTGACTATCTTCATTTGATATAAGTCCTTCTATATTTTGATTCAACAATTTTATAAACTGATCACTTTCTTCTGGAGATAAAGGTTTCATTATTCCATAATCATCAGGATTTACTTTTTTATTGTAACACTGTACATAACGATTACCTGAAACTGATGAAACTCCACCTCTAATTCCAGATTCAAAAAATAATAATCTATCATATGTATCTTCTTTATAATGTTTAAGTTTAACGGACTTTGTCCTAGAGCCATCGGCTTGAACACCAGTATGTTTTAATCCTGCTAACCATGTTAAACCTGGTGTAGAATAACAATAACATGGATCTATTCCGTAATATTCTAAACTCATATCACGAAAGTTTTCGAAAAGATCAGCTAGTATTAATACATCTATCTGAAGATATTTCATTGTATAATCATACATTGTTCTACAATTTAACTCTCTCCAATTTTTTTCAGCTTCTGCATAATCTTCTTCAGATAATTGTGATTGTTTTAATGTTGATTTAAATTTATTTATTGGAGGAAGTTGTTTTTCTTCCATAATTTTATTCACAGAATTGAAATCTCCAGTTATATATTCATACGGAAATATTCCTTTTAAAGGTTTTAAATTATATTTATTTAATATTTTACATTGTTCAGGTTTCAAAGTTTTTCCCATAACATCTAATGAATAAGGAGTAAAAAATCTAAATGCATCTAAAATTCTAATACAACCTAATTGCATTGAAAAATATTCTTCTTCTGTTTTACATAGAACATTTATTTGTTGTTGTTGTAATTTTTCAGATGAAAATAAATCTTTCATTACTAGATGGAAATCACATTTAGAACCACTGTAGAAATATAAAGGAACAAAGTTATATTTAAATTTAATAGCATTAAGATTACAAGAATTATGTGCTGCACCTCTATATAATCCATTTAGATGATCATGATCTTTTACTGTGTCGGCAGAGCCGTCGCTTCGCTTATCAATATATTTGCCATTTTTTTAATTTTTTGTAAATTCTTTTCCACAGTAATAACAATTTGTTTCATTAACAAAATTAATTTTTTCTTCATACGTTAATGGAAGCATTGGTATATTTGTTTCAAGCAATTGTGAAAAGCGACCTTGTAATTCTTCTACTTTCTTTGTAAACATTTCTGAACTATCTTCACCATAGTATTGATAATATTCTGATTTAAATAATTCAGGATAATTTGAATGAATGTACATTCCCCAACATAATGGTTTTTGTTCAAATAAATATTTTTCTTTACTTTGTTCAGGTGCACTTTTTTCATATTTATAAACCGAAGATTCTAGGGCTTGGCCCGTACCATTTTCAGAATCGGGCAAAGCCCTAGAACCTTCGGTTCGATTTTGTGTCATATTAACATTATATGCTTCAAAATCACAATAAATAGTAAAGGGTACTTTATTTTTAAAATACCATTTATTATATTCTAAATAATCATCTTTTGGAAATGTGTTTCTGACTGCTTCATTTTGTTGGCAATTCTCCAAATGTCTATTCATTTCTTCTTTAGTTCTAAAGCTCGTCATACATTGAAGACAAGGAAAATTTGTGTTATCTGAAATTTTTGTAAATATAGAAACATCTTTACACAATATAAAATGACCCTGATAATATAATATATTCGCTTGTGCTGGTTGCTTTGTTTGTTTTAATTTTAAAAAATTATCTTTATATATTTCATGTGTTTCATCAATTTGTCTATGTAAATCTTTTTCAGACTGTTGATAATTTTGATTTAATATTTGTAGCTGATAAATATATTCTTTATCATATTGTTCTTTATATTGTTGTTGACATTTTTTTAAACATTCATTTAATTCTTTATTATTTAATTTTTTATTGTCTTCATTTAATTTTTGTATCGTTTCTATCTTATTTTGATACTTATGGTGATATTCTTGTATTAATATTTTTGTTTCTTGATGATAATCTGTTTTAGATTTTTGTAAAATTTCATTTAAAGTTTGTAAGTTTTGTTGATATTCTGAAGATAAAGATGAATAATCGGAATCATAATCATAATTATAATTACGTCTTTTATAATTATTATGATTAATCATTATTGGTGATAGTGTTTTTATAATTTCAAATTTTTCAGTACATATTATATTTCCTTGGTAAAAAATATTATGATGCATGTAATTTCCTCTATCATTACATACTATTTCTGAGTGACATAAATTTTTATTATTCAAATAAATTTTTTTTTTGAATCTGAGTAAAGTGGAGTAATTTTACCAATAGAAACATAATTCACATTTAATTCAAAAACATTTACTTCTATCAAATTTTTATTCTTTTTATGAAACTTTTTTAACCTATTATAATCATATGGAAATTCATCTAAGCCATCAGAAAGATCAAATTCATTTATGTATTCTTCTTTATTGTAATGACTTAGTCTTTCTTTATGATATTTTGCAGGATGTAAATGTGCTATAATACTCCACAGAAAACAATAATCATCTTCATTTTTTATGTTAATTATTTGTGGTGAACGAAAAGGTAAAGGAACATAACTACCACCAGTATTATTTTATATTTATCAATTACTATTTTCTTAGATAGTATTTTAACAAATCTCCAACCAGATTCACGTAACTGGGCTTCAATTATACAATTTTCTAATTTAAGTATCATTTGTTCAAATATGGGTTGTATATCATTTACATTATGAATTTCTTGTGAATTTGTAAAATGTCCTTGTATTATTTCTTCAGGAAATTCCATCAGGTCCATTTTTTGTATAAAGTACTTCTACATTCATATAACATTTGAAAGATTTCTTAAATATTTTGAAAAAGTTTGTTAATACATTATAAAAAGTTTCATCGGTTTCATTATGTTCAACCGATTAATTAAATAAATATTTTATATCTGTTACAGCTTCATCGGTTTTTTTAGTTTCATCAAATTCATCTATTTCGTTAAATTCATCAGTATCGCTAAATAAATATCTTCCATCTGGTACGGGCCAAGCCCTAGAACCTTCGGTTCGTACATGTTCATCTTCACTATTAAAAACTTTTTTATATTCCGAATGTGAATAATCATCAAACATTTTTTTAACTTTTATATCAGTAGGCAATGTTTCTAGATAGTTTATATAATTATTTAATTTTAATATATTTCCTTCATCAACTCGATCTACATTTTGTAAATGCAATTTACTATTTAAATGAGATTGATAACTTCTTTTTGTTTGCAACTTTTTTTTACATAAGACACAATAAAACTTGGTATTTTCCATTTTTTTATTTTTTAAAGAAAAAATTGTGTTTTAATTTTAGATATAAACATTCTAATAACAAGGTCTTGAGAGTTATTATATATTATTATATATTACACGTTCCTAAGTTATTTTATTTTCTTTATCATATTAAGTTTTATCATATTAAGTTTTATCATATTAAGTTTTATTATATTAAGTTTTATCACATCAAGTTTTATCATATTAAGTTTTATCATATAACGTTTTATCATATTAAGTTTTATCATATAACGTTTTATCAAAAGATAATTTAAATTTATTTTCGCTAACTATTGATTCTTCATCATCATCATCAATTGATCCTTCATCATCATCATAAATTGTTTCTTCAACATCATAAATTACACTTTTTGGTATACAAATGTAGGATGCCCTTCCATGATAGGATACCATTCTCTTATTGGAATATCTAACTCTAAATTACATTTTTTATCTGATAATAATATAATAGAGAAAAATATTGGTCTTTGATCTTTTTTGGAAAATTTAATAACACCACCATAATCTGAATCACTTTTAGTTTTTATTAAAGATGATAAAATTTTAAATTGATTAGATGTAAATCCTAATTTAAATTTTGTAGACCCGACACATAGTTGTCTAACAGTATCTTCAACTATTCCATCATTATTATTTTCAATTGTAAGAAAATGAAATTTAGATAAATTTTGATTATATGTAGTATTAATATCATGTACATCAGTATGAGATATAAATTTTTCTTCACTTAATTTTTTATAATTACTAATATTTTTATAATCTTTTTTACCATTTACACCATTTTCAGGTGTTTCAGAATCATCATTTATATTATCATCATCATCATTATTATTATAAGATTCTTTAAGATCGGGCAAAGCCCTAAAACCTTCGGTTCGTTTATTATGATTATGATTATGGTCATTGTTAATAGTATAAGGTGTTGTCCACATATAATTTTTTTCTTGTTGAGCTAAACCATTTATGTAAGATTTTAACAAATTAATATTTAAATTTGAATATAATCCTATATATGTATCATCATCATATCTTTGCGGCATTTCTAATGTTTCTTGTTTATAAATTGTGTCTCTATAATATACTTGACATAAAAATTCTTCATTATGTTTTTTACTCTCGATATGAATATTATATTGGTTTTGTTCATCAACAAAAAATCTAATTTTTTCTTCGGAAAAAGATTTTAATTTTTTAACTTATTCTTTAATATTGATATAATTGATAATTTTAGTTTCTATCCAATCAGTATTACTAATTGGTAATACTGCTCTAATAAAACCATAAACATTATTATGACCAATAATAACCATATTTTCTTTATTTAATTCTACATAAGCCACATCATTATATTTACTAACAATATCCATAAATTTAATAAATGGATCCCCCGGAAATAAACAATAATTAGTTTCTATACAAGGTAAACGTTTAGTCTGTTCTCTAAATATTTCGGAATGTAATTGAAATAAAATATTAACATCTATACATGGATTATTATTATTATTATTATCAAAACATTTATTTTCAAATCCCGTTGATCTCGTCGAATAAGAAGAACAGGATGATGCGGACGAATATAATTTTTTTAAATTTGCTTTATCCACTTTTTTATTTTTATTAGAAAAAATTTGATTTTTTTATTTTTATTAGAAAAAATTTTATTTTTTTATTTTTATTAGAAAAAATTTTATTTTTTTTCTCATTATATAAAAAAATTTTTTTTTATTGTTTTAAAAATGATGTTACCAAATGTTGGTGGAGGTGCATATATCCCGAATAATCGTGAATTAGAAATAGAAAAAGAAAATTATATCATGAAAACTGGAGACGTTTTATCTGGTCCATTGCATCTTTCTATTCTTCCGCAACAAAATACAGAGTTAACAAATAAACAATATGTTGATACACAAATCAATGACTTAAAAGAAAAATATATAAACGATGTTTTGGTTCCACTGATGAATGAATTAAAGTTGCTTAAACTTAATGACAAATCATTAAACTTAAAATTATTAAAACTTGATAAAAAGGATAGAGAGCTAGAAGTAGATATAGCAAAACTTTTTAAAAAGATTTCTGAACGATCAAAAATTTTAATATTACTTTCTATAAAGTTAAAATCTGCAATCATTAAAAATAAACATCAGATACAACTATTGAAAGAACAATTAGAAGATGAAATAGAAAAACTACCTGTAAGAATTTAAAAAAAATTAAAGCAGTTACAAACTACATTCCAAATAAGTGTTGATGAATTAAGTTCTAAAATTACACAACAAATGAAAAAGATAAATAGAATAATAAATGAAGTAAACTCACTTAATCAAAAAGTTGATAAAATGAAAACTCTTAAAATCAATTTAGAAAATGAATTAAAGAAAAATTTACAAGAAAACTCTAAAGAAAATAAAGAACAGTTAAATTCTGTTAAAAGACAATTAGATGTTCTTAAAATTAAGTTAAATGCTCTTAAAACGGCGTTGAAGATTAATCACAGAAAATGCAAGTTAATAGAAAAGAAATTAAAGTACATCACACGCTACTTGACGCAATAGATAAAGTGCAACAGACAATTAATAAAGTTATCTCGAAGTTGTTGTCCATTCACAAACGTAAATCGTGATCATAAACGTAAATATTAACGTAAATATTTTTCCCAAAAGTCAAATTTATTCCTAAAAAATGCCTATAATTTATAAACACAATCTTAAACATTTTGCTTCAAATCAAAGAATTGCTCATGAACCACGTATGAATCCTGTTTATCATTATGATAATAGAGAAACAGTTCACACGGAAGGAGCTTGCATCTTTTCTGGTATTGGAAGTATCGTTAACTTAATTAAAAATAATAAAGATTTGATTACATCTGCTGCAAAAGGAGCAGCTGCTATAGGTAGTACAGCTAGTGCAATATCAAATGCTGTCAAGTCTCAAAACGAATTAAAACAACTAGAAGCCATTCGTAAACTTAGGAATGATTCTGAAGAACTAGGAAATTTAAAAAAACTTTCAGAGGAAACAAAAAAAATTGCTAACATAGCTGTGGGGGGTGAAACCTTGAAGAGCGAAGCTCCGTCTGATAGTAAACATAAGAAGAAATCAGGCGTAGCCATAAAACGTTCAATTGAAGAAATAAGAGGTAATGGCGTGAGCAGCGGAGCTGATGTAGCAAAATTCTAAAATATATATTTTAGTAAAATTTTTTTTAGCAAAATTTTTTAGCATAATTTTTTAGTAAAATTGTTTTAGTAAAATTTTTTTAGTAAAATTTTTTAGCAAAATTTTTTCTGTGTGTGAGAATAAACAAAAAGTCAAATTATTTTTTTTAAAAATGTCTTTGCTAATTAAAAATAAATTTGAATTAGATAAACCACAAGGTGTTAGTTATAATCAAAAAAAGAATGACTATATAAGAATTGCTATGAATCCCGGATCTTCCAGTAGAGTGAATACTGGAGGTGATTTAATTTTTGAAGTTGATAATCGGCAGAGTTATTTATATTTACCTGATTCATTTTTACACTGTGAATATTCTTTATATAGTGATGCAATTTTACAACACCATTACCAGAAACCGATAAAATTGCATTAGCGAATAATTTTTTTCCAAGATTATTTACACAAATGCGTTTAGATGTTGCCACTTAAAATATAGAAACAATAAGTGATTCTCCAGGTGTAATTGATACAATGCTTAGATTTGTAACAATTGGTGAAAATAATAAAAAGTATGAAATCGAAGGTTGGTTTCCTGATACTAATGATGGTATAATTGTTGATGATTTAACTCACGCTGGAACAGATGCCGCAGGAATTGCGAAAGATGTAGAAAATATTGCAAAACATTTAAATAAAACAAAAAATAGTGCATATAAAGAAAGACGTGAGTTAAACAAGAAAAGTAAACTGACAGTAAATTGGTCATTGTCTCCATTATTCGGATATTTAGATTATGATAAATATCACATCAATTAAAATTTAAATTAATAATTCATCGCACAGCAAATAATGAATTAATCTTTTTTGGTAGGACTGGAAAAAAAGCATATTTAAAAATTGATAGACTTGAATGGTGGATTAAGCATATTACTCCTAGTTTAGAGATTGAAACAGCTATTGCAAAAAGATTAAATACTAACAAACCAATTCCAGTAAATTTTCTAAAGCGCACTGCTAGTTCAGTAACTTTTTCAGAGCAAAGATTTAACTGGCATTTTACTAGAACTTCGAATACTCCAAGATATTTATTACTAACTTTTCAAAGAAATAATTCTCCAAGTTTTGATAAGAACAACAATCTTTTTCATATTAATACAATTCAAAGTTTACAAGTTTCATTAAATCAAACCCGTTATCCAATTGATCCATTAAGATTCGATGATACCAATAATCAATTTATGGAAGGATATGATTCTTATCGAAATCTTTGTATAGAATTTGGAGTTGAACCACAATTAACTCCTGGAGATTGGAGACATTTATATTTTGTTTTCTGTTTCGATTTAAGTGCACAATCTGAAGATATTATCAAGACTGGTTGTGATCTAACAATTAATATTGAAAAAAAAGATTCCACAACTTCATTGATGGCTTATGGTTTATTGCTAGAAGATGTAAAATATTCTATTGAAATTCTTAATGGAAAGATGGCTAGGATAAGTTAATTAAATTCTTAGATTAAAATTTTTTTAGTAATTAGTAATAAAATTTTTTTGTAACTAGAATAGGTTTAAAATTCCTAATTTAAAAATTATTCATAACTAGAATAGATTAAAATTTTTTTTATAACTTAAGATTTTCGTAACTTAAAATTTTTTTATCAAAAATGTCGCAAGCGAAAAGTAATAATAATAATAAAACTGTTGAATTAAAATTACGTAATATTGTTGACAAAAATACACCTAAAACTATTACGATTAACAAAAAAAAGTATTACATAAGTAAACCAATGATAGAGAATATTCAATTACAAGAAGAAAAGAATGGTGGAATTCTCCCATTTATTCCACTAATAATAGGTGGCATAGCAGCAGCAGGAAGTGTTGAAGGTGGGACAGCTGGTATTGTCCAAGCAGTAAATAAAACTAAATCAGAGAAGGCAGCATTAGAAGAACAAAAACGTCATAATAGAGAGTTAGAGAAAGTTGCGAGGGGTGAAGGAATAGTAGATAATTTCATTAGTAAACTAAATTTAGTTGATGAAGGAAAACGAGTTCTTAAAAATATTCTCCGCAATGTTGATGATTTAATTGAAATTAAAGAAACAAAAGATGGTTCTGGAATATATCTAAGTCCTAGTATGATAAGGTAATAACCTCAGGACCTTTGGTTCGATCCGGTAAAACTTTTATTTTATCTTTTAAAATGAATTCTACAAATTCCAAAAATTTAATTAAATTAAAAATTGCTAATTTAGATTTATTAAATTATCTATTAAACAAAAATAAAAACTCAAATTGTAAAATTTATGAAGGTAACGACATACAAAAAACATTAGAAAACTTTCCTGGATTTATTTGGAGTAAATATTCGAAAGAAAAACATCTTCCTGGTCATTCATATACCGGTCCAGGAACTCGATTAGATATAGGACTAGATGAGAATAATAATCCGAAACCAGGTGAAGAACCAATAAATAAAGTAGACGCCGCCGCTTACAGACATGATTTAGCTTATCGAAATCATGATCTAAGATCTCGTCATGCAGCTGATAAGAAGATGATTCAAGAATTAGATAGTATTCAAAATCCTACATTTAGAGAAAAAATTGAAAGAATGTTTGCTAAGAAAGCTTTACAAGCTAAAATATTATTCGGTCAGGGTTTAAATGAAACGACAGCAAAGCTGTCTGAGAGCAACGCTTGAACCTACGCGTCTGAAATTCATAAGAAATACAGAAGGCCTAAATATTTATTGAAAGTAAAAGTATTTAATAAAGATGATATTTGGAGTGCTGATCTTATTCATATGCCGAATGAAAGGGACAACAAATACGCATTGACTGTTATAGATTTATATACACGATACGCTTGGGTAAAGCCTTTAAAAAACAAAAGTGGTCTATCAGTTAAATATGCGTTTGAAGAAATCTTTAAAGAAAGTAAGAGAAAGCCAAAAAAATTGTTTGTTGATAAACGGTCGGAATTTTATAACCGAAACGTTCAGCCACTATTTGAAACTGTTTATTCAACTGAAAATGCAGGGAAGGCCGTAGTGATAGAAAGATTCAATCGGACGTTAAAAAATAAATTATTCAAGAAATTTACTGAGCAAAGAAATCAGAAATGGTTGAAGATATTACCAGGAATTGTAGAGCAGTACAATAATAAAGTTCATTCTGGTATTGAAGAAACCCCAAAGAATGCTTCTGACGACCCTGATTTGATAAGAAAAAAAATATTCGAGAATAATTATTCAAACGAAAATAATAATTTGAATGAGAGTAATCCGAATTTACAGAAACGTAAGCCGAAATTTAAAATTGGTGATAGAGTTAGAATATTTAAGTATAAGAATAAATTTTTTGAAAAAGTCTTCGTCGGATACTGGACGAAAGAGATATTTGAAGTTTGTAAAATAAATCAAACTTATCCGATTACTTACGAAATCAAGGATTTAGATGATGAAGATATCAGAGGCCGATTTTATCAAAATGAATTACAACGAAGTGATTTTTAATTATCATTATCATTATTATTATTATTAAATTCTAACATAATATCAAGAAATGGTACTCCTTTTTGTAATTTAAATAAAACATAAAGACATAATTGACCACAGTAAGTAGTTCCCGGGTTTTTAATTTGAAATGTATCATAAGTTCCATTGCCAAGTAATTTTTTGACTTCATTTGTAGGTGGAAGTCCATAAGAGTCGAACCAATAGTTCTCAGCCTCCGGGCTGTCGAAATAGTAATTATCTCGATTTTTATTAAAGATGCCTGCAGACCAATGTACTCCTTTTTGGTCTGACGTCTGAAGATTAGTTATGAAATTTATAGTTATTGTTGGCTTATTTTTTAGGAATTGTAATTCGACTCTCATTAGAACATGAAAATTCTTTATTCCCAATTGATTTGCGATTTTCTTTAAATCGAAATTTGTAGTTGTTTGTGTTCCATATAATTTCAAAAACTCATTTATGTTGCTCATTTTATAATAAAAAAATTTCTTATAGGGACCCCTAGAAGTCAGAAGGGAGGGAGGTATTGATTTAAAACTGTTCCATAATGATGACTTTCCTTACTACTTAGTCAGAAGGGGTATTGATTTAAAACTGTTCCATAATGATGACTTTCCTTACTACTTAGTCAGAAGGGGGTATTGATTTGAAACTGTTCTCTAATGATGACTTTCCTTACTACTTATTCGATTTTGAAATGATTTAATTTAATCTAAATTAAAAAGGTACATTTGTAAGGTATCAGTTTATTAGCAGAGTTAGTGTTTCGTACATCTTTAATCAACTGCAATTCATTTCTCATCAATAGGTGAAAATTCTTTATTCCCAATTGATTAGCGATCTTATTTAAATCGAAATACGTAGTTGCTTGTTTGCCGTATATTTTTAGGAAGTCTCTAATGTTACTCATTTTAAATGGAATAAAATCTATTTCAGAAATTTCTCAAAAGAATTGCCGTGTAGCAGCTGCTAAAATTGTGTCAGCTGATACGCGGTGAAGGAAATCACAGACAATAGCGCATGATGCGGCTTGTGAAATCTCATTCACACTATGAGAACAAAAGAACAAATACAATCTAAACACAATAGACATATGAGAGAGAAGAGAAATGAATGAGCATTTCTCTTCATTTTGGTTTCCATAACAATCATTCATGTGACATTATTTTGAATGGAAAAATACACCATTTGTCAAACGATGTCGGCACTTTTATCGACAGCCATGTCGACAAACTTTCTGACACATTTTCCGGCTACCAGAACCATTTTTGGTGTAAATTTCCATTAGCGTTCAAGGTCATTCTATTAAAAGCATACGGGAATTATTCTCATTGAAGACAAGCAATTGTTTTAAAGAATGCATGTCATTGTGAATACAATATTCCTGTAACAGACAGAGAGAAAGAAAGAAAGAAAGAAGTGACGCTGCTCCGTAAAAGTTTAACTGTGATAACAAAGGATATATTCTTGCGGTTTCTTCCACTTTTGTTTCTTCCATTTTTAAAGAAATATTTTTAGTCACATGTTATATTTTAAAAACCTGAAAGATGGATAAAGTTCATGAATTTGAAATTCTCAACTTTTATGATTTTCGGTGTCCTGGAACGGTCATGATTTTCAAGGTAAAAATTGTAATTCACAAATTTGAGATTCTTAACTTTTCTGATTTTTTCGGTGTCCTGGAACGGTCATGATTTTAAGGGTGAAAATTGTAATTCTCAAATTTGAGATTTTGAAAAATTTGAAAATTGGGCATTTTTAAAAACGCCTAAATTTATGAATTTAGGTCTTCATAACCTGAAAAATGACCAAAATTCATGAATTTAGACCATTTAAAAAGTACCATTTTTTGAAAAATCGGTATCTTTAAAAACGACTAAATTCATGAATTTAGGTCTTAAAAACCTGAAAAAGGGTCAAAATTCATGAATTTATGTCGTTTTTAAAGATACTATTTTTTGAATTTTATGGTGTCCTGGAACGGTCTTTTGCCCATTACTGCCGTAGTAGTTTCCTCAACATTAGACTTGTTAGCCTATGTACGGCAGCAAGTTAAAGAGAGATCAAATCTCAAGCATTTCCATTTATAGCCTCATCATAAACATTGCAATTTACAAATCGCAATTTTTTAATTGGAAAATATGTGAGTAATAAATGATTCAGGCACGAGGAAAATGGGCATTTTCTTAGGTCTTTCATGATATAATGGTCATCAAGATCGGTGAATTAGAAAAAAAATAGTGATTTAGGCCTATCGTGAAGCTATCATAAAATCATACTCTTTTGGCTGAAAATGCTATATTCTCACTCTTTTATCAAAAATGATCATGTTTGGTATCTTCAGTATCCTTGAGATGCAAGTTTTATTCAAATACCTTCAATACAGTTCTTTTAAAACGTCTTCAATATTTTTCTCATAGCCGCCATGTAAGGTAGACACTCTGCATGCAGTCACTGTAAGAGAACAAAACATAATTCGCTAATTGCTCTGTTTTGAACATTCGTTCACCTTGCATTGTGCTTGTGCACTTTTGCGGTAATGAGAAAAAATGTTAAAGAAGTTTGAAAAAGAGCTATAAAACTTACATATTTGTTCTCCTTAAATCGCAAAGATTCTGAAGATACCAAACATGAACATTTTTTATGAAAAAGTGTGAATATAACATTTTCAAACATAAGAGTCATGAATTTGTGATGGCTTCATGATATCACTATTTTTCCTAATTCACCGATTTCGATGACCATTATAGGTATCAGAAGAGACCTCGTGGTTGATTCCTTATCATAGTCACATGTTTTTCTATTGAAAAATTGCGATTTGTAAATTGAGAAATTTTCATATTTTTAGCACTGCACAGCAAATGCAATAGCGGATACAAGTCTATCATAGCTCATATAAAGGCTGAGAATACAAGCTCCAAAATGTAGAATGACTCGTTGATGTGCGACACAATTGGAAGGCATGAGAATCGATTCAGTTTCAGCATAATTTAGGTGCAGGGCCTACGCCTTTTATGATGAGGTCACCGGACGAGCCGTCACAAAATTCTTCCATGTTTATTACAACACCTTCCCTTCAAGAAACTTGAAGTCACTCAATATGGCAAGAAATGTGTATCAGAATGTGTCTTGACTCATTCGGCAATGGACTTCGGTTGGTTTTGTGACGGGAAAGCCATATACTAAAAATAGCAACAAGCATTGCACACTCACAATACACTAAGAATACAATATTTCAATGAAATTGTTCGTTTTCAGTATTCAACAAACATTAGTTTTCTCGTGTATGTAGCTTTACTTAGTATTTCTTCCTCCTGTATGTTCTTTGAGAAACTCAGTGATTTCTGTAGCGAAGCAAACTTGTTTCCTAACTGTAAGCTATTCGAAAACACTCACTGCAACAAAAACTTCCATCTCTTACTTATTTATTAGCCAATCAGCATTACCGGCTCAAACGCTGTAATACCCATTGCCTATTAACTTATTGCCAAAATCAGCTGGAAAGAATGATCTCAGTCTCCAAATCTAAAATATTTCGTACTCTCACTCTTTTACCTACGAGCTGCAGATGAGTTTTTTAAGTTTGAAATGTCCCCTTTTATGATTTTCTGGGGTTGGGTGGAATTTACTAATTTTAATTTTGGCGGTGTACTTTTAATAATTATCAATGCATCACTTAGCGAAGTGCAATATTCACTTAAAAAATTGCCGAAGCATAAATGATCTCCACGAATCCATCAACAACCGCAAATTGTTCTGGATTCGTTCATGAAACATGTAGCTCATAAAAATATGCTTAAAACATCAATTTTGCTAAATCTGAAGAATAATTTTCCCCTTCCAGTAGTTTAGTTCCGGGAGTAAGTGTTACTTCATTCTGCAACTGACGCAAATTGAATCTTTTTGATTATTGTAACACTATAGTGACATTTGCAAATGTATGCAGCAGTGAAATGCGACAGACCAAAGCAATTAATATTTTAGATAGGGATTTTGCATGCAAATTAATCATTTTTGGCTGAGGACTGTGCGCGCAATATGAAAGTGTCCAAAGAGATACACGTGTCAGGATAAAATCATCTTACTGTATCTGTGCAAAACTCTGTAGACCTCTACCCTCTCTTTGCACGGCTCAGACCATTTTTCCCGGTTAGCACTTCTAGTATTACACGGTGTAGAAAGTCCGGGTAATAGATTTGATGTACTAGTCTCCGACTAGTTCATTCAGCGTTATAAACGAGGACTTTCGAAGTGTAAAAATTGACAAAAGAAGGACCTCTACACGTGGACAATTTCAAGTTAAGAATTTGCTTCCACGCAACATGATTGATTCAAAATTTTCAGAGTTTTCTGTGAAATCGTGTACTTGCTCTGTGTGATTACACCAGTAAATTTAATGCTGTTTTTTTCTGTATAAGTAAATGAAAGTGCGCACAATTCTTCCTTCAGCTGTTACCACTGGAACTTTGTCGTTATCCCTAATAGCCACCATCGAAATTTCTTGTTTTTTCCATTCGATCACATCATTCGATCCTTTGCCATACGCTCTTTGATAAAATCGTTCACCAACATCACTAACATTCTTGTATTGGATAAAAGTGTAAGTTTTGCCATCTTTCGTGAGCACTTGTCGCTTCATAACGAAATTGCCGGGAACTAATGTATTATTTTTTTTCTTGGCAATTTCTGTACATTTTTCTATAATTTTTAATTTCAGTTCTTTACCAGTGGGCGGATAAGTTGCAAAATCGAATCCCTGATCATCAAGGCGGACAGCTCTTTTGTATTCTCCATTAGTTTCTTCAATTGCATTTCGATTGACTATGTAGTATTTTACCATTTCGCCCTCTGAAAAAAGACAGAATAATTATTTGAGACAGAAGCTTAAAAAACAGTCATAAACTTTGGCTTGGGAGGTTTTGAATGCTGGGTATGCTGTGTAGCTAGGTGGAAATAATGAATTTTATCATTATGTTTACGTCTTAATATCTAAATATGAAAATTGTGCGTCCATAAAGGCAATTTAACGGTGAAACGACACTTTATGTAAAATACTAGGTAAACGATGAAGATGGGTCTGGCCAGACCTGAGGCTTGTAATGGGATCTACACCAAATCTTCCAATGAATTAATTAATGCATTAGATTATCATAAACAAAATTTGAAATTTTTTTTCACGTTTCTATTGGATAAAGTATCAGTGGATTGTTGCAGCTGATTAATGATTTTACTCCACAATGTTAATGCAATCATTGCAGTAACAAATGATCCTTGTGTTCCAAGCAAAGCTTTGCTACAAATATTATATTAGCGGTTTATCTGCCTGTCTCTTCTACCGAAACTCTTGCAAACTTCAGTACAACGTCTTTCTGTTTGAGTAACATGATTTGAATGATGCTGAATAGTAAATTCCAACAAAAATCATTGTACTTTGTGTGGGTCTCATGAGCCTAGTCATCAATGGAGTTTGGCGAACTGGGGAAAGAGTAAGTTTTCAGAGTATCCTTTGCTTCATTTATTGATTTTGGTAAATTACTTTTGAGTATGCACCGAAGGCCTGGCAGGCAAGGAGAAGACGCCACTGATCATATATGGCGATGGTTGTTTTGTTCGATACGTTCATTTGTTTGACATGTTCATCTGTTCGACACGTTCATTTGTTTGACACGCTTTAAATCAAAAATTAACATTCAAAAATTCTACAAATTTTCAAAACTTTTAAAAATTTCAACGGTTCTCTCCCTAACTATTATAAATGCTACGTTGATGACACATTTTGCATTTTTGACAAAAGCTCCGCCGGTGTTTCCGCCTTTCATGATTTTCTGAATACCCTTCATCCTGATATCAAATTCACAATAGAGCCAGATGTCAATGAAAGTTGTGTTTTTAGATGCCAGAGTTTCCAAAAGTGAGAATGCCTTCGATATCGCTTGGCACCTCAAGGAAACAAATACTGGCATTTACATCCCTAATTCTGCTTATGCTCCCAAACGTTATCGTTTGGCTGCTATGAATTCACTTTTTTTATCGTGCCTTGAAATTGAATTCCAATCCTACTAATTACCAAAGCTCCGTTTCTGCTATTCAAGCTCTTTTTCAAAAATGCGGATTTTCTGAAAGAACTATTTTGAGCATACCAGAAAAAGTTGAGGCAAGACACAAAGCCAACGTTGCTTGACCAAACACTCATGACGACTTGAAGTTTATAACATGGAGCTTCACCTACATTTCTGAGAGTGAAGAAATCTTCATTCTCCTGTCAAAGATCTCAATAAGCTTTTACCGCCTGACATGAAAGTTCACACCGTTTCCAAAACCATGAAAACTGGCAATTTTTTCTCTAATAAGGATAAAGTTGTGCTCGAGTTAAAGTCTAATGTTGTGTAAAAATACACAATTTGATGCCTTGATAAGCAGTCAGACTGTGAAATCGATCGGCATAAAGCATTATTTAAGAATCTGGCTAATTTTTGTGTTTATATATTTATATTAATATTTAAAATGCGTGGAATGGAGAGAGTCAAGGAATAGGAATAAAAGAGAGAACCAAAAGACGTCTTTGGTGTTACCGGTTTCCGCACTTTATTGAACCTCGTCAGACACCACTTAGAAATAATTACAAACTGAAAAGCAACTATGCATGATCTCTATTTAGAGAGGATTCGAACTGCAATTTTGACGCGCTAGGACTTAATATGTAGATAGGAGCCGCTAGGAATTTAATCATCAAGTTATTGGCACACATAGAGATGTGTCGGCTCATGTTTAATATAGCATATTTTGCATGTGTTATTTGTTGTCTATGCACTGTTAAGCGGTTTCTGAACATGTCACCTGTTTGCCCAAGATAGATTTCGTGGCAACCTTCGCATCTTATAACATAGATTAGATAACATTTCTCGACTGGCAATTCATGTTGTTCTCAACATAAAACGTTCTCTTTTGGCCATCTACAACAAGATTCAGTTCTTTCCTGTTATCAAAGTCGAGCTGGCTTGGCATTTGGATTCATTGTACTTTTCAATTCCTGTGGTCGTTATTCTGTTATTCCTTCTTAAGATGTTTAAAGAAAATGGTAAAATAGAAACAGACATTTATTATACGAGGGGCGTTCAATAAGTTCGTAGAATGAAATGCTTAGAGATGATGAATTAAGTTCTAATTTCGTGTGTTAGTTGATCTATGCTAATTATGTTCACAGTCATAACACTGTTCACTTTGCTTTGTCCGTTCAGCTATAAGAAGACTGCAAACTCATTGAATCAATGTAGAAAAGGGAATCGTCACTGATTGAACACAGAGCCTTCATCAAATTCCTTGCCAAAGAAGGTTCTTCGGCCAAAGAAATCACGGAACGGATGGCTAAGGTGTACCAGCAAGATGCTCCCAAATATTCCACGGTCGCCGAGTGGGCCGCGGAGTTCAAGCGAGGCCGTCAATCCTTGGAAGACGATCCAAGGTCGGGTCGACCATTGGAGGTGACGACAACGGAAGTCATCCGCCGTGTGGAGGACCTTGTGATGACTGATCGTCGTTTGAAAGTCAAAGAAGTTGCAGTAGAAGTTGGCGTTTCAGAAGGGAGCGTTTTTAAGATTCTTCACGATCATCTTCATCTCTCCAAGGTGTCTGCCAGATGGGTGCCTCGAAATCTTCAAGTGCAAGATCAACAGCAGCGGATGCAACTCAGCTCACAACTTCTGGAGCTTTACAGGAGGGATCCAGAAGACTTCCACCTGCGACTGGTGACTGGAGATGAAACCTGGGTGCACCACTGGGACCCTGAGAGCAAGATCGCCTCAATGCAGTGGAAGCACAGTGACTCGCCACCTCCAAGGAAGTTTCGGACTCAGTCTTCCGCAGGCAAGTTGATGGCATCAGTCTTCTGGGACTCGAAGGGTCTTCTGCTTATCGATTACTTGCCCAGAAGGTCTACCATCACTGGTGCGTACTACTCGGATCTGATGGTCAAGCTTCGTCAAGCAATCAAGGAGAAGAGGCGAGGATTGCTGACTCGTGGTGTGCTCCTCCTCCATGACAATGCGCCGGTGCACAAGAGCCGCGTGGCACAAGCCACAATCAATAGAATGGGCTTCGAACAGTTGGCTCACCCAGTATACAGTCCCGATCTGGCCCCAAGCGACTTTCACCTGTTTCGCGCCTTGAAGACCGACCTTCGGGGAAGGCGCTTTGGAGACGATGAGGAACTGAAATCCGCCGTGGATGAGTGGTTCAACCTCAAGCTACAAGACTTCTTCCATGCTGGAATTGGGGCACTTGAGCACCGATGGTCTAAGTGCATTGAAGTTAGGGGAGACTATATTGAAAAGTAGTGATACTTTTGTTTTTATGAAATATATATTTGTATGCAATTCTACGAATTTTTTGAACGCCCCTCGTAAGTTCACCGACAGCCATAATTATCTTCCATATCATTCAGCACATCCAAAGCACGTGATCTACAACATACTTTTTAAGGCGAATTACAGGAATTGTTTCCAAGTCTGAGCTACGAACCAACAGATTAAACGAATTAGAACAAATTCTCATGAATTTACATTATCCGAAAAACCTTATGCGCAATTGTTTTCAGAGAGCTTTAGAGTACCAACGTTTTTCTCCGAAGAAGCTTGTAAAAAACCAAAACACGAATCAAATGATCCCTTTCGTGAGTACTTTTAATAAGAACAATCCCAATACTTACCAGTAGCTGATAATTCTAGCAAGTAACACGTTAAAGCTGATGAACTCTTTTAAAAATTGTAACTTCTTTAGATCATATAAACAACCAAAATTACTGTTAAACACTGTCACATCTAAAAAGTTCAGCTCCCTCTTGTTGCATTCCAATTTGAAATTGATATTATTATGCAATTCACTCAAGATATTATGAAACATCTTAATATCCCCGAAACGACTTTCCCATATAATCCAACAATTGTCAATGTATCGGGTCCAAGATCGAATTATAGCATTGGAAACATCTTCGGAATAAATATCTTTGATTATAATATACATTTTGTGTTCAAAGTAGCCTATCACTAAAATCGCGTAAGTTGGTGCTATCTTTGTGCCCATCGCAGCACCAGATTTTTGAATGTATATGTCATTTTCAAAACTGAAGTAGTTGTTTTACAAAACCAAGCTTAACGCTTTCAATAAAAATTCGTCACAAAACCTATCGGAAATTAATGATCTCGCAGTAAGTAACCAGAAGCTAATCGACTCTAGTCCTAGGGTATGCGGAATATTCGTATACAGCGGTACAACGTCGAAAGAGACAAACGCAAAGTCGTCCATGTTATAAAGATATTCAGGTAATTTTGAGAGAAAATGTTGGGTATCCTGACAATAACTCAGCAACGAATTGACAATAGGTTTCAAAAGCTCATTCGTAAAATAACTCAAATGCATTGTTGGAGAAAACGTGCTAGAGATTATTGGGCAGGAATTTCAAATTAGGGGGAGCAGTCACTTTAATATATTTGTGTTCATCAGGTTGTATGTACGTTTTTAAATGTCTCAAAATGTTTGTGCAGTTTTGGTAGACCATAAAGGAATGGCGTCTCACAATGAAAACTGGTCAAGAAATTGAATTCCTTTTTGGTAAATCTACAACAATTACTATGACTTTTACAGAATCGTTTGATTTTATTTAAAGTCTCATTAGGATTATAATTCTCTATTTTCATGTATGTTGATTCATCTGATAAATGTTCTACGATCATGCGCATGTACTCTATAGAATGTATCGTCTAAAATTACGAAACCTCCGCCTTTTTCAGCGTTCGTGATATGTAAATCCTTATTAGACTTCAGTGAATTCAAAGAGATTCTTTCATCGTATGTTAAATTGTGATGCAACTTAGCAGTCTCTGTAAATAGGTTGATTTTCAATCAGATCTATTGTACTATCAAGGTTATTATTTAACCTTTTTAGAGGAGTAAAGTTCGAAGGACTGCGTATTAATTGAATATCTGAATTTTTTAAATTGTCATCATTAAAATAATCTCTTAATCTTAATTTTCTGCAAAATTCTGATACATCATTTTCACAATCTAAAACATTTCTCTTTGTTGATGGAGTAAACTTACAACCTTTGGATAACAACTTTTTAGTGCTATCCCCTGGCTCCAAGGAAGTTCGTTGATTTCTTAATGTGTCTGCATAAGTACGCTGCCCATTTACTTGTCTATATATAATGATTATATATATATATATAGTTGTTATTAATCTTATCCATTATCAGTTTGTTCATTTATATATATTTAAATATATAAATATCTAATTTGTTGTTTTTAATCTTATCCATTATAAGTTTGCTCATTTATATATATAAATATCTAATTTGTTGCTATTAATCTCATCCATTATCAGTTTGTTTCAGAATTGTTCCGCTATCTTTTTATCTTGTAGTTCTTTTTTGTGTAACTATAATTTCGTGTAACTTGGCAGTACACCGTTCTATTTACATGTTTGATTGAATATTAGATTATGTTGAATCTCAATTGATTTTTGATATACTTTTCTGTCTTTCTGAATTGATCTTTTTCTTCTATCTACAACTTTGTTGTGACAATAAGCGAATACCATTTTATTGCAAAGACAATTTATTTCGCGACGTTTCAGACCTTCTTCATTTTCTAGCAATTATGAATTACAAGAAAGTTTTTTAAGTCCAGAGACTATGTAAGTACAAAATGTTTGTAAATAGCAACCTTAGAAATAAGAGTCAACATATGTACATATAGGCCTATATCAAGAAATCTAAAGTCAGTATCATATATGGAGTTAATATAAAGGGTTCAAAAGAAAAGATTCTTCGGGTACTTCCAAGCGATTATTATTGCGTGTGCGACGTTTCGCCCCAAAGGCTTAATCATGCACGAATGAAGATGTACAGCGCAACATTCACATCATACGACCGAAGAAAATCGATAAAGAAAATTATCACGTGAGCACATGTTAAGGTTAAAAATTCTACTGATAACAAAGATTAAAAGTACCATGAAAATTAAGAAAATCTTGAGGCGGATGTGCAAAAGTTCATATGGTTGAAAGATTCTTGTCTGTTCATAGCTTGGTTACCAGCATCATTGATGTATCTGCTTTCCAAGCTCCTTCTCTTCACATAACCTTTCAGATTTCGGTGCACGATCTCCCATTCAATATTCATTGAATGTCCTTTATGGTCAGAAACAAAGTGTTCCTTCACTGCAGAGGGATTACTCGACATTACGTGTTCCTTTATGCGCGTCCCTACCAATCTTGATGTCTCACCGATATAGTATTTCGAGCACAAGTTGCAGGTTATCTTGTATATCAGGTTTTTCTCAAAACAGGAATCTTTCTCTTTTTTAGAAAAGTTACACGCACAGCAATCGGCAGAGCATTGAGGCCTTTCCTTAGGGGGGTGGAATCTCCGTTTTAAGCTGCTTCCGGAGTCGTACCAAATGTTCATCAGGTCATGTACACCTGTTCTTTTCATCAAGTTGGATATCTTCCGTTTCAAGACTTCATCAATGAAGGGGATTTTCATGTGGATTTTCTTTTCTTTATCCTTCTTCGATTTAGGCTTGTCTCTAGATCTTAGCTTTCTGTATGTCTTTTTGATAAATGGCAATGGATATCCATTTCTCACGAATTTGTTAAAAATCAAATCGATGGAATAATGACGGTTTGCTTCGGTTGTGGACCGTCTCTCTGCTCGAATTAGTTCCCCGATCAATATTCCACGTTTTTGAGAAATAGGTCCTCCCGCATTCCAAGGGAAAATGCAGCCACTGTTTATCTCCTTCGTGTAAAGTCTCGAGGAGAACGTATTGTCAAAACTTTGCTGTATTTCACAGTCGAGAAAGGGAAGATAGCCGCTGGTTCTCGGTTGGTCTATGGTAAATTGTATGGCTTTGGAGACGGAGTTGCACGTGTTCAACAGTTCCGCAGAGGAGATCTCTGCTGGCCAAACAATCCAAACGTCATCAATAATAATAATATCAATAATAATCGCTTGGAAGTACCCGAAGAATCTTTTCTTTTGAACCCTTTATATTATGGAACCGGGTACGTGGAGGACTCGGCCTTAGGGCCATATCACTAACAATGGAGTTAATATTGAGATGTGCGAAAGATAGAGATCATAGCATTAGATGACATTCAGATGACGCGCTAATCCTTTATCCCCCTGATTGAGTTTGGGATCTTGTTCTTTAATTATTATCGCTTCTGTTATTTGCAATGTGTTGGTTTCGTTGAAGCTCGCGATAATTTCCATATTGTTGATGATATTTTTGGACTTTCCTTTGTGAACATTGAACCAGTGTGTTTTTATTGAGCCATTATTCCGATGTTGTTTGCTTCTCATAGATAATAGATTCGTTTTATAGCCAACATATTGGGGTCCCATTGCAAGTGTATCGGTATAGGGAGCCTACAACATTACGTGAGGATTGAAATTTGTCTATTTTTGTTTCTATTGCAGTCACTAATTTGAATATATCCTTACCTGCTTTTCCGGGCTAAAGGTTCAACTTCTGTCGAGGAGGAGACGATGTCTCTAAATTCCCACAATCTCATACCATAGTAAATCATAGTCACGGGATATAACCACTGCAATTCTAGTACCTTGTTTCATTACAAATAATGCTAGCTAGCATCAAATCAAGTCTTGTGGCAACGAAACATCAAGCATCATTCACTCAAAAGAAGTCAATGAAAAAAGTCAAC
Organism: Prostheceraeus crozeri; assembly: GCA_907163375.1. NCBI lineage: Eukaryota > Metazoa > Platyhelminthes > Polycladida > Euryleptidae > Prostheceraeus > Prostheceraeus crozeri. Next base: position 228,872 of record CAJQUW010010027.1, read on the forward strand.
GATGGTCCGGCCAGACCCGACTTATCATTTGAATGGCATCAAGATTAGAAAGCCAATACCTTTGCGAGTTATGATCCAATTACAATACAACTTTACATGCACGATATTGGAGATAAGTAGATAACACTTTGGAGTAGTAGTTAAACACTTTATGATTTGTACTGTAGGAGAAATCTCAATATTTGTAAAGTATGGGTGTGACTAGACCCAGGTGCATCATTTTACCGCTATAATAGCATTTTTAGCAACACCCTAAATGAATGGAGTGAAAATTCGTTTGTTATCGTACTTTGTGAAAGATTAGCTCCTACTACTAACAAAATATGATTACATTGATTGAAAAAGTGAATTTATACTTGATTTTTTTCAAACGCAATTGTCGAGCGCTGTAGGGATCGTTAGAAGTCGGTAGATGTGCCATTAGAATCGCATTGATCTCCTCCTCTTTAATTTGGTTATACATTTTTGCCACTATGGAAGCAATATGTCCTAAAAGGTACAGGTCAAAATTTTGCCAAATTGACATAATAGGAATGAAAGGATTAAACTAGATATGTACAAGCTTACAATCATCTCTCTTGTATTTTGCTTTTCTGTGGTTGAGTGTTGTCTGCAAACAAAATGTCCACAATCATGACATTTTATTGTTGTTTTCTTATTTAGTTTCCTCTCTATAGACATGCATCTCTTTTCCAGATTTTTTCATCGATGCAGTATGTTAGAACAACATGTTAGTTAACAGCTGCTGTTGGATACATTCATTGATCACTGATCAGATCATAGGCTGCATTCAAACAGATAGTGACATAAATGAGACTATTCCTACGATCACAGGTAGACTATTCGTGAAAATAATACCGACTTCCATAATAGCAAACGCAGATCCTGTAACCAAAGCAATTGAAACGCAATTTGTGATGGCAGTCAAGAAACCGTTTGCAAGCATTCAATTGAATGACTTCCTAATTGCATATCAACAATCAATCATTTGCAATTATACGATGACAGTAAAATCAATCATTTGCAATTTTTGGTTGCAGCAGTCAGGTAATTGCAGGACTTATCCCACCAAGCAGGATCTCCGGCAATTTTTCGGATAACTGTTAAATATCACATTGATATTTCCATGATATCGCGTTTTTATCGACAGGTATCCAAAACGGATAATGGATATCTTGCTGATATCCACTGAGGATAACGGATATCCGTAAATATCACTTGGATATACATAGAACTGCTTGTCTGAGGTATATCAAATTAATCACAGTAATATTAAATAAATATCTTTAGGGATTACAAATCGGCGATCGAGGAGACTTGCTATATTGTATTTTTGACTTGCGCGAGTTATACTTTGTACGAAGATCACTCTTTCATGATTATACTTAAAGCATGCAATTTCATTCCAATGTATCCCGACCTTTGCAATCATTTGAACAATATTTCTAACCTACTTTCGAGTCATAAGGTCGATTAATATGTCACTTTGTAAGGTGAGCCTGACGAATCTCAATATTAAAATATTCTTTCATGCTGATGCACTATCACAATGAGTTCTTGATTTACGCTCTGCAGTGTTGTCATTCTCTTCTTTTAGAAAGTGAAACTGTGGTAAAACCTACCGGTGACTGCTCTTGCTGCTATTGAAAATGCTATATGCTACTCTTTTAGGGAAAATGTTTCTGAGGATATTGGACGTCGCCGAATTTAGATATTTGACTTATAAATATGCAAATAGTAATCACAGATATTCGAAGTCATTAGATTAAATGTCCCGCTATGTAGTTACCAATAAGCATACCATCAACCGAAATTGTGATTAATTGTGTAAGTCAATACGTTTAGACGAGGAGGAGAACTTGATCAATACGAGAAACCAATATAGAGAAATGCAATGTTTTGATAAGATCACATTCATGAGTAAAAACTGATTTACTCATGAATATTATTTAACACATGCACGAACATGCTGTTATCCAAATATCCCATCTTCTCAAATCAAACCCGCGGGTTCTATTAATTCTCTCACTTAAAGGCAATCAGGAGTAGGTGAGAAGGAAGAAGATTGGTTGACTTTACTAATATTTATTGATTGAGTATAGGTTCTACGCTTCACAAATATCCATAATACGTTTATATATGCCTACTATAGCTGAGTCAAACCATGGTCCCTCAGTTTTTAACATATCAAATAATCCGAAAAACGAATGTGTACATGCAGTATATGCATGGAAGAGATACGACTCTTAGAAGCAAGAAGTTAAAAGATGAAAAAATATGTCTGTGCCACTTGATCGATAGGCCTACATCTTTTTAGAACCTCACTTTACTAGGCCTTCGACTTTTGCTTCAGAGTTTTTGTAATGAATACTACGAGAATCTCTGATAAGGATTAAAGAGATGTGTGTATGGTTGATGTAGCGTTCGCGCCATTTGTGGTTTCAGTAGGACTCATCATTACTCATGCCTGTTTCTTTCAATATTTCTATTGTCTGTGACTTCATAGTTATATCTTTGCCTTATATGTTTCTGTGATAAATTCAAATCTGCTGTTCAAATCTACACTAGTGTATAGTGTTCTGCCATTGTGGTTCCAGTAGGACTCATTATGAGAGAATGACTTCCTTGATGATTAAGTATTTATTATAGCACACTAGCAATCAACTTGTCTTTGCAACAGATTTGAATTTATCATAGAAACATATAAGGCACATAAACATATCTACGGGTCATGGGGAGATCTGACAATTACAGGCATCCACAAGATCGCGGACCGCCATGCGATGCAGAAGAATATGTCGCCTAACTATTCTCGACATCAAATTTTCCAACGCCTGGGTGTTTGTCTGGCTAGATCCAATGCCATCTCATTGCTAGCCCAAACTCTGCCAGAAGCAGAGTGACTTCTTTTGTACGTTTCCTTTCTCTTATAATGACTTTTACATAACAGGTTCCTTAGGTCTTTTTACAGAATTTTTAAGAATTCAGGAATTGTCTTTAACTTTTGTCACTATAAAGCAAAGATATAACTATGAATTCACAGACAATAGAAATCTTAACTCAATAACAAACATGCCTTCCATCACTATGAAGTCATAGGCAATGGAAATCTTAACAGGCATAGAGAAAAAATCACAACAGTTGAGTTTTGTTAAATCGTTCATTTTCAGCTTTCATTCAGGCCTCAAAATTCCGTAGTTTTGAATTCTGATTTGATATACATATGTTATTATATCCAGTGGATTAAAAATTACTTGATGTTCGATCGGCATTTCTGTTTTAAACACAAAAAAGTAAGTTTTGACATTTTGATAAAATATGAATCCACCGGATATCAAATTTATTATTCAATTATCTTAAATTAAATTACTATTAAATATCTATCCGTCTCGTGGATAAATTTTTCAACTTTGACAGATATATATTTGATGTCACATGGATTGCTCCTTGCCATCGGCGGCATCGAAGTAACGATATCCGTTACGGTTATTAAGCTGACATCGATCATCTTTATTCAATGAGTATTATTACAATAAATTTCGATAAATGAGACATCCACTGGATATGCAAAGGAAGCCGGTGGATGCCCACTGGATATCACATCGATATCCATAGGCGGATAATTTTGTACTATCCGATTTATCCCATCACGAATATCTGTGGCGGATATTTGTCAGATATCAAATAGATAAATTTTTCCTTGGTGGGCTATGCGATTATGACAATTAAGTAATTGCAATTTTGGGGCTGCAGCAGTCAGTTAATTGCATTTATGCGATGACAACAATCACTTAATTGCAATCATTCGATAACAGAAATCAATCATTTAATTGTAATTTCTTGGTAGCAGCAGTAAGTTTATTGCGACCATAAACTGTAGTTAATTGTTGATGACCACTGCCTACGATGGTTGAGAGGCAAACAATCCCCGAATTGAGCATGCAAGCAACAATGGAATGATCCTTGAAAAGTCAATTTTGTCAATTAAAACTTCGAAATTTCTCTTTTGAAGATTGTAGGAAGAATTTGAAATTTAACACAAAAATCCTATCCAAACTTTTCAAATACATGTAACCAAAATATCATTTCTATACTTCAAGAAGCATCGCAAGAGTGAATATCAAAAATACGCGTAAATGCAAAGTGCAGTTTCGTTGTCAATTATACAGCAATTGCACAACACCGGCTGCATTGCAAGACGGAAGGTGGCAATATCAAAGGCCTATGAATGATCAGACGGAAAGCGCCTTGCCTGGATGACACTTTAATAAAAAATTGCTGTAAACGTTGTATATCGTACTGCAACATTGGAACATCATGAAGCACATTACTAAAATCAGGCATCTGTCATCAACTAAAACTCCGTTGCCAAAAGGAATAATTGCATCTATTACACAATGTCTTATTTAAAGAACATGGTCTAAAATTGCTTATAAAACTATGTTTCTGACATGATTATCAAACCACCCGTTTTTGTAAATTGTTTGAAGCAAAGTGGTTTGAAGGCATTGTTTTCACTATGGTTTCAAAACCACACTTTTGAAAATTAATTTTTGCTTCATTATAATATAGTCACTACTCACTTAGTAAAACCATGTTTTTCAAAGTCAATTTTCTTACTAGAATCAATGAGTATATTATGAAAACGTATCCGACCCCAATAGAAATTAGCATGTATATTCATTCGCCAAAAAAAGAGAACCTCAAAATCGTTGCATGTGCTGCGTACCCTCTATTTCTGGAATCGATTTTAAGCAAGAGGCGCTGACACTCGCATGAATGAATGGTCAACATATTACTTGTTCTAATTTGCGATTAATTGTTCTGATCATAGAAATATATAACAATAAAATCTTTAGAGCGGACATGTATCTTCATGTGATACACGTAACGGCACATATATCGCACGCATTTTAACCTAGAAGCACTTTTCAATCACTATATGATTGGATTAGAATCAGTCACGGGTGCAGTTCTAAGCTCTGTATTGGTGGTTTGTGACCCAACTTAATTCCCCCGGCTGTGCCGCGAATTTGAGTCAATTTCCATTCTATACATTCTATAGTCAACTTCCGACATGGAAAAATAGATTGTTCCTCTGAAGCTTGCTAGAATGGAAATTGACTCAAGGTGGGGGCACATCCGGGGGAACTAAGTTTGGGCATGAAGCACCAATGAAAAGCTTAGAATCGCACATGTTGAGAGATGTATCTAACTGAAAATTGTGCGATCTTTGTGCCACTAATGCGTATTGCATGAAGCTTCCATTCTAGAGATTTCATTGTTATCAATTTCTATGACTTCAGATAATGAATCCATTTCTATGGTTCTGATTGATTGTACAGCGATCTGTCTTTTTGACAAGTGACTTTCCTATCTACCGGGTGTCCAAAAGTCACACAAAACTTTAAAAGGCTGTCATTCGCTTCAATTCAATCAGATTCACATGCAATATTTTTAAATATGTACCTCAGATCGGGGAATTTGATGTAGCATATTTGTTTTTATACAATCAAAACTTTATTGTCATTTTTTTCTTCACCGCTGTCAAATCTGGCGAGTGGGCTGGCCACCGGTTTGGAAGTCCTCTGGCGAAAATCCAATCATCTGGGAATATTCGAGACAAGAAAGATCTTGCAACATTCGAAAAATGTGGAGGTGTTCCATCTTGTTGGAAGATTCTTCAGTTCATACGCCGTCTCCTTCTAAGTTGCGGGATGACATGATCGCGAAGCATGTTGGCATAATTATCTCCTGTAACGGTTCCAGGAAGAAAGATAAGAGTCGATAGATGGCTCTGCGCAGAATAAACGAGCCATACCCTCACTTTTGGAGCGTAGGTGCCTTTTTTCGATGACTTTCCGCGCCTTCTCCGATCCACAAACGATACAATTGTGGCGATTCACATGGCGCCATTGAGAAATAAGACTCATCAGTCCACAGAATCGACTCAAGATCAAGGGCACCTGACGTGAGGAACCTTGCGAAAGTATTATGCTTTTCCTTATCATCATCTGCGAGTGCCTGGTTAGTTTTCAGTCTGTATGGGTAGAGACACAATCTGTGTCATAGGATTCGTTGAACACTGGTTTTAGGAACACCTGTTCTCCGAGAAACCGATGGACAACTGGCAGCTCCAAACTGTGGATTTGACTGTTGCGTTTCCATGAGCTATCTTGTAAGCGCGCAGTGCCGCTGAAGATGACTTGCTGTTGGTGAAGAAGAGCTCAAAAATTCAATTTGTGTTTCGAGATCCATGCCAAGTGTGAAGATTCATTGAATGTACAAGGTCTCTAAATGACCATGTTCATATGAATAGAATTCACATCCAGGCGATAATTGATCGATAGAAGTACTATGCGCACACGAACAATAGCTTGGTGCACGATCAGTGATTTTCGCCAACTTAACAGTGCATTGATATCGAGTCAATTGTAAACTTTAGAATCATGAAATTATGGTGTTTCTATGTGATATAAACGTCAAGCTAGAGTATAATGAAGAAATCAAACAGTGGTACATCAAATTCCCCGATCTGAGGTAAATATCGCATGTATAATTGAATTGAAGCAAATGACAGCCTTTTAAAGTTTACTTTTGGGGCACCCGGTATTTTGTGACTTCATGACTAGTGATTAATGACTTCAAATATTGAATTGTCACTTACAGTAGCGAACTGCAGTAGATCTCACATTAGAAAGCTCACACGCTAAACATTTTCTCCTTTGAATTTAATGTCTTTTAGGAGTAGTGATTTAGAAGCTAAAGTGGAGAAAGGAAAAGCACCCCTCCTCCGAGATATATACGCGCTTCAGAGCCTGGTATATCGGAATAAAATGTAAAATGAATTACTCTGCTACCTGATAGGTACAGCACAGATGACAGCGAAAGCGCGAACAACAGCAGAAGATTCATTATCAGTCCGATGTCGTGAGACGGATGAGACTCGCTTCTTGCTCTCAATAATAGCTTCATTTATTGCGCTACTCCAAGGCAGAGAGTGAACAAACACGACAATATGTGACCGACATGTAAGCAAGCATTGTGTGCATGATATCTCAATATTGTAGCAGTGGAGGATTATCAGGGGCATAAATCCCTTTCATAAGCATTCGTGCGAAATAAATTTCAAATTTCTTTCATCAGACTTCGATCTATATTTGAAGCCACATGTTGCTCAATTGTCGAACTGAGAAAATGAATCTTCAGTAGCTTTCACATTATCTGGTAAGCAAACTTTGAAATTTCGATCGCCTGTTTAACAAGAAAACATTATGAATTGAGACATGTCAACATCTCTGATCGTTTCAAGTAACTTAGTGAATTATGGCAAACTCTATCGAAAATTATTTGCTTTATCTTGTCGAATGTTCGCAAAGTAGAATTCACGAAAAGCATTGACGAACAGGTACTCTGCAATCCTTCAAATTTTTCGACAAAAGACAGAAAAAATAAACGCAGAGCAGTCTATCAAAGCTTGTCGGAACGGGAGGTTCATGTTCATTCGGAAAACAGAAAAAGCAATCTCTCCCTCTTTTACGACGATTATTTATTTGATACAAAAGCGTTACCCGACGCGTTGCGTCTCTCAGGACAGTCTCAAGGGCGAATGGCACAGGTCAAGCAATACGTTTAAATATGACTAAGGTCGAGTGGGCATCTCCTCATATCAGTTCATGACGTCTATTCATGAGGTGTGGCATGTTCTTGGTGATACACCGTGATTCAGCCATTCTAGTAGATATCGCTGATTTATATTTAGATAGTATTTTGCAACTAAAGTCGCTAATTTTCATCACTTTATCGGCATGCTGTTTTAAGTGGTGCTCACTAAGTGCACTTGTACTGTTCTTGTTCTTAATGCTATTAGCGTGCTCGCGATATCTAAGCCTGAAAGGGCGGGACAACTTTCTCCGATGTATTTCATATTGCAGAAGTTGCAACTAAATTCATGAACTATGTATTTGTCATTGCAACTATATTTAGGGCCAATAGATTTACAGATCTCACAGGAACATTTATTTTTATTCTCAATTTTATTTTTCGCTGTAGTACTTATCTTCTTGCCTGGTCGACAGATAATTCTAGCAGGGATGTCGTATTTAGTTTTAATTTTGTTTATTTTACGAGTGAAACTGCCGCTAATAAAGTCAAGCGTTAAATTGACGTTTTTTGATTTGTCTTTAATTTTTTTAGGCTTTTTGTGTTTCAAAGTGTTCGGTTCGAATCCGTTATTGACCAATCTGTTAGTCACTATCTGCAGGTTAGGTCTGAATGGTTAGGTTTACTGCACCATTTGTACTGTACTTGGTTATTTGTTATTTTGATGCTTAAGTCCAAAAAGTTCAAAAAGTTATCTTCCGGCAAGTCTAACGTGAATTGAATGTTTTTATTTATCGAGTTAAAAGTTTCTAATATATTTGAAAAATTCTATCATCTTTGGGGAACGGTCCCATAATTATATCATCTATATATCGTTTATGGATTTTAGGTTGTAAGTTAACGATATATAGATGATATAATTATGGGACCGTTCCCCAAAGATGATAGAATTTTTCAAATATATTAGAAACTTTTAACTCGATAAATAAAAACATTCAAGTCACGTTAGATTATTGATTAGCGGCAGTTTCACTCGTAAAATAAACAAAATTAAAACTAAATACGACATCCCTGCTAGAATTATCTGTCGACCAGGCAAGAAGATAAGTACTACAGCGAAAAATAAAATTGAGAATAAAAATAAATGTTCCTGTGAGATCTGTAAATCTATTGGCCCTAAATATAGTTGCAATGACAAATACATAGTTCATGAATTTAGTTGCAACTTCTGCAATATGAAATACATCGGAGAAAGTTGTCCCGCCCTTTCAGGCTTAGATATCGCGAGCACGCTAATAGCATTAAGAACAAGAACAGTACAAGTGCACTTAGTGAGCACCACTTAAAACAGCATGCCGATAAAGTGATGAAAATTAGCGACTTTAGTTGCAAAATACTATCTAAATATAAATCAGCGATATCTACTAGAATGGCTGAATCACGGTGTATCACCAAGAACATGCCACACCTCATGAATAGACGTCATGAACTGATATGAGGAGATGCCCACTCGACCTTAGTCATATTTAAACGTATTGCTTGACCTGTGCCATTCGCCCTTGAGACTGTCCTGAGAGACGCAACGCGTCGGGTAACGCTTTTGTATCAAATAAATAATCGTCGTAAAAGAGGGAAAGATTGCTTTTTCTGTTTTCGGAGCAGAGCAGTCTGTTGATTAGCTAGCTTAGCAATTCTAGATATTTTCATCTAGTTTGGTCATGCCGCACTGATGAGCCCTGTAAGGTGAAACGGTGCGTCTGCGGCTGTCAAGGAATTTTGCGGTTGATTGATCTATTCTGAGGACATGCTTCTGTTTTAGAAGCATGTGTCTAATGATTTAATCAATTTGCGCCATAATGTCCTGAAACGATTGTGACCAATGATCAGATTCAATTTATGAGAGTGACGATTATTCGTACTCCATCCACTGTTCGTGTGACGGTGTGATATTTATGAAAAAGAAACTTTCCAACATCACAGATGAAATTTACTTTGCGGATGGAAGAGCCACCTCATTTGTAGGAGTCATAAAGTAAACTTTTTTCTGATATCAGTTGTATCTTGGGTATATAATGATCAGCCATGCTACTCAGGGTACCATGAGCCAGGCACATCGTGCCCCAAAGTTAATTAAGTAACCTCAAATCTATTTCTTGCCGATGATCAGCAAGACCTTCATCGCCTCCTTAAACAATGCGAAGCCAAGAGACTCACCAAGCAAATCTTTAAGACGCCGGCGTCAAAAGTGACTAGACGATTGGATCAATCCTAACTTAATGCACTACAGAAAGTCGGCCGTCTCAAAATAGGCCATACACTTACATGTTTTAAAATCTAGCTTTTAAAAGCTTCGTGACTTTCTGCAATTGCCCAGCAGGTAGTTCGGCAAGATTGTGAAATCGAGCGATAAGATCGAATTTGTGCAAGTGGAAGACATATGTCGTCCGAAGCCAATAGCACACGGAATAAAAGCATCAAATCAATGATAATGCTCATCACGGGAAGCCACAAGGCGTCGATGTATGCTTATCACTGTATTTTTGATGCAGATTAAAAGACCTTTCAAGCGTCGCAAACGGCCATCGTCAAGCGAAAGCCGTCCATTTATCTTTTCATTTGAGTTTTTAGTTGTAATTTGAATATATGATTGAATAATCGAAAATCATATTCTTATAGTCACTCAAGATGTTTTCCTGTTCAGAATGAAGGCAAATGAGTGAGTATTCATAAGCACATATGCATAACCACCAATTAAAAGCAATTTTTGCCGATCAACTTTTGCAGAATAAGGTAAATGTGTACTTTCATATCTGTAAATCTGCAAACGCGCGCATGCTTCAAAAACCATAATTATATAATGTGCACCTACGAAAGGAAGTGTCATGGCATAAATAATTTACTTATTCCGCCAATAAAATATTGATAATTTCGTCATGCCTCGCAGATATCGCCTTTCATGACTTCTTTTGTACATACATCTAGCTTACACCTACAACAACCTGGTCTTTGAATCTACTGATGGAATCTATGCGTGTCTGTCAGGCATATCCTATCTATCAATATTTAATTATTCACATTTCGTTATGCAAACTGAACAAATTCGCCCGGCTCCGTTTCCCACTCTGATTAGTGATTACATCTACACAATCGCTACAAAAAATATGCTATGCACACTGCAAGTACAATTGAAATGAAATTTGATATGCTGAATTATCATCTTCATTAACTTATACATCAAAATTTGTGGCAATCGATAGAGTGTGACGATTCCCACGTAGATTTCAGTATTCTGGATGAATTTCTAAGATAGGCTTAATTGTCAATATCGATTAACAAACCTGCTCAACCGATGCTACCATTGCGATGAAATACTCAAGATGTCAAAATATACTCAAGTAATCTATTTCATGCTTTGATATTCGGATCGATATTAAAGATTTTTCCGCCTATTGGGACCTAGCGTCCCATGGGTCCCAGTTCTCGTCCTAGGCCCGTAGGATCAAAATCCTATGGGCCCTCACATGGGGCCCCATCTCATTGAACACTCCTGCTATTCGAAGGGCTTACAGTAACTGATAATCCAGGAGACAAAACAGTGATAAACAGATGAAGGGTGATAAGATCGCAAACGTATGCCCTGCGCACATCCTGGCCACAGAAAGGGCATTGCTCTACAATTTCGTTCGACGATCGGAAGAGTTAACGCGCAACTTCCTGCTACGATTCCAGCAACAAACAATTAAGTACAACATTATTGCGGAAATCTAAAGGCAGATGAGAGACTTCTACATGAACCTGCTCTGTACTTCGACAGAACCAAAGCAATTCTGGAAATTTGGGACTATGTAAACCCGGCTGTTGCAGGGGCAACGGACGTTTTATGCAACCAGTATGGAAGTCCCCGTCAGGGAAGCATATTCAGTACCACACCAAGGCGCACCATAATCCCAACACGCTTCAAGCCAAAGCCGACCACTGAAAAACAGCAACTTTCGATTTCCAGCTCATGTGGTGGTGGTTCACACGAGTATCGCAGCTGCAAACTTCGTAATGATCAATGCCACAGATGCAAGAAGATGAGCTACATTGCCAGAGTGTACCAAAGTCACTCCGCCACGAAACCTACCCGAGTTGTCAAAACTTGATAATAATTCAAAATGCAAGTTCTTTAAACGTACTATTTTAATGTTACTTTGAAGTTGCTTCAAAACTATAGGAAAAATAAGACGAGAACTAAACTTTATGAAGTTAAGTATGTATGCAACTTTGAAGTCAAGTGAACATTATATCATTAAAGTTATCGTCGAATTACTTTAAAGCTGATTCGTAAAATTGAATAAGAATTCTTATTAGCAAGGTATACTGGAGAATGTGATGAAAACGTCATTTCTTTTGTAAATGAAAAAAATGCTAGCCAATGATTCAATTCCGATTGGCGTTTCGACTTTTCATTTAACTTGTACGAACTTCAAAGCTTTCCTAGTAGGATTTTAAAAGTTTATAACAAGTTTCATCAAAGAGCGTGACATTCTTATGACGTTCTTGCGACCCGGGACAATGACATTAAATATCATGACAACACCGAGTAGGACAGCGAAGTCTTATACGTTACGACAAGTAGCAGTAACAGTAATCAAGACCAGCCAACGACGAGAAGTCTTCTGTGAATTTACCACAACACCGCAATAATACCGAATCGACCTACGAACTTGATTGTCGACAATGGTAATCCAATCAACTTCATGTCACTCAATCAGGTAAAGAAAATGGGAGTTGGTCAAAGAATACGAACATCTTCATCAGCAATTTGCTGCGTCTCCGGTCACATATTACCGGTTGTCGGGCAACTGAAGGTTCATGTCGTCGATCAAAGTAACAATACTGTGGTCTCAAGTCAACGGATCATGGACCAAATGTTCTGAAACTGCACGGTCTTCACTCACTCAAGATTAACGTTTCGCTAGCAGTTTCGGTCCCAGATCGTCAGTAACCACATTCCGCTCAAACTTTGTCTTCACCATCTGTTATCATTAACCTCAACTACATTTCATACACTGTCCCGTAGCAAAATTAAATGCAGTGGGATGTATCTGGATACATCTGGATGCATCTGATATACACTTAGATGCATACCAGGCTGCATCTCGATGAATCACAAAGCATTCCTAAAGCATTAACTTTGTAAAAAGTCGCAGTACATCTGGTTTTACTTAGATTCATTATATATCGCAGTCACTTCAAGAATTCCGAAACTCGTGATATGATAAGTACAAGTATTAAGTCATGATAAGTATTTCTCATACGATGATGAAAGTCATCCCAGTAGCCATTTATAATAGAATATAATGCTTACTAATTTAAATTATTAGTTAAAGTAGTCCTAAGGAGGACTGATGGCGTTCTCCAATCCGCAAGTGTACAAAGGCAATGCTACTGTAACCATTGGATTAATCAGTTCTTAAAAGAACTCAATGTAGCTTTCTCGTGGCAACGAATTAAAATTGATCAGCTTTGGCCCAATATCTGGTAAAAATGGAAATCTTAAGACTTGTAATACTACTCATTCTTGCTGTTAATATACTAATACCATAGATTCCAAACACTGCCGTATACACGTTCAAAACAGACGTCTAATATACTGTAGGCTACCGACTACAGATGCTGATAGTGGAAATAGAATAAGACAATGGTCACCAAAGGTTAAGGAAATTAAAAATGGATATTATAAAACAACAGGAAACCGATGAATAAAAATTGGAAAAGTGGAGGTAAAATATGGAAATACAACGATGCTACTACACCGATTACAAGTGAACTATATCTGACACTACACAAAGTGGATAATGGTAAGAGTGGATAAGTGGAAAGTGGATAATGGAGGTAAACAATAGAACTACAATGACACTCTACTACACCGAAAGCAATGAAACTATACACACTATACCTAAGACTACACATGGAAAATACTATTTCTTCACTTGAATTTGTTATCGCCAGTTTCTTCATCCGTCTATAGTACTTCATGTAATTCCACATTTCTTCATTTGAATTACAATACATCGACCACTACTTCAGCTACCGATTAAGGGATATAAAACATAATACTGCAGTCCGTCAGTCATCAGCAGGTACTCGTCTAGTTGTGTTTCGACCCCTAACCTGAACACTCAAACCCAGACGAGCGGGGTCCCACACATAGTGGCTGACAAAATACTGAATAGGTAATGATATGTCTTGAAAGATATGTCACAAAGATAAATCTGACATCATTCAATTGTTGCGTTTCCCACATGTAAACAGATCCTGTCATTAAATTCATCCCATCAATAAATACAGTATGCTTTTTGCGATCCGCACATGTAAACAAATCCTGTACATCAATCTTTCCCTTTTCGATTCCCACAAGTAAACAGATCCTGTTCATCCTCGAATCCCATAGGGATGAAATCGCTGTGTGATAAATATGTAATCCGCCTTTACACAAACTTCGCCTCATACATCAAGACTTAAGAATGGGAGCTCTCTCATCTCCCGTAAGCCACGCTAAGCGCTCTGTATTCACTCTTCACCGCCCACCCCCATATGATGGCTACAAGTCATTGTTAGTCGTTTATTCACCTATGCAGCAAGGCATTAAGGAAAATGTGAGTCGTTTGTTGGTCGCGTGCCTCATTGAAATTCACAGAGTGAAGTGAATTGTCGAGCCGAGAAAAGACCATATTTGTGAAGCGATTCATTATGCCTTTTCTGTGTAACTCATCAAGTCATGCTGAGAATAACCTCTAGATTTCATGATATTTAGTGTCTTGTTAGTTTTGTGTACAGCGTCTTGTAACTTCGAGCATATTCTACAATATCTGACTACCTGCGACGCGAAAACATGAAGGGCCATCTGTAATGGGATCATGCTCTCCGGAAAAGTCAGTTGCACCACAGAGAAAGAGAAGTCATCTACCTTGTGATATACTGAAGTTCTCAAGCTGTTCTGTGAGATTTGTATTTTCACATCAAGGTAAACTACCTCTTTATTGTTATCACTATTATATATACATTGTTATTCAACTTCTTCATATTAACGGTCTAGTGGCAAGAGTGTGGTAGTGCTGGAAATACTGGAGCATACAAATGTCCTTCAACTTCGGTAATACCTGTCTTTGAACATGGAATTTGGTATCATCAGATTGAAATTTGTCTGAGCTTTCCTATGACATCTTTTTCAACTTCGTTGGACTTCGCACTGAATCAGTGTTCCAAAGAATTCGAATTTTGAGTGTCATCTTGTTCTAAGATTGATTACAACCTCCATGTGTCATCACTTCCAATCTTTAAGAATCAAGTCTTACATCATTCGATTTCCTGGAAGCTGCGCTTTCATTTGAGGTGCGTCTCAACTTCGAGGGACGTCGCTGTGATTCGAAATCCCTAAAATTCATATTTCCTATCTTTGTCATATGTTTTCGCGAAGTCACGTATCGAAAGTCAACCTCACCTGTTCCGCGTCACTCTAACCGAATTCCAAGATTCAGTCCAACATATTGAGAAAGATTTTGTGTTGGCGGTATAGTCGTGGGGATTACGACTGGATTACATTACCAGGTGTCCTGTGTTCGAGTCCCATCGCTCAATCAATTTTGAAGTTTTCTGTTTTGATGGTCAGCAGACATGATAATGAAACCTTGAAACGATACACGCTTCATTTCCTCTTCTACAGACTTGTATTTTGATGTATGAAGTCATGTATTTGACCTATGAAGAAATATCGAAATTCAGAAGAAGTCAAAAGGAAAAATTATGTATCGGTCAAATTAATGTAAATTCGATTAGAAAAGAAAATGATCGACCTTTGAAAGTTCTCAAACATGAATACCTTGAAAGAGTGAAACTAGATATTCTATGTGTACAAGAAACAAAACTTGATCATAGTACAACTGATGTAGAATTATCTATGAACAATTACAGAACATTTCAATCTGGAAAAAAGAAGCATGGTGGTACGCTACTTTACGTTAGGGATACCTTTCCTGCTACTCAAATTCCGTTAACTGACAAAGGCAAGACTCTATCTGCAATTGAAGCTGTTGCCATCCATATCATAGCCACTGATGTGAAATTTGTACTTCTATGCATCTACCGTAGACCAAGTAAATCCCTAACTCTTGCACGTCAAGAAATGCATCGTGTCCTCAACATTTCAAATGCCGTAGAACCGGAAGTTATGGTGATCGGTGATCTGGATTTATGCTCTCTGAAATCCCATTGTAAAAGCAATACTGATCTACTTGAGGAACTTTGTGATCAGTTTGACCTTATGTGTCATGTTCAAGAAGTAACCAGGCCAGCTAGCGGATCATGCATTGACCTTGTACTTGCTCGAAGTGAGTTCATATCTGATGTGAAAGTTCATGATCCGGATTTGTCGGATCATTGCATGGTCGTATCAATAGTAAATTGTAACTGTCCGCCCTCTTTCAAGCGAACATTCGTCTGTCGATCTTTCAAAGACTTTGAACCAGTTGCTCTTCTTAAAGAATTATCAGCTGCATTACCTGTATTTCAAGTTTGCCAGATATTTGATGAGGTAGACGACACAGCTTTTTACATTGAACAATTGTATACAGAGATTTTAGATCATCATGCACCCTGGAAGCTAGTAAAAATCAAATCAGATGGGCATCCATGGTTCAATTCTAATATCGCTTACGCTAGACGTCAGAAACACAAATGGCTTAACAGAACCCCCATGATATCTGGGAAGAGAGACAAAAGCTCGTATGCATGGAAACAAAAACTTATGTGGCAAAAAACAGAAAACAAGTTAAACAGAGAGGCAGCAACTAAATACTTCAACGATAAATGTGATTCACAAGATGTACATGACTTGTACAGAACATTTGGGACATACTTGAGAGGGAAGAATCAAAGAGATCACACCAAAATTATGTTGAAAGATGGAAACCGCATCATAGTCGACGAAAAGAAGATTGCGAATGAATTAGGTATGCATTTTGAAAGCATATGTACCGAAAGTTCAACTCAAAGAGGAACTGAAAGCAAATTTTCAGACCATCTCAGCACGAAGCTTATCACGGACAATGTGGAAAGGGACGATTTCAGCTTCATGAGGATATCCCAATCCACTATTGAAGATGTGATCAAGACAAAAGTCAAAAGCGGCAAGTCAACCGGCATAGATGGAATTCCAGCTAGTGTTGTTAAAATCTCCGCTCCTGTTATTTCCATGGTGCTATCATATCTTTTCAATGTTTGCATTTCTTCAGGACAATTTCCATCGACTATGAAACGGGGTCTTTGGTCGCCTGTTTGTAAAGGTGGCAATCGATGTGATGTTAATCGATATCGACCCGTGACCGTTCTGAGTCAGTTTTCAAAAGTATTTGAATCTATTTTGACATTGCAACTGTCTCGCTTCATTATTCCAAAATTATCACCATACCAATTTGCCTACAAACGTAATCACAGTACTGAGAGTGCCCTTGTGTTTATGACTGAGTCGTGGAAGCTTGGCATCGACAAAAAGAAAACAGTTGCTGTTATTGCGCTAGATCTGAGTGCAGCTTTTGACAGTATATCTCACGAATTGCTTCTACAAAAGCTTAAAGCCTATGGATTAAAAAGCACTGCATTAAGTATCATGAGATCATATCTGAGTGGCAGAGAGAACTATGTGAGAATGAATGGACAAAAGTTTGACAAATGTTACAGCATGACAAAAGGAATTCCCCAGGGTTCTCAGCTAGGACCGTTATTATGGAACATTTATCTAAATGATCTCATCATTTTGATTCAATCATTGGGTGTAAATATCTCTATATATGCAGATGACATCACGATGTGGATAGCAGATGATAGTCTTTCTCGTGTTCAGAAACTAGCAACTCAGACATTAGATGTAACTTGGCGATGGCTAGACAAAAACTGCATGAAAATGAACAACGAGAAATGTCAATGTGTCGCATGGGGTGATCGCTCGGAAGATCTACGTTTCAAAGTTAAGGGCGAGACTCTTGAACAGTCGAGTGAGCTCCGATTGCTTGGTGTCACGATCGACAAGTCCTTTACTTTTGAGGATCATGTCAAAACTATTACTCGCAAAGTTGCATGGAAGCTAAACGGCATAAATCGTGTAAAGAAATTTATTAACAAGAAAGTTAGGTGGCGTTTAATTCAAACTTTCGTAAAGCCTCATTTCGACTATGTTTCACCGCTTCTGTTATTTGCATCACCATCTGCACAGCGTAAGCTTGACATGATGTATGCGAGGTGCCTTCGACACAGCATGATGGATTACACATCTCCTATAGAGTCATAGTCCGGCAGCCAGAACGAGTTTCTGCAGGGAGCGAGGCCGAAAGTGAGACTTTCACAGAAAGATGTGCATCCTATGCCTAACACGAATCGGTGCGTCTGCCGAGTTCCAGTGAGTTCCTCTTCTTGTCAGACAAGATCAAAGAAAAACACATGTAAATCCAATGGGACGCAGATTGCAGTTTTTGGATAAAATGAAATTTTGTATGTTTTCTCTGATTAAACATAAAGTACTACGCTCAGAGTCATAATTTTTGACATGGAATGTCTATAGGTCATTTCCTATAATGTGCATGTGCTTTTATCACGCATCTAATCGGCAATGCATGTGAGAATGTGGTTGAATGTGGATAAAGTTGCTCAAAATGTTTGTGTTTACCGACATTAGGAGGCTCGCCAAATCTAGATGTGTTTAGCTTTATAGACAGGGGTGCATGAACATAAAAGGAAATGACCTATAGACATTCCATGTCAAAAATTATGACTCTGGGCGTAGTACTTTATGTTTAATCAGAGAAAACATACAAAATTTCATTTTATCCAAAAACTGCAATCTGCGTCCCATTGGATTTACATGTGTTTTTCTTTGATCTTGTCTGACAAGAAGAGGACCTCAGTAGAACTCGGCAGACGCACCGATTCGTGTTAGGCACAGGATACACATCTTTCTGTGAAAGTCTCACTTTCGGCCTCGCTCCCTGCAAAAACTCGTTCTGGCTGCCGGACTATCATTGCAAGTATCCTTGAATGCATGCAGTCTGCTTGAGTGCTGGTATTTGACTCTACACCGAATCATGAAATCAATTCAAAACTCCTGGACTGTTTATAAGAATGAGGAACATAAGGAACATAAGCTAATTACCACTAGTATGGAAGAGCCAGGTATTGCTCCCATTCCTCTCATGCACATTTTCTGTCCTGCTCCAGATAAGTTTCATAGAAGCGTCTTCCAACAGCCCAAATTTAGAACTGTCAAGTATGGGAAAAATTCTATCCGCTATTTTGGTGCCAGCTTCTGGAACAGAATTCCATCGGATGCTAGAGTTCGTCATCACAAATCGGCAAGTGCTTTGGAAGCCATTCGAAAGTACATAAGGCAGACAAGTGGAGTGGCACAGTGAAGGACTACGAACTTGTTCATTTTGTTTTATTTTCCTTTAATTTTCTATATTATTTATGAATGATGTTATGATCTTAATGTACTTAGCCATATGCATGAATTTGCCGTGAATATAGTATTCTCTCTCTCTCTCTCTCTCTCTCTCTCTCTCTCTCTCTCTCTCACCATTTCTCTCCGCCAACAAGTCAGGTGGATAAATTCTTTGAATCAACGAATTAAAGTGTTTATAATTGACAACACATAAATCGTACATGCATCTTGATGTAGGTGATAACAAGCGTGCTAAATGATATTTCTTAGTTTTTATCAAATTTTTCATAAAAACATGTTCGCTGTGTAAGAGGAATAGGTCAGCTAGGAGTGGACTAGAATTTCCTCCCATTGGAATGCCTTTAATCTGCCTGAAAACTAAATTACCGAATGTGACGTAGGTCTGTGATAAAAGGAAATGTATGACTTCTTTTAACTTCTGTTTATCAAAACAGTGATAACCATTATATTTTTTCATTGAGCAAAAGGACTTATCATATCCAATGCAAATAAATTTTCTATTTGAGGAATTAAACACCAAATCCATAATAGCGAATATGTGATCTTCAATCAATTTTTGATCAAGATTCGTATATAAGGTTGAAAAATCGAAAACTTGCAATGAATGAACTTGTGTCGAATTTAATCTGTGTAGAAATTCTTGTGTGGACTTTATACTCCAGAAGCAATCGAAACCGCTGTTTCTCTTAATTGCCATACAATATCTCTGAAAATTGTCACGCAAAATACTTAATTAAGGCTGAATTTACTTTGATGGAAAGCTTTTCCGATGTGCATTGTCGTGCTCCTGCTATGAATCTAAATTTGCATGGAGTTTTGTGAAATTTTGGTAATTTTCTGTCTTTTTCACAGACAGATAGTTTAAACTCGCTTTTCATAATTGTTGTGTGTTGCTCAATTACATTCTGCGCTAAAATTTGCTCAGGACCATAGGTATCATTACCCGATATGTTTGACGTGGAAATATCAATTCCCAACTCGGCTAAGAGAATTTGGAGATAAAACTTTTTGCAAATGAAGGCATAATTATTAGATGCTTTATCAACTGGCGTAATTATGACGTCATTCTACGATTCTTTCAGATTTTTACCCATTTTGACATTAATCTTGTGTCGATTACTGTGTGCGCGAAATCTATTCGAGGATTTCTTGGCAAGATATATTCGATCTTTAATCAGTGCCATGATTCTTGATTTCCACGCTGAGAATAAAGTAGCCTCAAGCTTCTCTTTCTTACTTATTTTTGTAATATGCTCATCTAATGAATTACTAATTTGAGTTGTTATGGCACTCCAACTAAGGCTTTTGGGGATTCTGTGTTTGGTGCCAAAACTGAAGAGTTGACGTAAGTCTTCATCATCCACAATATCCAGATCACCCGTTATTACGTGACCATAATGTGGGTAAACAAAAGATTGCCTCTTGCTACATGAGCATGGATTGTTCATGATGTGCATCACATCCTGAAACTTTAGGTTATTCAAAAAACGCCCATAATTTCAAAACTTCAATGCAGTGGGTTTATCTAATTTATAGAATATTTTCGGTGGACAACGTTCTTGAATTGTGCTTGGAATTAGCTTGCACACACTGTGATCGCAGAATATAGACATGAGATTGAGTGAGTCTATTGTCTGAGATTCGAACGGGATGATTATGGTTGCTCGTTCTTTTACATTTTTGTGCTCCGAGTCTAGGTTAAGTTTATTTTGAATGTATGCTGTTAGTACAAATGTCATCATGTTTGCCTCATCCCTTGTCTTGCCTAGAATGGCTCTTAGCATAGTTTTAGGGAGAGATTTTAGATGATGATAAAACCTTGACATCCTACGCGTCTCAAAAGAATCTTGCTATTCTTGATAGGCATTGTCAAGTTCTATATATGCTTTTTTCTACCCGATTTTCTTATTCCATGACTCCTTTTTCGTCTGCTAATCGGATAACTAAAAAATTGATCATTGGATATGGACTGCTGAGATACACATCCACCTCCCAAAACTCTATCATTCAAACCCAAGGGGTATAAGGTATTGAGCATCTTGATATGCATGTCTTCCTTGCGGTTGAGCTCTCTGTTTATCTCTTCCGGTGATATGTATATATTGTCATCAACATGATCAATAATTTGCAATTCAACATCAGTCCAAGAATGATGATCTTGCTTAAAGTGATTGCTAAGATATGTGTTTAAGTGACCTTTTAATACTGAATGACGATGACCATTTAGTCTACAATGTAGCGGTTGCTTTGTCTGTCCTACATATTGCATTCCACATCTGCTACATGATATAAGATAGATAACATTTCTACTTTTACAAGTAAAAACACCTGGCTGATCAAAGATAAACCGGTTGCCTGTACTGAAACTTTCGTAGCAATTTTCGGTATTCAAAGATTTACAGCAAAGACATCTATTGCTACCACAAAATCTAATGTTTTTCAAAGTAGAGGGCGCTATACACTCCTTCGCATTAACGCTGAAAACTTTTCGTACCATATAAACCATGAGAAAATTTGCCAGAGCCTCGAAAAGAGCGAGGAATTTGCCGAGGTTGGACTTTCAAATTCCTGCTATCTATTGGCATTTGCGCCTAAGTGACTATGTATGATAATTATTAAGATGTGGGACAAATTAGGCATTTCGCCAGCTAGCAGAGGTCCAGTTGCGGGGTCGTGAAACCACCTGTATCTGAAGACATACTATCCAAGTAATTCTCATACGATGATGAAAGTCATCCCAGTAGCCATTTATAATAGAATATAATGCTTACTAATTTAAATCATTAGTTAAAGTAGTCCTAAGGAGGACTGATGGCGTTCTCCAATCCGCAAGTGTACAAAGGCAATGCTACTGTAACCATTGGATTAATCAGTTCTTAAAAGAACTCAATGTAGCTTTCTCGTGGCAACGAATTAAAATTGATCAGCTTTGGCCCAATATCTGGTAAAAATGGAAATCTTAAGACTTGTAATACTACTCATTCTTGCTGTTAATATACTAATACCATAGATTCCAAACACTGCCGTATACACGTTCAAAACAGACGTCTAATATACTGTAGGCTACCGACTACAGATGCTGATAGTGGAAATAGAATAAGACAATGGTCACCAAAGGTTAAGGAAATTAAAAATGGATATTATAAAACAACAGGAAACCGATGAATAAAAATTGGAAAAGTGGAGGTAAAATATGGAAATACAACGATGCTACTACACCGATTACAAGTGAACTATATCTGACACTACACAAAGTGGATAATGGTAAGAGTGGATAAGTGGAAAGTGGATAATGGAGGTAAATAATAGAACTACAATGACACTCTACTACACCGAAAGCAATGAAACTATACACACTATACCTAAGACTACACATGGAAAATACTATTTCTTCACTTGAATTTGTTATCGCCAGTTTCTTCATCCGTCTATAGTACTTCATGTAATTCCACATTTCTTCATTTGAATTACAATACATCGACCACTACTTCAGCTACCGATTAAGGGATATAAAACATAATACTGCAGTCCGTCAGTCATCAGCAGGTACTCGTCTAGTTGTGTTTCGACCCCTAACCTGAACACTCAAACCCAGACGAGCGGGGTCCCACACATAGTGGCTGACAAAATACTGAATAGGTAATGATATGTCTTGAAAGATATGTCACAAAGATAAATCTGACATCATTCAATTGTTGCGTTTCCCACATGTAAACAGATCCTGTCATTAAATTCATCCCATCAATAAATACAGTATGCTTTTTGCGATCCGCACATGTAAACAAATCCTGTACATCAATCTTTCCCTTTTCGATTCCCACAAGTAAACAGATCCTGTTCATCCTCGAATCCCATAGGGATGTAATCGCTGTGTGATAAAGTATAGTATTTTCAGCGGTATAAAAGTATAAAAGTATAGTATTTTCAGCGGATCCAACATTTCTAATCGATTCAGAAGAATGTCTGTAGGATACTTCGATTCATTTCCGAGAGTGGCGTGATCCCCGAATAATTCGAGTTTCAAAATGTCTATACTATAACAGTGAAAGAATTTTTTTAAGACGAATCCATTTCTGCATCTATGCCTCCTATACTCTCCAACCAAAAAGTTTGTTTATAGATTTGCTTTTGTGATTGCGATTTTCTACATGCAGATGGTCTGCTCAATTAAAATATCTAATGGGATTATTCTAATTTTCTAATCTATTTGAGGGCGCTGCTAATTTGCAAAAACCTAATTTCATCAAGGTTTGAGTGATCAGTAAGGCGGTTTTTATTGACCTAAAAAATTACGAATTTTGACTTTATTTTCAAGTAAATTTTTACCTAAAATTTTGACTTAAATGTAAAGTTTTTACCCAATCTTTTTACCTAATTCAGTTTTGTTTAACCAAAGAAAACATCATTTCAGACTTACAAGAAAACGTTACTTGTTTTAATAAAAGAAACACATTTTATTATTGAGCCCACAAATACAAAGTTCTTCACGAAAAGAAGGAATGCCTCTTAAACAACGAGTTAATTGTTACTGACGTTGTAATTCATTATTGCATAGTATTTAATGTTTAGGGGAGGAGAGTTTCTGTTAAAACGCAGGAGATTTTTCAACTGGGAAAAGCTTTGTTCGATCGCAGCTGTGGTTAATTGTGCACACAACAGAAGATTGTATTCAGGTCTGACTTTCATGCTTTGATGAGGTGGATACTGATGATGAAGAGGCAATTCTTTGTAACTTCGTCGTATGTTTGGCACTTTTACGTTGACTGTCAATCATAAACTGTTTTGCGTATTTCACCGCGCATTCACAAAGCACACAGAAAAGTTCATTCCTTGGTGTTACTTTAAATTCTTAAGGATATTGGCAAGTAATTCTTTTGCACTTGGATGCATCACTTTCAGCTGTCTTGGACATTTCGAACAATCGAATATAGCCAGTGTCAGTTAATAAAAAGATGCAGTTATGTGCGTTGAAATCCTTGCGAGAATATTTGGTGTCCCAATAGCTTAGCTTTTTGTTTTGATTGAAGAGTTCGGGAAACCCAGATCTAAAAATAGCGCTTAGGAAGGCCAGGTGTCTAAAAATAGCGCCTGGGAAGACCAGATTCCTGAAATATTTACTGTCTTATTTAAACTTTTTGAACTTATTTGACTACATTTCACCTTATTTTTACTCTATTGACTATATTGACTTCATTTATTTATTTTGACCGTATTTTTACTTTATTGACTTTTTGACTTTATTGACCGCCCTAGTGATCAGTAATCTTCACTGCTACGCATAGCATATAAGGTCCACATTTGCCTAAAACCAAAAGTTACAATGGACCCCAATTTAACTTAAAATACACAGTCTTATGACGTACGTGCACAATGCACATGTACACTGCAATCTGTCCACTTTTTGCAGCTTCAATCTCATCCAAACATAGGAATTTTTGTAAAAATGAATCTCAGGATTGAATATGTTGCCTATAATCTGTGAATAAATTCATCAACGACCTGTTGGCGCTCTTTGAAGAAGAAACGGTGCATGGCAGTAATCCGAAGATAACTGCATGGATTCATCTCCTCAAAGGTAAGTTTTCATTGTATGCCGCGTCCATCATTGCGACGAAACTCTTGTGACCTAGATTAATATCATTAAATAACTAATCTTTCAATCATATTGAACATAGGAAAGACTTTTGAACATTAAATAATCAATTAAATTATTAATCAAAAATATAATTACAGCTAAAAATAAATAAAAGGAAGAAACCTTAGATTGGTGCATATAATGAGTTTGTGTCCACGCGAGGTTCTTCTCTCGCCATCGTCAACAAGAATTAGGCCTATTCGTTGAATTCTAATATGATCAGGTTATTTTGTCATGTTATTTTTGTGAGATCAGGCTCGGAGTAAATGAACTTTTACCAATTAAATCACAAGCACAAAGACTTCCACTATTTCATCAAAAGAATAAATCTCAAAGAATTACAATTAAAACACTATTTCAATTTTATTTCAAAGCAATGTCTGCTCATATCTCGAAGCATCTGTTCATTAATTCATGCAGGAAACTTCTTCAAACGAAAGCGAAAATGTGTCAACAAAATCATTCATGTGCACGTAGAACTTGAAAAAGATATTTTAATGCAAAAATATGATTTCGGTATATATTTACTTCTAATGCATGTGGCATCAATTCTTGATGAAATAAGTTGAGATTACATGAGGATTCTAACTATTAGTATTGAGATATTCACAAATGCAAAATCTTTGAATATGAAATTATCTGCTTGTTCTCTGAATTTATTATCTGCTGATTGTATATGCATGTTTATTTTTGTAAGTTTTTTATCTGATCAGCAATTATTGACATTTTTCAGAATCATGTTGCTTTTAGCATCATTGTCTTCATCTGCAGGGTTGTTTCTTCATCTGCAGAACCAAATACTAAAATGTGCTATTTTGGTGATAGGGCCTATTTGAGTTGAACGAAAAGTTTGAATTGCTTGACCTTTGACCTCATCTAATACAATGATGTAATCTCACAGCGATCAATGATCATCGTTTTATTAACCACCTTGACCAAATCTTTTGATTGGTGCATGTTTAATTAATTTTTGTTGTCATTTTCCATTTCAAACAGTGATCTAAAGGAAATGTGTTAAAAATTGGCGGTTTTTGACCTTCACCTCAGACAAGGGATGACATTAGAAATAAAACTGATGCTGTTTTTCTGAATCCCCTTTCAATGCCTATTCCAAAAAATCTCTTTTTAGAAGTAAATACAACATAATTGAAAATCGTTGCTCACAAAACAACAAAGATCTATTCAAGAGTTTAATCGCAAATCCAACTGAATCCTTCAGAAATCTTGAAAAGACAGCGAAGTAAATGAAATATGAAAACAAGAGCAAATCTGAATACTTCAAATTCAAAATTCCCATAGTGTTTGACGAAATCGAGCATCAAACAAAACGATTAAAGTTTACGTTTGAATCCCATTACGAAGTAGGAGGATCTTGTTGCACGACTTGAGAAAGGGTAGTCTTCAAAAAAAGCAAAAATTAATAATAAATAATGGAGAGCGTTTTAAGCGGCGATTTTTTTTACCTTGTATTCGCTTCTAATGAAAGAGATTTTTATAATGTGCACTGTACAGGTATGCTAGAATTGTAATTCATAGGTCTTCTTCCACGTACAATTCGAATACTGTTCTCCAAAGATCGGCAATGATAAAATGATAATTTCAATGTGCTAATTAGTGTAAGAATATCATTTTGCATTTATTTCTATAAATATAAATGTTGAATTGTTTCCCCTGTGAATCCTTCCTTCTGTCAGCAGTACTGAACAAAAAGCTGGTTGACACATAGGCCTATATCTTATGATTTTACAAAATGCTTGCTTGGATTCCTAATTATTGTTTTGAGGAATTCTGGGTTTATTCGTTTGCGATTTTATAACTTCAGTCTTACGAATAAATTGAAGCAAAGTGCTTTCCATGCGTAATTAAGCTACAAATAATAAAAGGCTTATTAAATTTTGATAAAAAAGTCACAAAATTTTATTCTTAAAGATTTCATGACAAAAATTAATGCGCACTTGTAAAATTCATTAAATACATTTTCCAAATACATTCATGAGAAAATCATTTTTATTAGACCCCTAATTGTTCTACGTCGATTCTGAAGCCATCACACTGGACGGAAAACTAAATGATACAAGAATCGCTTCACCAAGGTTGTCAAATATTGATCGTATAGGATAGGTTTAGGTTTCGCTTAAACTAACTTGGGGAATGTGTGTATGTTTGTTTTAAAATACCCGGACATAAATTCAGATTTTGATGAGATCCTCGACAAGTTTTTAAGTAAACAGGTTTGAATGTTCTCTCGATCGGTACGAATGAGTTTATTCCTTTTGATTTCAATTTTTCACTATAGCCTGCCTGACAAATTGTACAGAAATTCAAGAATTGGTTTAGACTCATGAATCTATTTTGTACTTGTAAAAAGATATGTTACAAGAGCTTGAAATGATCCTATAAGCCTACTGCATTAACTTTGCATAAATCTTAATGAAATTATAATATTTTCTGATTCTTCATGTCAGCAACTATTGAAAACGTACATGCATAATTGAAAAAACATTCACACACAATTTGTCACCCTTTGAAATACTGAAAGGTTTGAATTAAAACACTATCCTCGAACACTGTCAATTCCTGCCTCGAAAAATTAACTGATATTGTTGGATGGCTACTGTATTGTTTCTGTTTAAGCCATAAATATAATGACATCAGAACCATTATGTAGAAAATGCAGGTCTGCAAAGTTGACCTGTTATACCGAAATTTGCATTATCTGAATTGGTGGTAGATTTAATCACCACATACATGTATATCCGAATACATTTTCCGGTGCGTACTGTGGGTATTTTATTGTTATGTTCAATTTCATTTTTTCAGCAATGGGTTTCGTGAAATTTCCGACCGTGTTGCCAAGCGTGAGCAAGATTGTGATAAGATGCGAACTCTTCACGAAAAATATACGGCAACATTGTAACAAAATCTCTAACATTTCCTATCAATATGGCTTTGCTGATTGAAGTGATCAATATTTTGATTTTTCGGCATTTGGTAGGCCGGCTAACAGTAGTAGGTAAAGTTGAATTATAGCTAAACTTATTATCCCGATTACTACATCCGGATGCATTATTTTGGACCTGAATCTGAAATGTAGATGCATCCTAGAATGCATCCGGATGCATTATTTTGGGCATGCATCTGGCATATAGATGCATCTTAGAATGCATCTAGGGATGAATCCTGGAGTGCATCCGGATGGATTATTTTGGGCATACATTGGAGGAGGGATGCATCCCCCTCCAATGCATGCCCAAAATAATGCATCCCGCTCAATGCATCTGAGATGCAATTCGTCTTGCTACGGGGTTTCATAATCAACTACAAAGCTGTTCCTTGCCCTACACATTCCTGACCACTTCCTCTCCTACAGCGCCCGGGGGAAGTGGTTCCTGCTCCGAGAATACTTGTACTTGTCACAGAGTTACTACTCACCAAGGCCATGAGCTTGTAATGCATCGTGGAGTAGTGCTTGATGACTTGATTGCGGGATCAGATTTATTTTGTTTTATGTTGTACAGGTGCTGCAAAAAGTCTTGAAAGAGTGCTCACTGTAATGAAAATTTGAAAACATATTTTGGGAGGCTTTTAATCCAGCCTCTTATACATGCACGTCAACTTATCAATCTATGCTAAAAGACCTGAATTTGAACTGCGGTGCAGAGAGTCCCAGCATATCACTGAAACTCCTTCACAGGTTAAGAAGCAAATCTCACTTCAGTAAATCATTTCAAGTTCAATGATGTACGTCACACACGAACATTCAGAGACAAAAAATCTTTCCGTAAAATCTGCACTCATCAGTCAGAAATCAGATTGCGAATACTATTCAATCAACGTTACATGCCTATTTGGGTCATTATTTTGATTCTCCGTTATCGATGTATTTGCTTTATGATTGACTTTGAAAATACACTAAGCTATCAATCATAACGTACCATGCTGGACATTTGATGAGCATAATTGTCAATTTGAGTTAGAAATAGGACATTGATGCAATAGCATCTATTCCAACTCCACAAATATTTGCCCAGGGTAATAGCGTGATTTTTACCAACAAAACATAGTTAAATGTTATTATTGTCAAAGAAAACTGCGGCATGAAAGTCAACACAATCAAAAAGTGTCAGTTCTTCCATGTGGACCATACTAACAAAAACTGCCAACTTCATCACTAACAGGGTTCAAGGTGCACACTTCAAGGTTGTGGTAACTAACCGATATGATTGATTGGATGATTGCAGAAAGTTAACTCTAGGTAACCAAGACCGTTGGCAAGACTGCAGATGACTCAATAGACTTTCTCTGCGTATTGTGGTAGGGCCTGCCGCCTGGTGACTGGCGTGATTAAAGCCAGCCGGTCGGCGAGCAGCATATTAAAAAAATTGTCGGGGCTCGAACGGCGGACAGCGTCTCTTCACCGGTTGGTTACACTTAGATCGTCAGACATTATTCAATTACCATGAAATCAGATATGGAAAGGTATATATGAATGGTTGGCCTATCGGTTCTCCGGATAAGCCATGATATCTATTGCAATGCAAATCATTCGCACTTTAATAATACCTTTTGTTCGATGGAAAGAATTAACTAATAACACGCGTTGCCTAGCACATTTAACAGTCCAATGATTTTTAAGCATAACATGCTGGCCATTTGATTAGCATAATTTTCAGTTTGAGTTAGAAAATAGGATTTTAATGCAGTAGCATCTATTCCAACTCCACAAATTTGTGTCCAGGGTACTAATAGCGTGATTTTTACCAACTAAACATAGTTAAAAATTTCGAAATATAAGGTTGTCACTTCAACAACACAGTCAAAATGTCAATATTTGGCTGTTCCTTTCTGGCCTTCAGGACAGCTTCTGTGCGTTGCGGCATGAATTCTATCAGCTTCTTGCAATCCTCTTTGCTAGTTTTGGTGGTCCATAGGCTTCCATCACGATCTTCTTGAGATCATTAATTGAGAGATGTGGGTTTCGGTAGAGCAACTCGATCGCTTCTTCACCACAGCCAGCAATTCTCGATGGGAGTTCAATTCTGGAGAACTGCTGGGTCATAGCTCCAGGACTCTGATACCAGAATTTTGATAACCAGCTTCGAATAGACCTTGACGTATGAGATGGGGTGCCATTATGTCGGAAAATTTGGTATCTCCGAGCATCTAGCTATGTTTAAAACTTTTCTTCGAGTATCTCACGGTAAAAACTGGCGCTGATTGTCCTCCTACTGGGTAGAAATCAAAGGGTACCGCTTGCTGCCATGTCACCCCTTATCATTATTGCACTTTGGGATTGTTTCACCAGACGAATGGTACAGCGTGCTTCGTACCGGGCTCCTTCTGAGAATTTCCTTCAGAGACATTTTCTGAGAATGAATAGAATTACATTATGCTGCTCTCATCACTGAACATTGCCTTATACCAATCATGGCTAGTCTATGAGCTTTTCACAGAATCGAAGACGGTCTTTAATTTTCTTAGGAGAATGATGTGGTGTGCGGGAGGGTTTGTTTATGGGACTTCAGCTTGAAATCAAGTTGGAGTCTTCGTCGAATGATACGATTACTGACAGGAGATGGCAGTTGTGACGAAGAGGAAGCTGTAGGATCAATTTTCACAATACGTCGAATCATTGCTGCATCAAATCAATCATTTTCTATGAAATTTTATCAACTTTGCACATCACTTGTTGATGTTGTTGTGCTTCACACGGTTTTTTCTCCAGTTTCTACCAGGCATGAAAATCTCCATTCTTCTTCAAAAAAAATGAGTACACTTTCTACTTTAATAAGCACTTTGGAGGAGTCATCACACACGATTAACGTGCGGGTGAGAGGTAATGTTTTCAAACAAACTAATATTTCATTTTAGTCCCTGATGTGACCTTTGGTGCGTATGTGTGATCGAAGCTAGGAAGGCTTGTCTTCTCTACTAAATCACCGAGTGAAACGACAATCCTTTTTTCACTATCACGGTTCATTACGTCAACTATTACAAGCTTTGCATGTACTGCTGTGTGTGTACTTTTGTTTGACTGAGAAAGTTGACATGAAGACAGTGACAGTTATGCACGAGGATAAATAACTTGTTTGTAGGCCTATTATATTTCGGGTCTAGTTATAAGCCGGAGTCCAATCATTTGATAGGACTCCGACTCCGACAAAACTTATAGGACTCCGGGACTCCGACACCGAATTCGCATCCCTGCTTTCTATCACAAAAACTGCCAATTGACTCAAATCTACACAAGCGACGTTGAACAACTGATTTGGATGCGTGGAGTCGATGGGCAATCGCTATTTGTGTCTACTCATCTTCTCCAAATACTTTCATCTCAGCGACGAGCGTATGGGAAATGAACTTATTTCTTTCCATTTCATACAACAGGATAAGCTGTTGGGCCTACTTAGTGAAATATAGTGAGAAATGATTAGATTCCGCACACTGTACGAATTGGGTGATAAAGTTCAGTCACATGATGTCGTCATCCGATTAGACTTAACGAATCCATAGAAATCAAGAGTTATGAAATCTGCCGGCAAGACAAGAACACCAAATATTGCCATCAAATTCTGGTATCAGAGTCCTGGAGCTATGACCCAGCAGTTCTCCAGAATTGAACTCCCATCGAGAATTGCTGGCTGTGGTGAAGAAGCGATCGAGTTGCTCTACCGAAACCCACATCTCTCAATTAATGATCTCAAGAAGATCGTGATGGAAGCCTATGGACCACCAAAACTAGCAAAGAGGATTGCAAGAAGCTGATAGAATTCATGCCGCAACGCATAGAAGCTGTCCTGAAGGCCAGAAAGGAACAGCTAAATATTGACATTTTGACTGTGTTGTTGAAGTGACAACCTTATATTTCGAAATTTTTAACTATGCTTTGTTGGTAAAAATCACGCTATTAGTACCCTGGACACAAATTTGTGGAGTTGGAATAGATGCTACTGCATTAAAATCCTATTTTCTAACTCAAACTGAAAATTATGCTAATCAAATGGCCAGCATGTTATGCTTAAAAATCATTGGACTGTTAAATGTGCTAGGCAACGCGTGTTATTAGTTAATTCTTTCCATCGAACAAAAGGTATTATTAAAGTGCGAATGATTTGCATTGCAATAGATATCATGGCTTATCCGGAGAACCGATAGGCCAACCATTCATATATATCTTTCCATATCTGATTTCATGGTAATTGAATAATGTCTGACGATCTAAGTGTAACCAACCGGTGAAGAGACGCTGTCCGCCGTTCGAGCCCCGACAATTTTTTTAATATGCTGCTCGCCGACCGGCTGGCTTTAATCACGCCAGTCACCAGGCGGCAGGCCCTACCACAATACGCAGAGAAAGTCTATTGAGTCATCTGCAGTCTTGCCAACGGTCTTGGTTACCTAGAGTTAACTTTCTGCAATCATCCAATCAATCATATCGGTTAGTTACCACAACCTTGAAGTGTGCACCTTGAACCCTGTTAGTGATGAAGTTGGCAGTTTTTGTTAGTATGGTCCACATGGAAGAACTGACACTTTTTGATTGTGTTGTCTTTCATGCCGCAGTTTTCTTTAACTTGGCAATTGGAATGTTTCTTTATCATAAAGCACGGAGCTTTTCTACGTGATCAGTGGATAGAGAACACAACTGTCACTGTCTGTGTCATAAATTCAACAGAGATGGGCGCGATTCGGAAAAATGAAGTTCCAATTGGCGATTATCCAATTCGCCATCTCAGAGATCCAATTATGATTATCCGATTCGAATTTAAAAAGCAAGTTCCGACTTGCGATTATCCGATTTGACTATCAGATGAGATGAAATTCAATTCGAATTAGTCATCACAGTACTCCATCAAAAATTTGTACTCCAAATATTAATTCAAATTCAACTTTTTAAACTGCATATAATTGAAACTTCGAGAGCACTTGCAGCTGACAATTATATAAAAAAATACTAAAGAAATTCTTATTTATTGGGATATCAAATGTGCGACTTATGCCTACTAATATTTAATGTAGGTCCACTACCACGATCAAAGACAAACATCACAAGATACTATTTAAAATGTTAATTACAAAAACATGACATCCGTATAAAGTAAAGGCTGGGCAGCTAAAACAGATTTTTCGCTAAAACAGATAATGGTGTATAAATGTAAGGACACGTTAATTAAGGACACGCTCGATTGAGCATGGTTAGGGTGTTTCATACTTTAGAAAAAGTTTCTTCCAGACTATTCGGCAATTTTGGAGGAATGGTCTCCTAAAAGAACCGGGTTTCCTCTCCGAGCCTTCTTTGACCAATCGTCAATTTCGAACACCACTTTCATTTCCGGGATTCCTGTTTCTGACCCATCTTCCGCTGAAAGTAGATAATCAGTACTGGTCGCTGCACCTGCAGGATCCTCTTGTACGGAAGGGGACACGTACGTAATCCCCATTTACAGGCCGAGTGAGGGTCACAAACTCGTGGTGTTTCTTACACAATTCCATAAGGCTTCTCCGTTCACGCTCGATTACTATGACGCTGCATAAAGTACACAAAACGGGCGCGTATTGTCTGAGTGACTGAGGGAAAAGATGCGGCGAGCATTGGTCTTATTGTTTTGATAGCTTGCACTACTGAGTACTGACACACGCGTTTCAAGGCGTCATTCGATCAGTCGGTATAGTGGGACTACAGACGAGAGTGAGAGAGTAATTCTATAACCAATCCTTGTTCTAATTGAACAAGGATGTCTTCCACCGACTGCATGCGTGCTGTAAAGAATAGCGAAAGCATGTCGCGCATACTTATAAAGATAATTTGCAGTCATTAATAAAAATTCTTTTCCTACTGTCTGCCATCGAGGTTGAATTAATGATAGGGCAAAATGATTAATTGAAAATCAGTAAGTCAGCATGATTCGATATGATGACAGCGCCGATAAGATGAGCCGAGTCGCGCGAATCGCTTAGAAATATCAAACAGTCCGGTTCGATTATCTGAACCGATTTGTCGATTTACTTCCGATTCGAAAATGAAGGTCCGAATATTCGGATAATCGGACTATTTAGTCCGCTTATCCGATTACTCACCTCTGAAATTCAATCACGTCAAAATCATTCCAAACCATTATGCCGTAAATTGATAACATCACCGTAGATTGATATATAGAAGATATTTCGAATATCTCTGGAGTGCTACACATGAAAATGTAAATAATATTCCCTTGATTCCCTTGTTATTAACTACATAGAGCAGTTGCTACTTCCATTTTTAAGAGTAAAGTGTTGTGATGCTTCATTTATAGGGGTCGACAAAAAAATTACGCTGTCTTAAGCGATTGGTTTGCTGAGATTGCATTCATCGTTTTCATCAAGTATTCTGACAACTATCAAGACAAATAGATTGCTTATCCATATTTGAATAACATCTAATGTCACTTCCACTTAATGAGTCATTATTTAACATTTCCATAGATATGAAAGTTGTGTCAAATTATTTGAAATAGAATTATTTATCATTATTGAAAGGATTATAATTTTGTGTTATGGCTGTTTCTATGATGATAGTGAATATACTATGGCAGTGAATATGAAATAGAGACTTCTTAATTCATCAGTTGATTGCTTTTCGAGATTCATTGTCTGAATATGGAATTCAAGAAGTAGTAGTATGACATGCATTTTGTGATCAGAACGCCGTCCAAAAATTGATACTATGCGACAAAGACTAATCATGCTTTTTGTCAACGTTTTCGGGTGGGGAAAACATGTTTAAAGTTAGAAGAATCCAAGATCTCATCAGAGAATTCGATGAATAGAGACGATGACACAAAAGGACGGTTCCTGTAGAACTCTTTCAAGTTGTTGTTATATATACATGTAATTTGTCTAATATCCAATAAATTAGAGAATTGAGTGAAGATGGCAATCGACTATCCTGTGACTGACATTTACTTTCTGAATATTTTTTATTCAGGAAATCAGAGATAGGCCTACATGAATTTGATTAACAAATCGTTCCTCCGCTACCCGGCCGTTTGAAAGTAAATGTCAGTCACAAAACAATATTCCTCAAGATCTCTAAGATGGTCACCCTCACCTAAGTTTCGAATTTATTGGATATTAGATAATAACATGTGTATAGCAGCAACTTGAACGGGGTCGGATGCTAATTTGTTCAGGTGCTATCACGTAATTACATATAAGATTTCAAACATAAGATATATATTTCCTGAAAGCTATTGTGCATCGAAGCAGATTCTTGACTAGAAAATGTTTCGATTCCAAGTCCACGTCCATGGGATTGTGCAAGTCATTTGCAACAGTTCCAAGCCAAAGCTTATTTTTCGCTGTGCGCCTTTGTGTTTGCAGCGTAATTTGAGTGCTCAAAATAATGCATGCAAATTGTTTTATTGAAATAAAGGTAATTACATCAATTGATGCATCAATGAGACGGCTTTTACATATTTGTCGTAAGCAATAACTTCCATCTACATTGATATCTAGTGAAGTATTTCTGCAGTTTAGAATACTTTGTAATTCGATTTATGTTGAAAGGCATCATAACATTGCAAATATCATTTTCAAATTCCTTGTATTTCAGACTTCTACTAACTCTCGTCTTTTGTACCTGAAGATGATTGGTGGGATGGTAATCGAAATAATGTGTGCATCTTGAAATGAAGAATAATAATTGATGCCGGTGTCTCTAAAGCCTGACTCTTTCCAACTCAAATTACTATACTAAGCTGTAGTGCCGCAGTTTGTCCACACCAGCTATCTTTTTATCTTAGTGGTGAGTAATTATAGCTATGACTGTGAGGCTGGACCCACAGTTGATGAAGCTTCTCAACTGCATTCCATGATTTTCGACACAAATCAAAGCTTGCATAATAAATTTTAGATTCTAACCGTACCCTGTGAACCGCTGCAGTGATGCAGTGAAATCTCGCTTCCTCTATAAACCATTAAGGCCTCGGTGTTCAACACTTGAACGAAATCTCATCAAAGTTGGCAAGCATGCTCGTTAGGGTACTAATTAAGGATATGTCGCACTAATATGTACAAGTAAGCATAGATATCGGAATTACAGACTGGTGAGCGAATGTGCACCATGGGCACATACACGTATAATTTCATGTAAGACTGCAAACAGTCTTAAACTGACTGCAAAAGTCTTATTGACACAGTTTTGATACGATGTAGGTTTCAATGATCATCATGTACAACAGCAGTGATCTATTATTTATTGAGCACAGAAAGATATACTGCAACGGAAATTACGTGATGAATATAGTTATGATTATACAATTTCATATGCAATCAATGTAAAAATATTTTTGGAGACTGAAGTCATCCAGTATTTCTATATCTTTTTCAAAATTTATAATTTTTCTCATACTAACTCATAGACTCCTAAATATACTATGGCGTGGACTGCTGACAGAAGAAATGTGCGCGTGCGTGCTGTAGGCCCTACAACATAAGATCTAAAGTTACACATTTATGTTTTTATGAAATCTACCCCAGAACAATTATTTGACATATTTTATACTTTAAAACTAAATTCAGAATTTAAAATACTATTTCAATGTGAAAATGTTATTCATAAAGTTTGCAAATACATGTAGATCCTTTCAAGGTCAGAGTCTTATTCACCAAATGATGACGCAGAGGCAGGGACGCCAGCCAAGTACACGCTAACTTACCAGGTTCGGCTGCGCGCTTTAATATTTTCCCTTTCACATGACTCAAAGGTCTGACGCCGGCTAGAAATACCGCAGTAGCACGCGCCGTTGTTATTTTCGCATGCAGACAGCTTATTGAGACCATGCCAACGTGTTGCGTGCCTCGTTGCACATCCGGATATCCATCTCAACCTCGATTACATGGAGTTACATTTCATAAGTTTCCTGCCGATGATGAACGGCGTAAATTGTGGCTTCGAAGAATTCATCGTGACTTTACTCCTAGTGATTCACATCGTGTTTGTTCTCTACACTTCGTCGAATCAGACTTCAAGACCTGCAGCTCAGATGGAAATAAGAGAAGGAAGCGCTCTCATCAATCTTTACAGAGACGCTATTTGAGCTCATCGGCATATCCTTCAGTTTTACCAAATTTACCAACTTATCTCTCGACTCAACCTGTTCAAGTGAGAACTGCCCGTGCCACGTCTAATGCCAGATTGGAAACCGAAAATCAACTATTAGCTCAACAAATAGCTGATTTTCAGAAGTCGGATATCATAAAAAGTTTGGATGACATTCAGGCCTACGTTTTGAATCAGCTGAAGTCTAAGACCATATTCTACGCAGTGAGGAATGATTCCGTCTTGTATATTGTCAGCTATAATTTCACCGACACACGTTTGTCTATCTCAGCATGTATTTGTGTCAACGAAAATCTTCATTTTTCAGCGAGTCGAAATGGATCAGAAATTGAATCAAAACATCTGACATGCATGCAATATACTAAACAATTGATTCGTTTTTCTGATTTGGAGAATCTCCTTTCATTTGTTGCTAATTACAACGTGGATTCTGTGACTATTGCTGAAGTGTGCGACGAGATCGAAAATTACGTCGAAAAGAATGATTCTTTAAGTGAGATTCATCGCAATAAATATCATTTTTTAATTGAGCAGTTGAGTTTAGTCGAGAAACCAGTCAATCGGAGGCGATATTCAACTAACTGTTTGATAAAGTCTCTATTGTGGCAATCAGGCAGTACCTCGTGTTATCGATCTCTAATTGAATCTGAATGCCTCACTCTTCCATCTATTGGCACACTTCGGACTCTTTCATCGGCATTTCAGCACAATGATGCTACGATTCGTGAGTACCTAATAAAACGCCGAAATCAACTCTCTGATATGGAATCCAACGTACTCATCGTTTTCGATGAAATATATGTGTTTCAACGCCCTGATTACCATAATGGTCGTTTTCATGGATTAACAACGGAAAATAATAAACCTGCAACGACTGTTTTAGTTTTTCTCATATCCTCTTTATCATCGTCATACAATGACGTCATTGGAATGATACCTTTGACTGGATTAACCACGGACATTCTGAAGTATTCATGTGAGAAGATATATGACATTGTCTTGAGAACAAATTTGATTGGGTTATGTTCAGATAATCACGCCGTCAATAGAAGTTTTTTTGTTTCCTTGGGAAGTGGAACTCTTCAGTCGGAAGTGGAATATCCTATTAACTCCGGAACTACTGTCTTCGTGGTAATTGATCCAATTCACACGCTCAAGAATATTTATAACAATTTTCAACGTGCCACAAAATTCGAGTTTCCATTTGATGGTGGCTTCTTAGAAGCTCGATTTTCTCATATCAGGGAACTTTTTTCATTGGAAGCAAATTTACCCGTTAAACTTGCTCACAAATTGAAAAGTGATTCTCTTGATCCTTCTAACATACAGCGATCATCATTTAAGCATTTTGCCGCCATATTCCACGAATCTACCGTTCATGCCCTAGAATTCTTCATGGAAAACGGTCATCCAGAATGGCACGGGACATATGTATTTGTGAAACTGATTCATGATCTTTTTTGTACTATAAATGTCAAAACGCCTCATATTGGATACCAAAAGCGTGATGATTATCGTGAACCAGTTGATAATGTCAATTGTGTTAACATAATGCGACTTGCCAAATTCCTTGAATTTTTCAAATGTTGGGAGATCTCAAAAAAGAAAGGTCTTACAATGCCAACTTCAGCGGCTTGCCGACTGATGTGTGAATCTTTAGTTAACATTTCGAGACACTTGTTGACTGAGTGCAATTTTTCGTATGTACT
Organism: Prostheceraeus crozeri; assembly: GCA_907163375.1. Classification (NCBI taxonomy): domain Eukaryota; kingdom Metazoa; phylum Platyhelminthes; order Polycladida; family Euryleptidae; genus Prostheceraeus; species Prostheceraeus crozeri. The sequence continues at coordinate 267,415 of CAJQUW010010027.1, forward strand.
GTTAGGTAAAATACAAAGCGACATAATCGAAAAGAGATTCGGACGATATCGACAAATGAGTGGCAGTAACTATTTTATTAGTGTTCGTCAAGTATTGGAAAGTGAAAAGAAATTAAAGATACACAACTTTTTGACTCATTGTAACATGTCAGTTAGCGATTTATCCATTTTTAGACAACATGATTTGAATGATGATACTGAATCTGATTCGCAAATGTTTAGTGATATCATTTTTGAATATCTCAGAGACATTTCAACGGATGACTTTCACATTGCTTTGGAAGACAATGAGCTCAACACAATTTTTTATGTAGCCGGGTACATTATACATTGTTTTCAGAAGCGCTCTCATCCACATTGTTGTTTGACCACTTTGTGTGACGATGTATCGACAAGGAACATGCCAATGATAGAATTTGAGGAAGAGAGCGAATTTCTCAATATTTATAATCGTGGGGGTTTGAAGTACCCTTCCGCATTCTTCTTCAATTTTTGCTGTAAAGTGTATCGCGTTTATTGTCGTTTACGAAACAGTGACGAGTTCAATCAATTTTTATTGCATCCATATCCCGCAAAAATTTTTTGTACCGCTGTTTGTGCAGAAGAAATCGAATGCAGTAATGGCCATAACATTAATAAGTTGTTGCGCACGCCTGCACGTTCATTGTTTAACATGTTCGCTAAAAATCTCATGACTACTTTTGTCAAGCCAAAGGCTTCAAGTCACAAAATCGCAAAATTGAGATCGTCGAAAAACTGATTATTGTGGGCCTACTTGATACTTGTTCTTTCGATGAATCTATTTAATGTATAGTCGAATTGTGGTATTTTGACTTATAGATCTACAGATTCTGCTATTCTTACAAAAATCAGTCTGTTAGCTACATGTGCTCGTATATGTAGATCTTTGATTTGAGTTAGTGAAATTGCTTCACTATTAAAAATCTGTTCTTAACACCGCTATTTTTGCATCTTCTGCTTTTGAGTTGATTGGGGTTTATTAATTGTTAGAGATAACAATATTGCGCATATGCAATACTGCTTATTGTACATATTTTACAGGAAATAAAACCAAGTTATGGAAATAGCTTATAGTAAAATCGTACATGAAAACTAATATTAAAACTTATCCAGAAAGTTCACATAAAGGATAAAAATAAGAAATGTGAATTTTAAATGGAAAGAGACGTATTTATATTATTATTTCGATCAGATCCAAGCATGTCTCCGCCAAATATACGAACGTCAGGATGCAAACTTAATCAATGTTCACTAATCAAAAAATGCAAACTCAAGATCCTATGATGTACAGACTAAAATTTTGGAATTTAGGAATCTTGCTTCCAAGCTGTTTGCCTTTTGCTGAGGAAACGGGTTGCAGCAGACATTTAACGATATATCGACTGATGTCCAATAAGTCCATTTTCGAATTGGGATCGGCTGTATTGTAGAGTACCGATGCATTGACAACAGTAACATCAATATTGTGCGTAAATATGGCAAAATATCATTTTCCCTCTGATTGCTGTTCTGCACAGTTCTGTCTTACAATCACTCTGATATCATATTATGCTAACGCAGCCACGTCCATTTCTGATGTTACTGCCCTCTACAAATCCATGATATAATGCTACATTGTCCTTCCACCTAACTCCACATACCCGGTACAGCATTTTCTTCATCCACCACCATTTCTAAATATCCCTCCCCTTTTTCTTGAAAGCATCAACACCTGTAAAAATGTCTTTCGGAATTCTATCCGTATTATTTCTCACCGATCCAGTTGCCGTTATCCCTTTTTCTTTTAAAAGTACTATCAAGCTATGATTAGTAAAAAGATTGTCAAAGTAAGCCTCTATAGCTTTTGGTAAATCTTTCGTCATTTCTCAAACTACCCATACACCTAAAGGCTCAATGCGGGATTTTTCTTCAGCACCTTCAAACACCAAACGTATAGGCTAATCCTGTTTTGAACCAGCTCAGTGCCCATTCTTTGAATCCAAAACATATCGGCTCCCCGTGTATTAATAATTGTTCTAAGCCCTGTCTTCCGCAGTATAATCATCTTTTCATCTACAAAGCATTTAACAGAAAAGTAGGAAATCTGACGTAAGCTTTTGCTGAATAAATTCAATACAGGCCTGATTTTATGCAACTTTCTTTACAGTCTGCGGAACCTGTCAATTGTCGTTGAATTGGAGATACTTTTTCACCGTATAAAATCCATCTCTTGTCATCGCGTTAATGGACCAGTATACACGCTGTTGAGGTATCTGTATTCACTAAGTGAGAGTGCGACAATGAATGTTTGGTATTCTTCAGGCGTGGATTAAAATATGAAGTTATTCTGTAAAGCATGCAGATTCAACTCATGAGATATTGTAGCTCAAAAATCAAAAAGACCTTCGGCCATCACATCAAATATTTCCATGTGTGTTTTCCCTCCGGGCTGCTCTTCTATAGCCTCACTTTCCCTGTCTTCCCTGTTCATCAGCAATTTTGAATGGAATCGTGAATAAGATGTCTTCTTAACCTAATTGACTTCAATTGTTCGGTGTTTTGGCTCACTTTCTTCAGTTATTTCGTCTGCAATCCTTTCACCGACATCATATATCTCTACTCTACCAGGAACATCCACTGGGCAGTTAACTAGCTAACTTCTGGGCTCGAGTGTCGGTGTGTCAAACATATTTTGATTTTTTCATTGCATGAATTCTTTATCAACATATTCATCAAAGTCTAAAATAAGACGTCTAAAAACTTACCGATACTGGATGATTTTTCTAAAAAATATGACATCAATTACACGTAAGCTCTTTCTTTAAAGCAGAAAAGAATTTTTTTCATGAAAGAATAAAAGTGAAACGATACTGTTCATGAACACGATAATGATAAATTCCAAGTTAGTTGTATGCTTAACGTTTTTCTAAAATTTAACACATGTGCCCATGGTGCGCAAATGCGAACTAGGAATAAAACGGGACAGTTTTCATCAATGAAGTAACTGCAGCAAACTTTTGAGATTTATTGATAAAGGAACGGAAAAAAGTACTAGAAACAATCCATCAAGTCAAAATATTGCACTAGCCAATCCATCAACATATAAATTACGACCAAAGATACGTCCTTTGATATTTCAATGAAATCCATTATTTGCTGATGTAACACATTACTAAATTTCAAACAGAAGTGCAAATGAGACGAAGCTGCATGCAATGAATAGATTAGACATCTATTGATGTTGTAAAACAAAGATAATCACAGGCACGATCTTATTAGCGACAATATGATGGAAATAATTTTGGTGCGCATTTACGCAGCATGGGCCTTGTGGGCCACATCAGTATATGATCACTTTGTGTCCGCCTGAAAAAAAATTAGGGATGTATGACCTCTGTATGAGTAAGTTGTATGAGTGAATCTGTCTCATTGCCATTGGATAGAGCGCCTGAAATGAAGTGAAATGTTATTTTCTTGATGTGATGTTTGATGGCTATTCGTGCTGGAGATCTCTCACTTATTACATCATCGCGAAAGCAAACCGACGGCTTCACATTCATCGTCGTCTAAGAAGTTTTCCTTCAGGTGAAGAGTGGCACATAGTTTACGAGTATCAATCGTCAATTTGGTCGATGGTAGCAAACGCATTCCCAGTTTTGTTGGCATGAACAAGATAATGTCAAACCAGTTGTAACAAATTGAGAGCCGGGCACATCACATAATATGTAAAATTCTGATTGTGCATGAAAGCATGTAACAAAGACGAAATTAAAACTTCACGTTTTTCTCAGAGCAACAAGTATTTTTTGTCAATTCCCAATCAAACCTGCCACTATCTGCACAACTGCGAGTGTATTCCGATCGAGTGACTTAGAAGTCAATATTCTGTCACTTTGTGCAGAACACTTAAACTTATGTCTTTGCCTTTTATTGCTTCTATGACATAAGTTGAGTTAAGCTCATAAATATGCACAGCTTAGTACGACGGGCATACCAAGGGTTCGCGACGTTTGTCTCTCTTACCTATAGGCGTCCTTTTTTATGCAAATGCTTATCTTATCTAAATTATTCTTCTCGATGTATCAATGGGAAATCCAAGATATTTCATATATATCGAGAAGTCTATGATTTAAATATCATTTCTGATTGTTCTGACAATTAATTGCTTTTCAAAAGAAAAGCATGTTACTCCCATATATAAAAATATTTACTGACATAATGTAGAGCACATCATTTTTCAGTACTCACACGTTCAATTTCAATACACTGTTCCCATCTCTTCTCAAGTTTCTTTATTTCTTCTCCAAACCGCTCCGGCAGAAATCATGCGAGTGAAGCTTTCAGTGCTCTGTTGATTTCCTTCTTACGATTGAATCATTGGACACCCCTGAGTGGTTCCTTCATTGGACCGAAGAGATTTAAGTCACTGGGAGCCAAGTCTTAGGAATACGGGGGTGAGGAAGCAGCTGCCACTTCAGCTGCTTGATCTTGGTCATCGTTGTTTTCGATGTGTGGACCCTTGCGTTATCCTGTAAAAATATACAACCGGTGAGTTCTTTTATCTGTAGTTTAATTTCACAAAATTTAATCGTAAGCTCGTGATAAATTGATTACTGAAAGCTTCTCTTGGTCTGTCCAGACACTTGGTTTAGAAAGCAGTGTGGTTTGCCTAATTAAATGAAGCAATCAGTGAATGAAGAGTGATTGCAAGTTTGTTGCTTCGTATGATCATATCATAGCTGATCATTTCATATCAGTTCTTGGCTATCCCGTCGGCCGCCATCTCTAATCGATCCACTTTTCGGACACAAGCGTCATCAACTGCGGCGTGAAGAAAATGCTATTGATTGTGAACAGTTGGCGACAAGCCAAGATCTTGCGCGCAGATCCAAGATTCGAAATCTTACCTCAACCGAGGGAAATGATGACTCACCAAATGTCTGAGTGTGGGAGTAATATAAAATTGAAATTTGCCAGTGAACGGATGGGCCAATCTTGATAAAACTCATCTTGGAGCTGATAACGCCAGCATTACTTTAAGCCCAAACTCGAAAACGTCAGCATTAATATAACAAAAGTTGTTCAGTTGTGTGTAGTTGACCGTTAAAAGCATTGTTTAATGCTTTGCAGCTGACCAGACACAACCTAAACGCTCAGCCAATTTGAAGTGCTTAACATGACCTTTTACATGGTGCAAAGATAATTCAAGTTGAGTATGTTTATCAATGAAAAAACCTGTCCGACTTTTTTAGTAACAATTATTAGTATTGTATCTTTTTGTACATATTATTTCTATCGACATCAGTAAGGGATTTGATAAGGTAACTCATAAACTTTTATTGGAAAAAATAATGCACAGTTGTTTACTTCAAATTATCTTTCAAATCGGTTCCAGAGGGTACGATGGTATAAAGACTATAGCAGTTATACTAAAGTGAAAAGTGGGATTCCACAAGGGACTTCTTTGGGCCCTTTCGTGTTTGGCTTTTTCATGGCTGACCTTTCATCCCTTTCGGCGGGCAACGTTCTTTTGTTGAAATATGTGGATGACATAGTCATTGCCGGTTGTGTTGAGAAATTGACCTCAGACAACCCTGTGAAGGACATGCTTTCTACAATTATCAACTGGACTAACGTTAACAGTATGACAATAAACCGAGATAAATGTCGTCAGATATTTGTTGCCAGTGTTATTAAGTCACCAAATTTGACTAATTGCGCTATTACTGATGTTCCTATTGTTGATTGCGTTAAAATTCTAGGTATCTCTTTCGATGACAGACTTAATTGGAGCATGCATGTCAATGGTATTTCAAAGAAAGCATCTACCAAGATCTTTGTGCTCCGTCAGTTAAAGCCTTTTCTAACTGTACCCGAAATGGCAACAATTTGCAATAAAAGTATACATAGTATTTTGGAATATGGTGCGCCGTTGTTTGTAGGATTGAATTCCACACTTGCCAACATAATTGAAAATGTTCAAAGTCGTTCTCATCGAATTATTTGTGGATTCTCTCAATGTAATTGTGTATATTTTGCACTGCTTTCATATCGACGACTGATGATTGGAGCATCTTTATTTAAATGCATGGTCAATAATGATGATCATGTGTTGCATCACCTTGTTCCGAAAATATTAAAATATTCTAACAAGCATGACGGAATGTTCTTTAGTGTTGAGAAGAAACTGTTTTTATCTTGACAATGATAAGATTATTATATTTTTGTAGTTGATATTGCGTTAATTTTTCTTGTGTGACGCTACTTTTTCCTTTGTAGATTTTGTTAGTTTTCTCACATTTTATGAATAATTACTTTGGTTTTGATGTTGGTTTGTAAAAGGTGTCACGCTTCTCATTATTGAGGCCATATATGAATTAAATAAACGTTCATTATTATTATTATTACTCAGCGAATGTTAAAAGCTTTACATCATGATAAAGCTGAATGACAGCTCATACTGTCTGTCAACTTTCATAAATAAATTCAGTCGTCTTCATGTTGAAATCCTGCATCAAAGAAAACGTCCAATGTTTTTTCATGAGGTCCTCTGACCACAACTGACCACTTATGAAACTGAGATATATGCCAAAATAATCTATGGAACGTAAGGTTTCACATGGAATATCGTTTATTGACCCAAAATTGAACCAGGACTTCAACACGAAAATTACATTTGAAAATTGGTTGACTCTTTTGTGCAATTATTTTTGAAACGGTCTGTAGGACGTTGCGAAATCTTCCCCGGTCTCTTCTCTGATGGAGGCCTGTACACGACCTCTAAGAGACCGCTGTAATATTAAGCTTTGATGGTGTGCCAGGTGAGTAGTGAATAATATGAATAACACCTTCAGAGTCCTAACTAAAAGACTGTCCAAAGGAACTTGCCTGGAGAAGGCACTGTCTCGGCGTGAACCGGTGGCTGCTCACAACCCTCTTTTACCATTGCATGTATTGTCTTAGCGGAGTTTCGCCAGCCGTGATACATCTCCTTCTGAATTCTTCGCAATAGTTTTCCAGGAGAAGAGCTGAAACCGGGCCGCTTTCTTCGGCCCGGACCCGGCCTGGGCCCTTATGTCATCAGCCGGGACCCTGCCTGGTTGAATTTTGTATCTGGGCCTGGCCGGTGACAAAGTTTATCGTTTTGCACACTTTGCTATCCTTAATGAAAATATCAATTCGACTAAAATTCCCGGGAATGTCACTTGCTAATCGTCTATCGGCTGTTGGTTGTTTAATGTCATCTCCACGTGATAAAGTTGACACATTTCAATTTAAAGAGCATATTTGTAGCATATAGAGTCAAAAAGCAACAACGTACTGCTTGGCTAGACTTAATCCTTAATGGATGCCTTAACTCCATTATATATGCCGATGTCAATATATTTTTACTCTTATTAGACATCTCGTGATTTTGTAGCATCACCTGTGAGGCCTTCAAATGATAATCAAAACTCTGACGAACAAATAAAATGTGATTGTGATATCAGTGGTTCATAGAATGCGAAGATCATATTGAATAAAAAGCAAACCAAGCGGTGGTGATTGATAACTTTCCACGATTTTAATGTCCTACCATATTGGGCTATTCAGCAACAGCATTGATAAGGATTTAAGTTAATTACGAAATCCGAATAGATTTCGTCGGTGAATATGAAAACGTTCGCGCATCACTGTGATAAAAATAGTCATCAATTTTCGTTTAATGAAAATTGAGTAATACAAGTAAATAAACCACACATATTACACCGCTCCATTGCTCATGAATTCTCGAATAAAGTCCACCAGTATATACAGGAAGATGTTTTAGATAAGGCAATGGGAAAATCAGTGAATATAGAAAGTCACAATTTATTTGAAATTGACCATCGATGCTTGTATGAATACAATGTACATGTACACTGCATATATTCTTCCGACAATTTCTCTTCAAGACTAGACCGGGGTATGAATTAGTATGTACACCAATAAATTCAGCTGAATTCTGATGCATTTTACAATAATGAAATGAATTGTTCACCACCTTTTTCCATGGTTTTATCCAGATACACATTACCGTCATTAATCAAGTCTACCAAAGTCACTGGCCTCCAGGCCAGGCCAGGCCGTGGTATGGGAGTTGAACGTCCCTTAGATATATATTAATAATAGATGTCCCTGGTAGCATCCAGATTACAACTGAAAGTGACATTATTAAAATATTGACCACTTTGTTGTTGTCTTTAGTTGATTACCTATCGTTTGATATTGACCTGTGATTACATTGCCGAAGAAATGCTTGCTCTTAGTTTTGAAAAACACTGAGACTAACGTTGCTGGACCACGTGTAGAACTAGGAGGTGAGGAGCTGTCTTGGTGTGGCGGCCATCCCCGAGAAAGTACGCGAGAACAGCCTCCACTGGTTTGGACCCGTGCCCCGGCTAGGGCTCCTACCGGCTCATGCCCATAATCCGGAGCCCCTCCGATTAGTTAAAGTCGTAAGTATGAGCCGATCCGATAACAGATCCGATAGGAGCCCTTGCCCCGGCGGACTCCGTTGTGCAAACCGCATGCACCTGGAGGTACCTGGCACGTGGCCACGCGGGAGGCCAAATCCTCAAGGCGTCTTCCTGTTCCAAATACCTGAATCTACAGGAACACGCGATCTGCTAGACAATGTTGTGTTGGAGCAGAGCAGGAAGTTTATTTTTGGGAGACGCAATTTGGATTCGTCACGTGGTGAATATCAACAGTGGCTTACACGCAATTTAAAATAATTGAAGGAAAAGGATTATAGAAAGAAAATATTTGATGAGCTACTAATCTTACAAATGATGTCGCCTTTTCACCTATGAATGGTAGCCTGACAAAAATAGGCCTCTTTTCAGGACCCAAAGATTCTCCACAGTTAACTTGAGAAGATCTGGTGAATCACGTGCCGATAAATAAGGTTCAAAATGAAAGCGGCGTCTATTTTCACTTTTATTTTTAACATATGAAAGGGATTAAACTTCTTATAAAATATTTATTTAATTCATACGAATGAGAACAATGAACAGTGACTGTGTAAGTTACAGAATTTAAAGAGTTAATATAATAATAAAAGTAGCAAAAGTGGAATTATGAAGGCTAGAAATTATCAGATCATTGTCCTATACTAAGACTTACATGAGCTCCAATGAAGACTTCGACAAGACTTCAGCTAGGGCCGATATTGAATGTAGGCTTCAGGCTACTTGAATGAATTGTCAATATGTCGAAGCTCGAAATGTCTGTTCAAAGAAATGGGAAATTGTTTGTTAATGGATTAGGCTAATAGTTGGTAATAACTCTTATGTGAGAAAGTGGTTGTTGTCGATATGTGCATGGAAAATAATTTTAAAATGCATTCAAGCTATGAAAGATTTTTACTGCATCATTCAAATATCAGTGACGAAGTTAAGGGTGGGGCAAGTGATCCTCAGCCCTCTGAAAAAGTTTGAATAATGTTACAGAAATAAATTCGAATTCTCAGGAGAAATCCTCCATGAAAAACCTTGTAGAAATCAATTATGACAATAAAGTAGTAATCAATTTAATAGATTGCAGACTGCCACTTCGCCTAGGGATATAGAATCGTCTTCTGCTCTCAAGAAATTTAGTACTTAAATTCTTCAACGCTGCTTCAGCATTTTTCTATTGAATAGTTGTTTGATTGTTGAAGTGTTGAAGTGTTCTATTTGTTCTCAATACATGTCAGAGATTTTTATCATGATTTCAAGGCTTGTCGGTCAATTATTTGATACTGATTGTATAAGACCTTCTAAACTCAATGCGATAATGGTCACAAGGAATAAAATGTTAACTTTGATGAAAATGACCGCAGTTAGCAATCTCCCAGTGGCATTTACTCACTCTCACAGCTTTATAAATTCTCTGAATAATTAATACTTTGTGTCATCGCCATCAAATTATCGACAATTGCCTCATTTACTTATGCAGAAAGGCGAAAAGATTTCACAATTCTGCTGAACACGTGTTCAGTTTTTCGATGTTATCCTAGCCAATAATCCCTCCCTTTCTGTATGCTTTTGGCAATAGGAAGGTATTTAAGCTGACAGATAGGTGGAAACATGACTGTAATAATCTGAGTTGAATCTGAATTATTCTTTGAGGGCGATGATGGAAAGTCGGATGGATATATCAAATGTAAGGGCGTAGTAACATCCCTCAAACTCTAATGAAATGCCATTACAAATTGTCATCACATGGATTCTCTTCAGCAGGATTAACTAATCGAAACAAATAAAGTGACAATGAATTTTCAAAACTTCGGTCTGATTCTATGGAGAATCATCTGTATAATATTTGAGCTATAACTACTAACTTAAGTTGTTCAAGGTGTTTCTAATCTAAGATACCTTGATAAACCTTACCTCCGAAAATTTTCCCAATAACTTTATAAGAAAAAATAGCTGTAGCAATTGTAAAATCTCCATTTTTTGTGTGAACAGACTTTGATATATCCTGCGTAGTGTCGTAACTAGTTGCTCCTTTGTCATCTTCTATTAGTTGTCTGCAGATTTGTGGAAGTAGTGTATATTGCGTAATGCACAGTAACTTTCTCGTGTATACAAATTTGCAAAATGAAGTTATAGGCGTCGTGATATCCATTTTCTCTAATGAGAATCATTTCAGCTGGTTTAATGTTTCTCTGACAATAGACCTATCTTTTTTAATTCCTACCATATTTTTCACAACTGTTCCCAAATGGGAATGTAGGAGATACCAAGCAAAAGTTTTATCTTTCCAGTATCTCTTTGAGTTTTGTGGATCTTTGGATAGAGCGCACACTAACTACTATGTAGACTTGCCCTTGACAGCGAAACTGCCCCAGAATCTTGGGTGAGAAATGATGGCAGTCGCTTATTCACCAAAACTGCCAACTCTTTCGCTTTTGAAAATTGGCTGTTACATTGAAAACTTTATCCATTTGGAGGAACAAGCCATTTGCAATTCCAAAGAAAGAACACACCTAGTTTTCAGAAATCGAGCAGGGCTTACAGCAGGTGCTCACAGTCGTTGGTGGATGCCATGTGGATTTTACGTTAGATGCTTGATTTGTGGTTTGATGTTCGACACGCCAGAATAAATTCAGTTATGCATATTTTGTCAGAGAAATTACCCAAGCATATGTTTCAAATGCAGTGCCAACTTTCGTATGCAGCATTGCCTCGAATAAAAGGACCAAGCTTACACTCTTAAAAAAATGTAGGTTTACAAATGATCACTTTCTTGCTCTTTTAATTAAAGGTGTTTTTTTAGATCTATTTTGTAGAGGTTTGTTGTGTTAAGCGTCTTAATCAGTCCAAACTAGCAACGTAGAGAAAACTCGTGCAGTCGTGGCGAGAACCATGTTGTGTGTATTTAAAACATCGACGGTAGTGCAATCAGACAAGCAACACAAATTAATACTATTTATTGTTCACAAATTCAATGGATGCCACAAGGTCCATGGTTCACAGATCCATTGCAAAAAAGAGATGGTTTTAGTAGTCCTACCTTATATTCCCAACGCACCCATTTGAGAACATACCGATAGGGCCTAACAAATAGCAAATCAATCAACCAATACTGAAAAAATATTTATGTGTGTTTGAGTGCCAAGCATAGAATCTTTGGTGCATAGCCAGATCTTCCATTTTTGTGTGTCCGTAGACAGGAGTTATAGGAGGCGTTCTTTCATGAAAAAATTCTTTGTCGTTTTTATACAAAACACTTAGTTACACAAAGTATAATTAATTATATACTTACCTCGCATTTCTATCTTTAAAAGAGTTTATCAATGATATCGTCAAGCATCAATTCTACTCCACATGAATAGATTGACTCGCTATTGATTCACTTGTGCCTCTCTAACTTCAGCCCACCGCTGCACCTGAAGGAGAGGTGGCCGAAATATGTTTCTAGGGATTAAAATCAAAATCAAACATGGCCCAACCGGATCAATTTACAGCATCATGTACCTGTTGTTTATTTAGCATCTTTAAATTCGGAGATAACTCTTAACTGTGCTCGATACAACATCAAATATTCAATTTTTCGAGTACCTTCCACTTTCTATCATTCATGTTGATCCATATTTTCACCCAATCTAAACTGTGACACGTGTAGTCCACAAAGTCGGCATTCACAACTAACACCTGTCATATCACCGCCAAACTTTAATCTGGATAGAATTTACAAGCAAGTCTGTGTCCATCTTCATCACTTATTAAATTTGTTGAGTGAAGATCAAACAATAACCGTTGCGTGCGACCAAAGATTGTTTCAGCGAAATATCAACTTGTCACGCACGCGATTAACTTCTTTTCAATACTGCTGTGAATTTCCATGTGATTTTACACATTTGTTTTTGTCAAGTGTTAAAAGTATGAAGCTGACGAAGTTTAAGTGAATTCTGCAGACTAAGGTTGCGGATAATGCGAAAAATGTCAGATAGTAAATCTGGATAATATGCAAATGCTATATAACCTATTCTTGTGTGTTGCATTTAAACTTGTGACGTATGCAAGGCAGAGTATATCCTCAAAAAATGTTAGCATACAGTGAAACTTTTTGCATTATAAGATTCAGATTTTAGCGGAGATTTTGTTCCATTGGTCTAAAAAAATTATTGATCATTTTTAAGAAGCTAAATTATTGCAAATTACTCCTGTGTTTATATACTAGCGACGTGAAGCAACTATAGAAGTAGGCTACCGGTAGTATGAAACTTATTATATATCGGAAGGAATGCATTTTCAAACAGGCACCATTATTAAGAGGAAATTTGAGCTGATTCTTTAGAAAATTTCATGACGTAATGCAAGTCTTCATGAAAAAGTTCAGATCTTTTTGGCTGAAATTTCATGCTTTTCAATTAATTCAGTTTTCATCGGCATGATTGTGATTCACTAAATTCATCATGCTTCATTTATTGAATCTGAATAATACACTGTAAACTGCAAACCGTAAATATCCGTTAAAATTAGCAGCTAAAATTAGTTTCACGGCTTTTTACAGTCTAACTGTAAATATCCGTAAAAACGGATCACGTTGTGATGTCATCACTTTAACAGATATTTACGGATATTTTCTGTGAAGCTTTACGGTTATTTCAGCTGTTTTTAACGGTGTACAGTTTACAGTGTAATGTGGACCCATTTACATCTTTTACAGCTAATTATGATCAATGGCTTTGATTAATGATATTTTGCTTTTCAGTGGCAGGCAAATTGTGATACATATGATCACGCATAAGAAAATAATCTTGTTAACATCTCTGACCACTGAAGTAATAGTGACCCATCGAATTGTTAGTTTGACAAACATCACCTCCCACAGGTTGTCAAGACAAGGAGGATTTGTACAATACTATTCTTCCTTTTATACTGCCATCAAGATTAGTCAATTCCGTGGTAATTTCTTCAAAACTGAAAAAATTTGCAGATCTCACATTTGTAAATGTATCTCAACCATGGTCTCAACTCAAGTTCATTTAATGAAATCGAAACTGCATCCACATTGGGGATTTAATCAATAATGAATTGTTACTTTACCTAATATACTCACGCTATGACGCATGCCTTCTGAGACAACTTTGTCATCAATATATACTCATTGACATAATTAATGAAACAAACTATCATTGGCTTGAATTGAAGTTTGTTTCATTTTTTTCTCAGGTATGATGCAATATCTCGCTTTCTATGTATTACCATTCAATACATTAGAGAATGGAGAAAGATCTATGGTGGTCAAATTTCAAATTTTGATATCGATACAACTGTCACAATTGCTTTTACAAATTGAACATAACGCGAACTGAAATCCAGCTTTTGTAAAATAAAATGGCACACGATCAGTTTACCAGAGGTATGGCTATTGGATCGATTCGTTGTGGTAGAAGTTGTGCGAGTGTTGCCGAAGAGCTGCAACTATCGAGAGTCGTTGTTTGGAGGTGGTGGTGTCAATGGAAAGCAGAAGGAGATGTTAAAAAGAAGAAGGGATCTGGTCGACCAAGAAATTCTTCAGGAAGGACAGACGCACGTCTAGTTTTAGCTGCAAAGAGGAATAGATTTGCGTCAGTCCCAAAGCTAGTCGTACACTGGAAGAGTGCCTCAAATATAGACTGTAGCGTTCGAACGGCTTACCGAAGATTGCGAGAAGCTGGAATTCAATCGCGACGACCAGCTGTCGTAATTCCATTGAGTTTTGAGCAACGCAGAAGACGAGTTGCCTGGTGTGATACCCATCGCTCATGGAATGACCATCAGTGGCAGAAAGTCTTGTGGACCGATGAATCGAGATTCACTCTGGATTTCAATGACGATCGTGTCAGAGTGCATCGTCTTCCAGGTGAACGCTTTGCCCCATGCTGTATTAAAGAACACGACAGATATGGTGGTGGAAGTGTTATGCTGTGGGGTGGCATTTGGCATGGCGGACGAACGACAGCAGCCATCATCAAAGGCACGTTGACTGGAGAGAGGTATCTCAATGAAATTGTGCTTCCTGTTGTTGCCCCAGTGGTCATGCAGGGTGGAGGATCTCGTCTTCCAAGACGATAACGCAAGACCACATCGCTCCTCGGCTGTCATTGCCACTGTTAGGAGATTGAACATTCAAACCTTTGACTGGCCTGCACGCGCTCACCTGACTTGTCACCCATTGAACAAGTCTGGGACGAGCTTGGGCGGCGAGTGAGAGACCGCTATTCACTTCCACCAGTGTCCCTGAAGATTCTCTCTGAAAGACTGACAGAGCAGTGGCTTCTCCTTGAAACATCCTTCATTCAGAAACTTTGTGAATCCATGCCATCTCGGATTACTGAATGTATTGAAGCTAGAAGGGAGGCACACGCGCTATTAAAGTTGAATGTGCTACATGCGTTGTTTTTCTGTGCTAGCGACTTGGTGGAGATTGTGACTAAATTATCAAGGTATCATACATACATGTATATATACCAGTCAAAAAGAAAGAAGTTAAAGAATAATAATAATAATGAAATCTTTATTGGCATACAAAGGGCGGTACGCGCATTACAGAGAAGAAACAATACAATTCAAAAGGATCAAGTAAACATCAATCAGATGGAGAGTTATCGACAGAATTTGATAAAGGATTTCGCAAGACGTTTAGTTCTGGTCCTCGGTTTCGTAATTGGACACGAATTTCTGGGGGTGGGCTGTCTGCTGTTGAACATAATCCGTAGAGGATGATCTTCTTCTGCAATCTTTCGAAAGAGCCTCCTACAAATACGATCACCAGCATCGATGAAAGTCTCAGACACCATCGAGGACCCAGTCATAATCTTGAATGCCCACTTTTCAATTTTGCGAAGTTTTTTCATGTCACAGCCGTTTGCATTTACGAAACAAGGGTAGGCATAGGTCATCACTGAGCGAATCAGGGCATTATATACGTGTGTCATGACTTTTCGGCTGCATCTGGCCCGTCTAAGATTTCGAAGAATGTACATGCGTTTCGAGCATCTCCTCGATACATCCGACAAGTGATAATTCCATTGAAGAGAACTTGTAAATATAACTCCTAAAACTCTTGTTTTGTCGACTGATGTTAGAAGCCCTTGGCCAATATGAATCTTATCTAGAAGAAGGTCCCGCTTTGTTTTAATATCCATCATCGAACATTTGGAAATATTAAGAGGAAGGCCCGTCGAAACAGACCAAGATGCGATGTTGTCCATCTCATCTTGCAGCAAGTCCTCACTTTTATGACGCACAAAATGGAGTAGTGAGAGATCATCAGCGTACTTGATTATTGTTGAGTTCTCATGTATTGGTTGGAGGGAAGCAACGGAGAGGCAGAACAGCAAGGGTCCAATAACACTGCCCTGAGGAACGCCACTGATAACACCTGCCCAGTTTGAGATCTTTTCATTAAAGACAACTCGCTGCCTCCTGTTGCCAAGAAAATTATGTGTCCATTGAATGAGTTCTCGTGGTAGTTTATGTTGCATGAGGGATTGGATGACTATCTGGTGTGGAAGTTTATCAAATGCCTTATTAAAGTCAGTTGACAAAACACGAACCGCTCCCGAATCCTCGTCAAGGAAACTGAGGATCTTGTGATTTAAGAGAGTCAAAGCCGTCGAGGTGCCACCACCAGATTGAGGAATGTAGGCAAACTGAGAGCTGTCGATATCTTTTATATACGGAATTATCCAATGCTTAGCCACTAACCTCTCGAGTATCTTTGACAAGATGGGTAGTAGTGAAATGGGACGAAAGTCAGAAGTAAGTTCTGGTTTGGAGATTTTGGGGACAGGAGAGATGTTCGCAGCTTTGAAACATTGAAGTACCTGACGAGTAGATAAACTTGCATTACAAATATGTGTTATAGCAGGGGCAAGTATATGAGAGAATGACTTGAATATGTAAAACGGAATGCCGTCAGGGCCACAGCTTTTCTTCTTCAGATGTTTCAAATGGTACTCAACCTCGTCGGAGGAGACAGACAACGGGCATGATGGAGCTTGATCTAAGGTTTGGAGGGAAAGAATGTTGCACTGTGATAATGGAACGTCTGGAGGTTGCTGCGTCGAAATGAAATAGTCACTGAGATTTTGGGCAGTGATCTCACTGTTATTATTTACAACCAAAGATCTACGCCCGATCAAGTTGATGTTATTCCACGCGTTTTTAGATGAAATATCACGAATAGATGAGATATATCGATGTTTTAGGTGTCTGATGTGGTCGATTACTTCTTCACGGAGACGCTGGTATTTCAATAATTTCCCTTCAGAGTAGGCTTTGTCACGTCTGTTTATTAGGAGTTTTAGGGATGGTTTGGACCAAGGCGGGTCTGTGGATCGAAATCTGACAATCCTTGTGGGTAAACAAACCTCGACGACCATTTTGATACTCTCCAGTAGTGCCTCAGCTTGTTGATCAATGCTTGAGCCAGCATCCTTACAAATGGATAACCAATCAATGGAGCTAGCCGTCTCTGCGAACAAAGCCATACCTCTCTTAGAGACACTGCGTACAGATACTTTCCTTGAGATAAATTGTCTATCAGGGCTAGGTTTCCAGGAAACAGCAGCATGATCTGATCGACCAAAGGGCGGAAGGATAGCTGCTGTTGGGGCATTTTGTGCTGAGGAGAAAATTTGATCAAGAGTTCGACCTGCTCTGGTAGGATTATCAACATGAGTGCTCAGTCCAGTGAGTTGACAGAGGCGTTCGGTTTGTTTGTTGAGATCATTGAAATCTCCACAGATAATTACGTGTACTGGGTTTAGATTCAGGTGGGAGAAGTCAAGAATATCTAACATGGCGTCGATGGCATTGTCGTCCTTAGAGGAATTATTCCAAAACGGATGATAAACACATAAAAGTAAGGTCGATAGAGTCTCCATAAATATAGAAAGGATTTCAGTATCACAAAAAACGAGGGATGGGACGTCATTGTTATCAATAATCCGGCATTTTAGGTCGTCAAGAATGTAACAAATGATCCCGCCGCCGCAGCTATTCCGATCTTTTCTGTAGCACTGATAGTTCTTGATTTCTAACGATGAATCAGGGGCCTGTTTCATAAAATTAAGCAGTTTGATATGTATCAGTAACATTTTCAGCAGTGAAATATAAAGCACTGCTTTAAATTGCGTTTCAAAAAAATTAATTTTCCGACTAAAGATTAAGCAGTCTAAATTAATCAGTGATACATATAGCGTTTCATAAAGATTTCGGACTGATGAAAACACTGATATATATCAGTGTGATTGAGTGATTAAAACAATTGTGGATAATTCTTTGTAAATAAAATAATTTTTGACAGCATAGAGTAAATATGTAGGTAGAGTGTCGACTTAAAAAAGTATCTGTATACAGTGAAAATTTTTATATGAAAAGATTCAGTTTTTTTCGGAGATTACGTTCCTGCGGTCCAAAACATTATTTGAGCAGCTTTGAAAAACCTCTATATGTGCCAATTTAATTACTACCGACATGACTCCCCGTTGTAAGAAGTATGAAACAAGTTGGATATCAAAAGGAATGAATATTCGCTAACAAGCATCGCAACTAAGCGGAAATTGTGCTGATGATCAAGAAAATGTAATGAACGGCATTATAATGGAAGTCTTCATAAAAAGTTGAGATTTTATTGTGCTGTCGTGGCTGAAATTTCATATTTTTGATTCAATTTTCATCGGCATGAATTTATGATTGAGTAAATTCATGTTTCACTTCTTGAATCTGAATAGTGATGTGCACCCATTTACATCTTTCAAAGTTAATTGAGATCATTGTCTTTGATTCTGTTATTTTGCTCTACCAGCTGCTTGAGATAAGATCGCGCTTAAAAAGATTCTCGTGTGGTTCAGCATGAAAGCAATGGGGTCATCGAGTTGCTAATTTAACAAACAGTACCGCTCCGAGGCTGTCATGACACGGACAATCTGTAAAATAATCTCATTTCCATCTGCTTTATACTGTCATAATCAGTCAATTCCGTTATAATTTCTTCAAACTGCACAAATGCGCATATCTCACATTTGGAGACAATTCCAACTGTATTCACCTCGAGTTCATTTAATAAAATCGAAAGTGTATATACATTGGGGATTTAATAAATGCAGAGTTTCCACTCTACCTAATATACCTACTCTATGTTTGACAGTAATTGAAATAATAATTAGAGAAGTCAATCTGAGGCAAATGGTGGAATATTTGAGAATCTTTTTTTCTAGCTGTCATCGATGTATGTAAAAGTCAATACCTCAACGTCTTTTAATATTGAAATGATTTCATGACATGCCGTACCTCATTACACGAAAAAATCGAGGCCCTCAAAGCAACCCTTTATAATTTTGCTGTTACCGGACGTTTTATCGTCACAGCATTGCCACTTTTCAAAGGAAGAATTTTTCTATAAACAGTATCCAAATTTACCATTCTAACAAATAGTTTGTTACTGACAGTAAAATTGAAAATCAAAAGCCGTTTTCCCATTTTTAAGTTGTATTTGCAACCATTCCTCCGATATTTTAAGTTTCTATAACTTTCTCGATGATCATTCACAGATTTATCAACCTCAAGATGTTGATAGAAATTTTCACATTTCTATCAGTGAATTTCCTTATTTTCAATTTTCGCGCGCTACTGATACTTCTTTGTGAAACGCAGTTCTTTTCCAGACTGCTTAAAATACTGATTTTAAGCAGTGTGGGACTGATATAAATCACTGCTTAATATTTGGTTTTGTGAAACGCTGTTAATTTCGACTGCTTTCAATCACTGATTTAAATCACTGCTTTATATTTATTTTATGAAACGCAGAAAATTTTCCACACTGATAAAACCACTGATATAAAGCACTGATTTATTTTATGAAACAGGCCCCAGATGTGGAATCATCGAGCCAAGACTCTGTAAAAGTGGCAATATCAGTTTTGGAACGGGTTACACGGCGTTGAATTTTATCAAATTTGTTATTGATCGATCTTACATTTGCCAGGAGTAATGAAGGAATGCGGGGAGGTAAATGACGAGGGACACGTTCACTTAAAGGCTTGTTGCTACTCAGTGGAATTAGAATAAGGCATGGCTTCGGCCTAATTGTGATATTCTGGCTGGCAGGAGTATCGTTGTTCGTTCGGCGACAAGAAACCACGGGAATGTGCTCAGTGAATATACGAAAATAGTTAAGCTGTCTTTTGACTCTGCGAGGAACGCAAACACAGGAGGACTGCCGACGAAGAGCTAGGAGCTGATCTGATGAGTAACGAATAACGGACATGACGGACAGTAGACGGTGAGATACAGAGAGCTATAGACACTGGCTATAGAGTGAGCACACACACACAAAAAATGATGTTGCTGAGGAATCGAGCATTGTTCCTTCCAAAAAGGAAGATGTGGCAGTATCCCCTACACCACTCGAGCGCATCAGCTGCGGCGTTTGTTAGATGTGCATATGCTAAGAGTCTTCCAGTCGATGAATATGCAGGTGTGTGTACGCGGTAAAATCAGCTGATTGAGCGCACGCGCGAACACACACACACACCGGTCTTACTAACGTATGGCGAGTATGACGATCGACGAGCCAAGGCACTGAGGAAAGTAGGGAAAACGCGAGAGGCGAGAGACGAGACCAAGAGAGCGGATATCAGGCGCGAGGAAACAAAGCGAGATGGCAATGTAGACACAGCGATGGAGAGAGAAATGATCGAAATACACTGGAGATGATTACGAGACGACACGTTCCGAAACTCGATCTTCAACGGCTGAAACATTAAAAAACCAACATATGCCGAATCCTTGCGTCATGGCGATTCAGATGATGTAAAAATTACCAGCGAAGAACTCAAATATCTGCCGATCGATCGATGTAAGTTAGAGTCTGCGACGCCGTGACGCGCTAGCAGAATACGACCGGCACTGAAGACAGCACCGATGCGAAGTAAATGTTTCAAAAATTTTGTCAATGAGTATATATTATGATGGTTGATGAATTTCCTCCATTACTTCATTATTTGTTTTATCGTCATGAGTGATCAATGTCATGTCAATCTTTGAACATTCACTGATGCGTCAAATCATTTTTGAAACAGAAGGTTTCATATGACATACAGTTGATTAAAATGGAGCCAAAAATAAGAAAATTATCGTTGAAAATGTGGTTGGGGTTTTGTGTAATTACTCATTAACCGGCTTGTAGAAATGAAAAATAATGAATATATATGAATTATAATGCTTTATGTAAAAAATGAAACCATCGATTGATGTGTTGATGTTTTATATAAGAAGTCATGCTATGTGCCAGACAAGTTTTGCTCACACCACTTTGAGACACTCCAACACAGACAGTGATATGCCGCCGAGATAACCATTTTGTCAATAATACTTCGATATACTCACTTAATTCAGAAAAGATTTCTTATGTACAGTGCGTTCAATGTGTGGTCAGCGTCCTGGTTACTCAGAATTCAGACTTGAGTTTGCATTGCATTCAATGGAAATGAAGCCACTTGCCCTGGAGACTCTCGCCGTGACCATCAGTATTGTAAAAAGTCATCTCTAGACCCAAGCGCGAACTATGCAATTTATCTCTGTGATTGGAGATATGACACAATCAGTTCAGTTTTTTTAATTAATATTTCTCAATCTACTCGAATCCTTTGAGAAAATTGAAGAGCTGGTCCAACATCGAATTTAGAAAGTTATGCTTTTCCATAACTTGACAATGCTAGGATAAATTTGTGACGTTTTCAGTGACACTTAATAGCAGGAAAAACATCAGTATGTACAAAAAAATGTTTCGCTTGGGTTAAATGGATAGTATTTTCATTCTGATTGAAATTGATGTCCTTATTCGAATTCAAATGTTCTGAATCTGCTTATCATCGGATTTTATGCTGATTATCACTGACTTCATGGAAATATTTAGCCTACCTTCTGCAATTCATCAATTACTTAGATGAAATATGACATTTCCCCTATATTTCTCTCTCCCTCTGTTCTATTACCTTTACTCTCTTTTTCCCTTTGTGGACAGCTGCGTTGACACTTGATTCATATTTATAGCGTTAAATGAAGTTCGCAAGACGATTTTTCATCGTATTCCAGAAGCTCATTCGTTGCCCTGGTGTTTTATAAGTCAGAGCTTCCTGATAACTGACGTATAAATGTTTCTTAGCTAAGTGACCGCGACATAGGACAGCCTGCAGCCTTAGATAACTGCCAAATGGGTAGAATATTTCTATAGGTCAATATGCCTTTTGTCAACTTCGATATTATGACGGTGACTACCCTTGGTTACAGCGATCATTTTTTGCTAAGCAAATGCAAGCGCTTTTGTGGCAAATGTTGAATAAACACAATATTACAGTTACTTTTTCTATTTCCCTCCCTAGCCAGATCGACCGTCCACATCGCATCATGATAAGAAAAATAAGAAAAAGTAATTCAAATGCGCCCTTTTCTGTCTTTTAACTTCAGCATCGTTAGCCATTCACAGAATTCAATTTAATTCGACTTTACTGGAGTCTATTTGAAGCTTTAAACACTTTGATTCGAAGTTATGACTATAGTCAATAAATAAAGTCAAATAAGTAATAATGAAGTACGGAGCCGGAGCGATGTAACTGATCATATAAATATTTTATATTTGTATCTGTGCTTTCATATCCTGTATAAATAGAAACTCGTGTATTAGTCAAATTACATGTGGTTCATCATTTTCAGAAACAACTAATGCAAAAATCAATGATGAACTTTGCATATAAACAGAGGATTAATTTTCTGGCACTAGAAATATTTGAAAAATTGAAATCCGAGACAACACCGCATGATATAGCGACAGTAAGTTCAGCACTTTCATAATTCCTCTATCAGAACATTTATGAACTATCTCCATCATATCTATCTAGGTTTTTGCTTCAATCGAAACATAGGCACGGATTTCCAGATGCGTGAAAAAGGACGATATGAATTTACATTCCAATTCTTGTCGAACGTCAGAATTAAACATTCGAATTTGTATACGAATTCGAGATGCATGACTGGGTTGATCTTGGATCATTCCTACGGTTTCTCTAGGGTTAGTTAGATTGACATAATCTATGCAGCGTGTCTTTGTTTCCACCACAGTTTGAATTTAGGCCAACTTTTTATTCATTTGATGTAGGCCTTAAAGAGGAAAGAGGATTAAATCAAAAGAAGCTTGATAGGTCGGATAGCAAATTATGAACACTGCCTATGTACGTGTACAAGCAATATGCCTACTTTCCAACAACATGGACAATACTTTTATAATCAAGCATCATTTTAGGGATTCTTAGATTCTGAATTCAATTTAAATGCGATGATTTGGTCAACAGTTGTAGATTTTGTCGAATATCATTTGAAACGTTGTAACCATATAGTTATGGATTTTGTTCTCTCAATTTATTGTCATTTTCATTTCTAATTGATATCTAAAGTTTATTGTAGTGAATGTCGAAGTTGGACTTAACAGAGCTCAATAATGATATAGCCTACAGTATTTTACATTTGTCGAAAACTATGTTACTGCCCAATCAAGCGTAATATAATCTTTTGTGTGTGTTTGAGGCTGCAGATACATCGACAGAAGAAGTCGTCATCTTTAAGAAATGGTAAACGAACACTTGTGAAAATGGCTACGTTTAGGTAAGACTCGACAACGCGCCAAACTACCTCCGTCCAGCTCTATCGTACGTCATGTATTTGAGCAAAAGTGTCAGCCTGCAGAAACGGCTTTTAGTGTCTTATTTCATGTGGAGGCAGTTACGTCTGCGAATTACCGAGGCATTTCAGACGCCTCCGGTCGAATTTGCGTCCCAAATGAAAACATTTTGTCTTTAGCTTTACCATGGTAATTAACTTTGGTTAATTTTGTTTTTAATGATTTCTTACCTTTGTTTGAACATATCAGTGATTTATAATTTCTGTGGTGTACAACATTTCAAATGACATGATCGTAAGGTCCCCTCTGCTGTTGGCAGCAAAGCTCAATATTTGTACTTGACTTACTTGACTTAATTTCCCTGGGCATCGATTTGCCCACTGTTGTCGATGGCGGCTTTAAGTATTATCTTTCTCCATAGAATCCGGTCATTTGCGATCCTCATGGTGTTCGTGAGGCTCATCTGCATCCATAGCTTGACATCATCAGTCCAAACTCTTGGTGGTCTTCCGCGCTTGTTGTCTCCTTCGACTATACCCAGCATGGCTGTCTTAACCAGTCTGTTATCAGACATTCGACAGATATGTCTGAACAATCCCAACTTCCTCGTTGTTATAGCGCTTTTGAGTCGTTGTTTTGGTGCAAACTTTCTCAGAACCTCTTCGTTTGTGGTGAAACTGAACCATCTGATGTTCAGTAGGGGACTGCAGCAATTCATCTGAAATGCCTACAACCTTCGCCAATCTTCCATGCGAAAAGCACACTGAGCACACATGTGCACAGAACTTCCTTCTCCGTTTCAAGTGAGATGGCCCTGCTTCTCCAAATTTTGCCAAATCCTCCAAGCGTGCCGCTAGACAGTGCTATCCTTATCCGAATCTCAATCCAGCACCTTCCGTCCTCCCTAAGCTGATTGCCAAGGTAGACAAATTTATAGACGACTTCTACCTCCTCATGTGTATCCTTATCTCGACGTCAAGGTCTACTTCTGCTCCCATGCACATGGCTCTCGATTTTTCCACATCAATCTCTAGACCAAAGGAATGAGCGTCGTTGCGAACCCGATCTACGCTCTGCTGAAGGGCCTCTGCATTAACTTCGATCAAGTAAATGTCATCAGCATGTCGAAGGTCGCTAAGTTTTAAACCATGCATCGACACACCCCTTGACAATACCTGAGAATCTTGGAGCACACGTTCCAAGCAGACGATGAAGAGAAGATGAGAAACTGGGTCCTCTTGCTGAACACCTTTCTCTTGACTGACCCAGTCGCCCACCGTGCCTGCAGTGCGTTTTGCTGCTCTTGCACTTTGATTTATACTTTGGATCACTCTATTTAGTTTTGCTGACACTCCATATGACTTGAGAACCTTCCACATGATGTCCTGCCTGACGCTGTCAAACGCCTTCCTAAAATCCAAGAAACAATGCCAGGTTTCTTTGTCCTTCTTTCTTCCCAGCGCTTCTCCCAGTAGCTGCAGTGTGCGAATTTTGTGCACTGTGCTTCTGTCGCGACGTAATCCAGCTTGTTCTTCGGTCTGATGAGCCTGTTCTGTCTCAAAATCCTCACCATCGGCATGGAGTAACTCTGCAGGAATACCGTCAGAGCCTGGGCTCTTGCCATGCTTGAGTTTCTTCATCGCTGCTTCTACCTCCGCAAGTAATATGCTTTGATCACCATCATCCACCATCATCGCCGCATGCGCATTCAGTTCCATTTCTTGGTCTGCTGTTCTGTGTGAGTTCGCACTTCCCTTGAACAGTTCAGTACAATATTCTGTCCAACGGCGATTGATATACTCCGTCGTTTGCAGGATTCTTCCATCTCGATCTCTCATATATTTTTCGCTATGTTCCCACTTTTGATTAATATCCTTGATTAGCTCGCAAACTTTCTTCCATTTCTTCTCTTCACCACTGTTTTCTACTTTTTGGCATCGTCTATCCAGCCACGCTTTCTTATCAGCCCTCGCTGCTCCTTGCACTTGCTTGCACAGCTCTCTGTACGTTTTCATTTTGCTGGGTGATTGCATTCTGTTTAGTCACACGCTTAGAATCAGACAGTCGTAGCGTCTCCTGCGAAATCCACACGTTATTAGGCTGACGCACCATTGGGATAGACGCTCCTGCAGCTTTGTTGATAGCCTTGTAAACTCTGTTTGCTCGTGCTTCTGTGTCAACTTTATTGCGGATTGCTGCGTTCTCTCTCCCTTCACTCCTTTTGCAGCATGTCCCCATCCTGCTCCCTGATGGTCCTGTAATCCAACGCTGTGCTGTCGAGCCGTCTCTTAAGCTCCGTCTTACGACCTCGTTTCAGTCTCAACTGGAATTTGCACATGACCAAATTGTGGTCAGAGCCGATACCCGGTCCTTGATAAGTGCGGCAGTTTCTGACAGCACTTAGCCACCTCTTATCTACTAGAACCAAATCAATCATATTGCGGTGGTCTCCACCTGAAGACAGCCAAGTCCACTTCCTTGACTACTTCTGTTGGAACCGTGTATTGGCTACGTACATGCCATATTTGTTAGCGAAGTCCAGAAGGCGCTCACCACTGTCATTCCGATCACCATAGCCGTATCTGCCCATCACTGCCTCCATGCCAGTTATCATCCCTTATCTTAGCGTTCCAGTCGCCCATGATTATCTTGGCATCTTTCCTCGGCATGGTGCCCATTTCTGTCTCAAGCGAGTTATAGAACTCCTTGATGTCCTCATCACTGTTGTCTCCCGTCTGGGCGTAAACTTGCAATACCGTGAGGTTAATTGGCTGACCCTCAAAACGTGTTGTGATGATTCTCGATGAAACGGGGTAAGAGCCAAGCAGAGCTTGCCTTGCTTATCGGCTCAGCAGGGTGCCGACTCACCCTCGCGCCAATCGTTCTTCACCAGACCATATCACATCGTCGTTGTTGAGCTCTTTTTTTCGGTCAACTGCATTTTAGTCCGGGAGCCAGCGTGAAGTTGTGCAGGGAACGAGGTAGTACGCAAAACTTTCACATAGCATAGTACACCTCTAACCTACTGCAAAACTTCGCGTCTGCCGGATCAGATCATTTGCTTTTCAGAAATAGAGAGGATAACACAATCCTATGTATTTCCAATGGTAAAATTGTGACATTTAAGGTGTTGACTCCATTTTTTCGAATTTTTGCTCATAAAAGTTACACAAATTGGTATTTTGTTGAACTGGTTATTATAGAAATCATCTACAGATCATGATCTTTCAAATGAGTTATCATTCAGTGACAGAGGATGAAGTAAAGTGTACAAACAGACACTTTTCGTTGGTGTAACTGCAAATTTTAACATAGAAATTTCAGGAAAATTGTTGATATACTTAAACGAAAAGTGTCTGTCTGTACACTTTACTTCATCCTCTGTCACTGAATGATAACTCATTTGAAAGATCATGATCTGTAAATGATTTCTATAATAACCAGTTCAACAAAATACCAATTTGTGTAACTTTTATGAGCAAAAATTCGAAAAAATGGAGTCAACACCTTAAATGTCACAATTTTACCATTGGAAATACATAGGATTTTGTTATCCTCTCTATTTCTGAAAAGCAAATGATCTGATTCGGCAGACGCGAAGTTTTGCAGTAGGTTAGAGGTGTACTATGCTATGTGAAAGTTTTGTGTACTACCTCGTTCCCTGCACAACTTCACGCTGGCTCCCGGACTATTTCTGCTATTCCCAAGATATCACACTCCACCAGCTCGATCTCTCTCTTCAACAGCTCCTACTTCCGGGCGCCGCACGGAGTTCAGACGTCCATGTAGCAATTTTCAGCAAGAGCTGAATTAGATCCCAACGAAATGCACATTTTGAAGTGGTGACTTGGGTTGGAACTATTTTCACAGTCCACTATGCATTCCTCGTTAACACTTGACCCCATACGCGCTGAGATGCAAGCATGGCTCTGTTGTTGCCATTCGCCACAACGCTCTGCAAAAGGATGGGATCAAGGGCGTGAACAGCGAAGACCACATCTTGCTATGCCTTGTTGCCATATAGACAGGACTTCAGCTAGTGACCTCACACTTGTGCATCCACATAGTCAAAATGAAAATGTTTGAATTGCGCACATCTGGTGAGGTAGCCGAGACTAGCCGAGACAGAATTCCGGCATGTGCCTTGAGTTGGGTTGACATTGTTTGCTACTAAAAAAGCTGTTTTATTTGCAGGGAGAGTGCAAATTTATGAATGTTTCAATTCTATGGCGATAATGTGCAGATGCAAGGTACTAGTATAATCGCTGCAATATATACTAAGTAGCCTACACATGTATAGCCTATAGTGTAGATCGACATGCAGTGATTTACTTATCTGAAAAGTTCATTTTTACAGTTTCATAGAAATGAGCTTATTCGGTTGATTACATTTAATTTGATTCTCTACAGTAAATAAATACTCGGATCGGGTTCCAGCTAATACATCATTATCCGCATCTTTATATTTAGATACAATATTTTGGATACGAGACCGCTTCCTTTTTGTAATTGCTACATTTTCGAAGAATTAGATTTTGTTGTTATCTGAAACTGACTTTGATGGCTTATTGAAGCACAGGTTATCCACTAAATTATCAATTCAATTTATAACATCAAAGTTCTGCTCATTTTCCTCCTCAAAAATCTGAAATTTAACAAACTTTTCAAATTTAATAGTCCATAGGAACCCAAAATAGGCTTCTTAAAAAACTTGATGGTTTTCAGCAATGTCGTCGACAGAGCTTAAATTACTTCTACGTTGTTGACATCTTGAAAAAAGAGTTGACATTGAAGGATTCAGAAGGTCAATCAGTTCATCAAGTCATATTGCTAAAATCTGGTGTAATTCACATTTACCGTTTATGCGAATTTCAATCAAGTCGAGCTACCGCGATCACCGTGAACCTAAATCAATCATTAGCAGGCAACCATGCAGTCATCACCATTTCTCGCAAATAATTGAGCACATGCATGATAAAGCTCCGAAGAATTTTTTTTGCAATTAATTTGTGCTTCACAAGCAGAAGCAGCTAGGATGTCCTTCCTAATTCAAAACTTAGTGTCATCAAAGGCAGGTTTCAATTTGGCTAGAGCCGTCGAGCTGTTTTAAGTCAACAACATTCATGATCAAATAATTTTATTGACAAATATGTTTCAATACCCGAAACGCAACACCATCAGTGAGCAGCAATGGGGATAAATAAAATGTAGTTAAGATGTAAATAAGTGTTTGCACATGTATCACGATTGCTGCTCACTGATGATGGCACGTTTCGAGTATTGAAACATATTTGTCAATCAAAATTATTTGATCATGCATTCTCTACAGCAACTTTTATCATTCTCAGTCATGACACACAGTTTCCATTGTTTTCTTCATTTCATAGGATATTGTTGAAGTTCTTTTTAATGAAACATCGGTGAGATATGTTGCAAAGACTGGGTTGCTAAATATAATCCAAGGTTGCTCTGATGACGGACTTTTCATGCGTATTGAGCAAAATACCCTAAAAATGTAATTCACTTTTAATGAAACCTCCTGGTGGACATTGGTACAGCAATTATATCAAAACAACCAATTCGTGGCACCTAAATCTGTCAACAGGAAAACTTCAGATTTTTAAACAGCCTTCTGTTGATGCTTATACTACCTAAAATTAGTACATTCATTTTAATACAATCGTCAACTTTTCTGCCTATTAATGATGCTATTTATTGACAATGGATAATTTTTCACAGTTGTTGCGATGCGCCAGGCCGCTTTATATGCAGTTCAAAATCAGCAGATCTTATTATGAATACATGCATGTAGCATCATTTTCATCAGCTGAAAACACGAGCTCCCAAACTATTGATTGCTTCTTAAAGAACTCTGTTTGCTCTGTTGCTCTGTTGCTGCATATTCAACCTGGGGCACCGTTATATATATGACAGTATCAAAGCCCAACAGAAGTGTCAGTGGCACGAAGCGCCGGCTGACTTTAATCACAGTACTTCACTTTACAAATTGGTCAATAAATCGAAGGAGTGATAAAAGTATTTTGGAATTTTCTTTTTCCTGGTCTGATGAACAAGCTCCTGTACATAGCCATCAACTGGTTAAGCACTTCTATTTATTTATTGACCGTATGGCAATAACTCAGGAATGTTGTCCAAATTTTCATGAGTAATTGATCCATAATAAGGCTTATCAATAAGCAAGAGCAAAAAGTGGGAACATTCTTTCATTCGTAGCTAGATATCACCAATTATCACAAACATGACGGGAATCATTTAAATACGGGATTACATGTATAGGCACATGTCTCAAATCTGAACGATCCCGTTAAATCCATTCAATGATATTCGCCGCCGCCACAACTATTTGCATCCCCCAAATGTGTTCAGGAATGACTCCTTCAAAAGCTGGTGCTCAATAATTTCATTTTCCAAGTACGAGATTGAATCAAGGTCGTGGAACTGTAGAAGTACTTTGAATCTATTGACAAAATAAATTACAGGGTGATTGAAAAAGTAACTTTTGAAGCGACCGAACTCTGATTTTATGTAGCGTTCTGTGTGGATTGCTATATACCATAATAATTCTGTTTTCGGAATTCAGGGTCATTGGACCGTTGGTTATACATGTAATGTAGTATTAATACTATTTTTAACGTAGTCAGACTTTGCATGCGCAGTTATGAACGAATCCTTTCTCAGAGCGATGTCCGAATAGCATAATCGGTAGCTGAAGTAGTGATCGATGTATTGTATTTCAGATGAAGAACAAATGAAGAAATGTGGAATTACATGAAGTATTATAGACGGATGAAGAAACTGGTGATAACAAATTCAAGTGAAGAAATAGTATTTTCCATGTTTAGTCTTAGGTATAGTGTGTATAATTTCATTGCTTTCGGTGTAGTAGAGTGTCATTGTAGTTCTATTATTTGCCTCCATTATCCACTTTCCACTTATCCACCATGTGTAGTGTCAGAATCGGTGTAGTAGCATTATTGTATTTCCATGTTTTACCTCCACTTTTCCTGTTTTTATCCATCGATCTCCTGCTGTTTTGTAATATCCATTTTTAATTTCCTTAACCTATGATGACCATTGTCCTATTGTATTTCCACTACCAGCATCTGTAGTCAGTAAGGTATATTAGACGTCTGTTTTGAACATGTATGCGGCAGTGTTTGGAATCTATGGTATTAGCATATTAACAATAAGAATGAGTAGTGTTACAAATCTTTAGATTTCCAATTTTGCCAGATATTGGGCCAAAGCTGATCAATTTTAATTCGTTGCCACGAGAAAGCTGCATTGAGTTCTTTTAAGAACTGATTAATCCAATGGCTACAGTAGTAGTGCATCTGCACACTTGCGGATTGGAAAACGCCATCAGTCCTCATTAGGACTACTTCAATTAATCATTTGAGTTAGTAAGCATTATATTCTATTATATATGGCAGCTGGGATGATTTTCATCATCGTATGAGAATTCCTTTTAGTACCACCAGTAGGAGAGAGCTGAGCACAAGTTGCCATGGGGCACGAGTGTTGCTCCCGGCTTGAATACGATATCAACGCCTATGATTGCTAATGCTTATGAAAGGGTAAATAAAAGTGGCACATGCATTACATCGCTGTTCCCGTACACATCTTCCATAATGATTGGATTCTGTATTTAGTGTGGCTTCATTTAAGAGTGTTATCATTGTTAAGTCATGAGTGGGGTCCGCCAGCTAGGGTTTGAGCGTACAAAATGTTAAAGGACCCGAAACGCGACCTAGCTGGTCATTTTGCTGATGAACCCCTTCTATGTTTATTCTTTTCTGGTATGTCTTGTATAAAGATTGTAAATATGTTTTATTGTTCGGTACGCCATCTAAGTATTATTTCTTTCTTTTATATTACCCGATGACCGGCGTGAACGCTTTCAACAGCCCTGTTCAGGGCTACACTTATTAAGTATTTATTGAGTTTCCATTGTATATTATTGTTCATTCGAGGTGCACTAACCTGACTTTTCCCATAATGGTACCACAAGTATCATTTTAATGGCCGTTAGCTTAATTCTATTTTTCTGCGATTATTTCTTCTGATAAAAGATCTTGAATTTATCATATGTTTGCATTGCTATCTATACATTATGTAGTAGTCCTGTTCAATATAATTTATTGAGCCTTGTCTTCTTGTATAGTGCTATTGTATTTGTGCAATAATTAAGTAAATTTTAAAAGTGGACGTGGAGCACGGGTTGCCATTCAACTTGGGGCACCATTTGCCGTGGAAGAGGTGCGTCCGTCCCCTGAGTTCAAAGTACAAGCTCTTACTAAAGGACGTAAGAAAGGAAAGTCTTGAAACCTTGCCGACAGCCCAGAAAAAGATGACTAATTAAGAAAGCTGCAAAAGCTAGGAATATTGTAGGCCCATTGACAACTCGACAAATCTCAGTAAGGCTAGAAAACGTCTGCGACTCTTAAGTGAAAGTGAGGATGAGGGTAGCATTGAGCCTCTGAGAATTCGAATAGACCGAGGAAATAAACCAGGAACTAGCGCATTGTAAAGAAAATGTGAAATGAGTTCCGAAGCCACCGAAGAACTAATACGTGATTCTGAAAACAAAGAGGATAGTTGTGTACCACCGAAAGCAAGTGATATTGTTATTGTCAAAGTTCCATCAGTCCAGGAAAAAAGGCGGAATCGAAGGTGCGAATCATCAGGATCCACTTTTCTGGTCCAGTTTTTAGGAGGCTCTGAAAGTGGCATATTTCGATACTCGGAGGTGGCTGCATTATGTCAAAAGATGATATTCTTCTTCTCTTGAAGCCTACAGCTAGCGGTATGACAAAGAGAACACAAGATATATTTGTTTTCAAAAAAGACATTAAACCTAACAATATTTTGCAATGGATTGTAGGCCTATGTCATTTTTTCCATAATTCAGATCTAAATCTTTTCACTAAGAAAAATAGAAATTTTATAGCTACAAAATTATGTTTTTACTTTTATTCATTACGGGGCTTCGACTTACTTAAAATAATTTGGGTCAACGAGACATTTTCTGTATTAAGACAAATTTTGTATTAAGAAATTGCATAGACAGTCGATGAGAAAAGGAAATTCAAATGCTGGCACTTCATGCCCCACACCCCTATACTAAGGGCTCCCTTATGCGAATCTGAACATCTAAAAATGGTAGCCAATTCTGTGGTTTTTATGTTACTATTGAAAATTAATATCAGTATAAATAGACTCGAAAGCTTCTCCAATTGGTCTGAAGTGGTCTTCACCGCTCTAATGGACCGATAATAATGTCTTTTGCGCATCGTTTGTATAATCTTGGGTTAAAATTCAAATTTTGTAAAGCCTTAGATTCTACTTTATGCATAAAAATTATAGCAAAATAGGGTGCAAGATGACATCCCACAGGAACACCTCTAATTTGTTTATAGATTTCATCATTGTATTTTAAATCATAATCGAAACAAAGAAAACGCAGCAAATTTTCTATGTTAAGAATATTTATCCCAAAGTTCTCAATTTTATCCCAACTATTTCCAAATGTTCAATGTTATATTGTATACCCACTGATAATGGAATGCTCGGAAATTTTTACGTCAAGTGAAATACAGACGTGCCTATTATTGATGCTACCACTGTTGTCTAAGGCTAGATCATCAGATCATCAGTATTAGATCATCAGTAATAGCTATATGTGCCGGAATAAACTTAAGGCTTGTGACAATATTTTTGAAACAACCCAGTCTATTTTTTGTAACCGATGTAATTGACAAAGGCTATCGGTCGAACTGGAAAACCATCTTCTGACTTTTCCGTGTGATCTTTCATAAAAGTAAAGAAGTTAGCTGCATTACTCCCTGTACTCATCAAGGACTTCATTTATTTGATTCTATGTCCTTTATTTATTGGCTTAAACCACAATCTCTCAAACGTACTCGAAAATCTGCAGAGACGATTCCATTGTATTATCTGCGGCTTTCACTGCCCTTTCGATTGTCTTCCTAGTTTGTCTGAGCAATGAATACTATGACTTCCAATGTTCCTCTACATTACCTATGTCCACATACTCACGCGTGAATAGCTCTAGGGCATCAATTCCATTCACTCGAGCGGAACGCAGAACGTCATCTTTGTCCTTTTATGATATATAGGTCTGATTATAATAAGTCGAATGTATAATGAAAGGTCTCTGTAGAATTGCGCCCACTAATACAGTTACCTGAACTTTCTAGTTTTGACCAAGCAATTATTTCTTTGACGTTTTGAAACTTTTGTAACTTATTGAGTGATATGAATTGTATACTGTTTTGTGAGCTTGTTATTCATATGAAATAGATGCTATATAAATACGTATAACCGATATACTGTAGTGAAATATACTATATGATGCTTACAATTGAATGAAGTTGATTAGTTCATATTTCACGGTATGATATCCAAATTGTGAATAACATCATACATGCCTGCGTAGATAACAACCAAATCAATGTCCGTCATGGCCCACTGGCCTTAAAATCTAGGCCTCGACTGGATTAAACTCTGGTCGGAACTTATCAGAATTCAACGATAAAAATGAAATCACTGTACCAGAAGTGAACTTCTCCGTCTCATACTCTCTAACCGATGAGTTATCTAACCTCCATGTTTCTACAGCCATCGTCGAAATGATATGGCCATAAAGTGCCTCGTCATTCCCAAAGCAAAAATTTAGAGAGTCAAGGGATCATTTGAAGTTCATTCGCAATTACAATGGCAACACAGTCTACAAAGATGTCATGTAGATAATCAAATTTTAATTGTGTGAAACAATTTGGATATGTAACCAGTCATATCTGTTGACATTCTGTAGTCGGTGTATGGTTCAACAAGCACGCGTATCTGGCAGAATAAATTAGCACGAAAAAGTGCAAGACTAAACCGAAAATTATGAAATAGTGTAAAAATCAGTGGAAGATTCTCTTCTTTACAGTAAGACCTCTTTAATCCGGAAAATTCGCTAATTTGGAAATTTTCTCTATAATCAAAGTGTCTTCATTAACAAGGCTGAAGGTACCTCACAACACATGGATATTGTTTCATCCATCAGTAAATTTTCTCGAATTCAGAAAATGAGTTGTGCAAAAGTGTTTCCTGAAGCATTTTCAAAGTAAGTCAGATTATGCTCGACATCATTGAGAAAATACAAACTGTTGTTTCGATGACAAAAATAATCTTTTGCTCTCCATCTTGACAACTTTAATCTGTTTGTTTTTATTTTTTGTTGTCGGCAATAATGCTGCAGTACAAAAAGTTGCCTATGGAGCACTTTACAAAAGAACCATGCAACTACAAATAGATTGGACAAAGTACAAACGTCTCGATATCATTCAGTACGCAGTATTGATATTATTCATTCACAACTGGCGAACAGACAAATTTCCAGTCGCCGTCGAAACCCTTAACACTAGAAGGACCAAGAAAATTCACTACCTAGAAGGACCAAAGCGGTCAAAATTGATCGGCATATCTTAAGTAGTTAATTAAACTATTTTCATTCATTCAATTATAAATATTCACTAATATTATTACATAAGTTATTATTTTTGTCAATACCCACTATGTCCGGTGTCATAATATGACATGTATCACATGCAATCATCATAAATGATTATGTGATTACATGAAATTGAAAAATAATGATAGTTTGATGATTAAAAAGATTCCATCAAAGTCGACTACCAGAGAATTAGGTAGTTTACATGATAAGTTTCTTTTGAAAATCCAATCGACTTATAAAGAATTGGCTAAAAAATGGAGCTATGTAAACTACTTCACTTCAGTAGCAATGAAACATGCAGCAACACTTTTTTTACCCTTCCGCAGCAATTTTTTTGCACATACCGCATTGTGTTACAGATTTATTTGAATAGCCATACTGTCATTTTCTCCGCCAAGGCCAACATTCCCGCGATTCTTGAATCGACTGCAATGCGTTTGCGGTAGGCCTACTTCTGCTTTGTCTCTGTCTGGACGTATTGAAATACAAGTAGTATATGCTGTCGCTGTGATCAATCGTATGTAGCTGTCATTCGAAATAGTATCGATGATTTTATTTGCGCCACATCAATGAGGTTGAAAAACACCGCCATTGGCAAACGCCGACTACCAGCTTTGCATGAACTCGACATCTGGTCGAAAACAGCAACTCCACATTTTGCCGTGTTGTAACATGCAATCGTTTCAGGAATCCTTTTTGGATGCTAATCAAATTCTCGATAAACACACGATACTGGATCCGATCATTGACGAAAGCTTTTTCCTGCATGCACTTATTCATGTTTGAAATCACATGAACAAATATCCATTCAGTCCTTGAACGTGATGCTACAGAAGTTCAGTTGTTTCGTGATCACTTTTGCTGTCACTGTCAGAGTAGTCCGCATGCTAGTCATTATTTTGTATGTCTTCGTCGTCGTTCGAATCATTCTAATCGATTATTTGCAACTCAGTCAATATCTGAATAGCAATGAGCCTTCTTGGCCACTCAATGCTTCGATTACTTTTCGCCACACGGTTGCTAATGAACAGTCATGATATCTCCACACCTTCCATGACCTTATTCATCATCTCTCCATGGTTGTTGGTTGCTTGTTTGAAGACATTAATCAATGTTGATTGTTGGCATACCAGAGGAATTTGTGCAGAATTGAAGCAAGAAATTATATTCAGTGCGTGTTTCTGCATATCGAATTTTCATGAAATTTTGAATATGAGGGATCTTTGGAAATGAATCGCCATGGTTCAGCTGTAACAAAGTGGAAGTCAAAGGCATAATAAATTATGCGTAGCCTATGGTTGACCTGTCCATGTGAAAATCATTACTCACGCGATACATTTCACTTTTTTTGAAAATCTAGCAATCTGGTTTGAGACTACACGCGTATTACAATAGTCTATTCGAAAATTGAATTCAAACTGAAAAATTTCGAAGCGATATTAATAAGCGGTCATTTTTGACCGGTCCGGTCCTTCCAGGTAGACACACATAGAACAGAGAAAGTAATTGGTCCAATTAAATTTTGATGCGACTAATATGAAGCCATTATATATTCAAGAAAAGTCAAAACAAGCTAAGTCGGAATATCGAATTTCACAGAAGCTCTAGCACTTCGTAGTTTAGCAGCGGTCAAAAATGACCGGTCGGTTGATAGTGTTAAGTAATTCACACTATCTAATATCCACCGGAAGACTGTCACACGCGATGCCGAAACGGGAAACTCGTGGTCAACAGGGGACATGCGCGAAGTTGTAGGCACTAACAGAGTTTTGGAGTCAGCAGAGTACAGACGACAACGTGCCGCGACATTGCTGGTGAGCTGCAGGTAGCGCGTTGCGTACCATGTAAGCACATAAGCGGAACTTGATGCGCCCTGGAATGTAACAGTGCAAGTGTATGTTGCAGTGTAATGTATAAGTGGCGTAATGCGCTCCGACCGCATGGGGCCATATATCAGTCTAGACTGTATTCAGGAAATTGAATATCTACATGAGAAAACAATACACTTTTACATCACAATCCTTGTTATATTACCTAACATAAAGTTGAATTCACGAATGTAACAATAAGAAATCAATATTAAATGATTGAAATGTTCAAATCATGTGTTCGAAATGATTGCCATCGTAATCAATCACTGCAGTCAATCATCGAGTGATATCGAAAGCACCAACGGCAAATTCTTTGCGTGCTATTTCATTGCAGATGTCAGTGATCTGCTCCCTCGACTGTTCCAGGCTGTGACTTGCCATGATGATATATCTTCGCTTTCATCCATCCCCAGAACCAAAAGTCGGAGGATTCAGATCAGGTGAACGTGGAGGCCACTCTCGGTCACATTTTCGACTTATCACGAGATCACCAAATGTTTGAGCGAGTTTCGCACCTTGGTTGCAACCTGGGTTGGGGCACTGTCTTGCATAAATATACAGAAGGACAATTTGCACTTTTTCGCAGAGTTGAGGACGCACATGATATTATGTATCAGCTGTCACTCAGTTGGAGAAGAAAAAAGGTTATAGTCCAAACTTAGCAGAAAATCCCATCCAGACCCATAACTTGGATGAATGGTTTGTGATGTAGAAGTTTATTGTCTTCTCATTTAGATATTCAATCTAAAAATCAAGCGAATTTACGGACACTCTGTATATTAATCTTCCCAAAAAGCAGAAATTATGTATAGCCTTGTTTCCGTGGAATCATTGATGAAATTAACATTAATGACACTTTTATACTCACTGATATGAATGATGATATCAGAGTGTCATGCCGCTGGCTGATAAACAAGAAGATGATCTCAATAATGTTATGATAGAACAATATTTCGGATTCACAAAACTCGCTAATGCGCTCGCAGGCCTATAAGTTATACAAGCATGAGTCATACGGCATAACTCACATATATTATCTCAACATGATATAAAATAGCCAATCCTTCTGTTTGTCATCGTTACCAAATTTTGATCCAAACGCAATCTACAATCTTGTCCCAACAATGTATTTTGGTTATTTTTGGAAGTGCACCACTCATACCTGGATCCCAATCCATGAGAAATGTATTTGAATAGCGATGTAATACATTTCATTCCATCCAACAATCGACATGTTTAATTTTTATCATTGGACCAAACTACTAGCAGTGAATACGTATATACAACCTTAAAATACAGATACCAAATGGCTTTGCGATATCCTCATTGTATAAAATTTTCTTGAAATATTAATGAAGGTATTTTCGATTTCTCCTAGTCATTTAGAGGCACATTTTTGTGAGAATGCTGCGCATACAACTAAATTATTCTTAATTTTATAGCTTTCAACTCTGAAAATGAATGGGCCTATCATTTCATTTTATCCTAGCCCTTATGCTACCAATGTGAAGTCACCTCCTAAAGTTCCAATGCATGCACAATTTGATTTACTTCGAAATATCCACTCCATTATTTTTTGTTGTAAGATTTTAATTCCATTACAATCAATCGAAATTCTATTTCGTAGAGTTCTATCACATATAGCGCGTAATATGCTTATAATATAAGCAGTGACATTTTTTGCAATGAAATAATTAAGTGTTGCACACCAATATTTACAATATGTAGCCAATATTTTTGTGTCCTATTGTTTAGTGCGACAAAGGCTTGTGATTTCGTGAGCAATTACAGAAAAATGTCGACTTATTTTCTTACATTTACTTGAATTACTACTACGTAGTAGGCCTGCATCTCTATGAGGATATGAAGGAGGGATCTGCAATTCAGACGATTGCTAATGCTCAAAAATCATATTAGGTTATTGATGATGTAGTGCTATACGACCAATGCATATAATCTCAAATTAAAATGAATTTTAAAATCATCAAGAAACAGCAAAAGACATTCGTAATTATGTGAGTTAACTTTTGAATTGGATAAAGATCATTTACTTGACTCTTCAGAGAACCAAAACTAAAAATATTTTGGCAACATATCAGAAATGCGGAGAATGGCCAGTGTAAAGCGCGTTATCGATTCAAGTCTTTCAGAGACCAGGCAAATTTTCGCCACGGGGGAATGGACGTCAAGTAAGGGCATTATTTTCTGAAATGCTGTATTAATCAAACATTTTTAATTAGCGGAATTTCGTTATTTTGACTCTGAATACTTCATCATGATTCTTTCATTCCTCCTCAAATTCGTTTTCTGGAAAACATTTTCTTCGATATATTCCCATTGGTTCTCGACTGCTGAATCGAAAATGCAATTTTCGCCTCTTCCAATCACATCACCTCCTCTGCATCTACACGATAAGGCACGATTTCAGTAAATGAAAGATAAGCTGACCTTATATAAGACAGCGAATGCGAAATATTCGCTACTCGACCCTACAGAGATCATCAGCCTCGGCAGAAAATTTCAAGTGAGTACTACTCAGGGGAGAAATGTCTGAAGCGGATATTACGATCTTAGATTACTTGGTGAATTTAGTGCAACGGATATTATCTGGCGAATTATCTTCGAAGTGAAACTTCGAAACATTAAAAGATTTTCCATATAATTCACTCTGAACATGACATTTGTCATTATGATGAGGTTGCTATGGCTGCTGTTGTATACAATTTCCAATTAAAAGTACATTCTGAACTGATTATATTTAGCAACTTTGATTCATTTCTAAAATTTTC
This sequence comes from Prostheceraeus crozeri, assembly GCA_907163375.1. Classification (NCBI taxonomy): domain Eukaryota; kingdom Metazoa; phylum Platyhelminthes; order Polycladida; family Euryleptidae; genus Prostheceraeus; species Prostheceraeus crozeri. The sequence continues at coordinate 306,798 of CAJQUW010010027.1, forward strand.
ATATGAAAATTCTCATTTTGTCTGCAAAGGCTACAACGAATCATTTTTGCGAGTTGTGATATTTCACTAATTGTTGTGATCATTATAATAAGTTGCCCCTAATTCAAATATACAAAATATGTGCTTCTTTACACTTCACATTAATTTCTTAGAATAATTGAAATTTGATTCAATTGATCCTTATTTAAAATAACTAGATATATCAGACATCGCTTGGGTAAATTTCGTTAAATACATCTAGTCGCTTTTGATAATCGTTCACATCAATTAACGACAGCTACAGATGCCTGAAACGTCAACGGATAGTTTGAATCAGCAGAACTTAGACGAGTATTTAGAATTTTAAACTAGTAGATGAAAATAATCTGCTGTCCGAGAATTGAACGCGGTAAGCTCATTTGCTTAACTTGTCACTATAGTTCCTTTCTAAACTCTTGAACAAAATCGTCCACAAAAGATGCTGAAAGTGACATCAGATTATTAACATAGATATTCGACTCTCCATGCTCAATTCCAGTATCCTTCTGATTCTTTTAATTTCAAGCTCTTGTTTTTGCTGAAATATTTTTCAATATATAAGATCATCTTGTTAAATCTATATTTTCAATTTCCTTCTATTCCATCATCACACTCCTATATGATGCATGATGAGTAATATACTATATCAAATGAATAATATCATCATAATTTGCATTATTTGCTTCTTTAAAGGAAAAGAGCCACGAGTTGATTCGAAATCTCATTTAAGAAAAATAAAAAAAGAAGCATAAAATTTCACCGAGATCTTTCGTCTGGTCTTTTTCAAGATGAACCCAGATACTAAAGAAAATGTTTCAAAAAGTTGAAAGCTGATGACAAGTTAAGTGAGTACATTTTGATCACCACGGCAATTATAGCTGCAGCACGAACTCTTTCTGTGAACATAAAATCATAAAATGAACAAATGAAAAACATAAAATGACTAAATGAAAGACCAGACGAAAGATCTCGGTGCAATTTTATATTTCTTGTGTGATGATTTCCAAATGTGTGATTTCGAAGCAACTCGTGGCTCTTTTCCTTTACAAAATTACTTCAAGGAAGAAATTTTATTATTTGCTTCACTATTTTTGAGGTTCTTGGGATCAATTTTGAGATTGTATTAAAATTCTTTTCCTACCATTAAGTAGGAAAGCTCATTTTGCGTGTAAGGAGAAATATTACTTGATGTAATCAAAGGCCTAATAAGAATTTACAAACTGTGTCTTAATTAAACTACCCAATCGTTTTCATCGTTGACATATTCATGAGAGAATAAATAAAACGCTGTATAACTTCATCACTAATTTGCCTTATTGTTTACTTTAGCGCTGGCTTGCAAGCAGGCAAGACAAAGGTTGCTGAATCCACATAGAGAGAAAAAATTATGTAAATTTGCAAAGAAAAAAAATGCTCAATGAATATCGCAAACAAAAGGTTGGTTTACAGTAGGAAATGATAGTAGTTTCAAATGACGATTGGAAATCTGATTGAGCAGTAACTTCAAATGAAAGTCGTTCTAATAGGCTACATTTCAACAAGAAATTGAAGTATTTTAAAAAAATCCGCTGACTTGAAGAATTACTTGTAGAAAATGGATTAGTTATTAATGCTGAAGTGCTATCACTTAGACTTGATTATCTATTGACCAGTAACACAACTACAAGGTCACTGCATCATAGTTTCTTATCAGTCCTAATTTGTTTAAAGACACAATCTCCCTTTTCCTTAAGTCATTCTGATCCCTGTCCGGATGTCAAGTATTTTCCAAAGAAAAGAAGTTGACATCAAGAACCACTCAAATCTGAATTACTAAATTGAACATGTTTAAGAGATGTTGAAAAAATGTTGTGGATGTCGCGAACCGATAGGACAAACGCTCTCAACTTGTTTCCAAACTATGTGAATCAAAGCGCCCATTATGTGATAACGTTTGTCTTTCGATGAACACACGAGCTTTTGTTTTGATATGTTGGAAACTTTTTGGGAAATTTCCTTGGCGCATTTTGAATGCAATACTACTGTTATAATTTAGATACAGACAATCATTGCGAAAAACACTTATTTATTGATTAAAATTGCTGTTGATGATTATGTGTTATGTTCCCACTGATTGGCTTCGATCATGTGTGCAATCTGTAGCTGACTTGGTAGTGCAACCTAGTTTACCAGGCTGACTGACCGGCGCTGTGGTCTTGTGGTAGAGTTCTCGCTCTGCGTGCGGGAGACCTTGATTCAAACCTTGGTCGGGTCAAACCTAAGACTTTTGAAATAGGTACCTACGCTCTGTATTCTTGCTTGACACTCAGCGCATAAACAATGAGAGTGGGATAAATAACAACTCGACGATACGGAAGAAAGGCTTGGTTAAAGTGCTTCCGAGTATAAACAAGGTTCATTTATTTATTTCATTTTTCATTCCCATCAGGCTCAAGGCAATTTGACACATTTTCATTCTATTCACATTTTGTCTATTACTACTTTATTACACTTGTTCACATAGTGTAGTCGTCATAAGAAGGTTTTGCATAAAGTTTTTAAATCTGTTAAATCACACTTTGTACGTGCACTTTGATCGTTGGTATACAATTTGATAACAATTTTCCGAATCAATGAATACATCTTTCTCACGAACAACCTTGATCACACACACTGAATCTTTCGAGCATAATTCCTATCCGAAACCGGCAGAATAAAAATTTGATGACATCTACTTGATTTAATTGCGACGTTCGCAAAAACTAGAAACATATCATTAGCATCGTAAATCGATCCGTTGTGCGGAATTGTTCAACTGTATAAAACGAAACATATGCCTTGAATTATTCTGTTCATTTGTGTCACAAGCTGTCATTGATCGATTACTAATATCTGCAATATTATGCATCCTTCACAAATAACTACAGAAAAATTCACAAAAAATTGCAATTTTCAGTTCTTTGTATTGAAAGTTTTAAATAGGGCAACATAGCTAATCAGCAAATCGGATTGCTGCGTTGCAATTTATAAAACCATGAAGCAAGGGAGGCAGCAACAAAACTCACTTGCGCCACGTATCAAACGAGAAGCTGATATCATATCATATTTGTTAGCATTGAATAGCGATCAGATTGCACCATTGCCGGCACAATATGATTAACTCCCCTGGTGAAGCCACTCAGTGTATCCGTCTTAATGTCTGGATTCCTCTCAATGAGGATTCGTTGTATGGTACATGTACATGCATAGCGAAATGGTGCTACGTGGGTGTTAGATAGACCAAGGAAATCTAAGTCTGCCATTGGATTGACCTAGAAATCAGGCATAACAAAAAGCAGCCTTTGCAATCATTTATTGAAGTCCTTCACTCGATTTCCAGCTTCGAGAGTAGACCAAACAGGAGGATATGAAGAGCAGAACAGTTTTTTATTGCCTAGCGACATTTTTCATATCGTGACAGCTTGCCTCTACAGATTTAGAGGATTATGTTGAAACAAGTAACTGAATCACTATTCATGTCTCACGGCGTAGAACCAAACGAAGCCGAAAGACATATCTAAGTCAGTGTACGGCGTCGTATCATTCCGACCGCCAGATCGAGTCTCTGCAGAGAGCGAGACCACAAAGGGGAATATCGCAGAATGATGTACACTCTATGCCTATATTTTGAATCTGCGAGTCTGCTGTGCTCTACCCGGTTCCTCTTCTTGTCAGACAAGATCGAAAAAATACATTTAAATCCAATCGGAAGCCTTTATTTTTGTTATTTGGTGTCTTCAGGCTATTTGCTATCCTATTCAGTTACCTTTGTTTAACAATTTAAACGCTTTTAGAGCGCATTCAAGCCTCGTCGGCGTGCTTTTTAGCCACATTTGATCCTATGATTGCATGCATCACCTATCAGGAGCATGGCAATAATAATAATTGATATATTTCCTAAACTTCGTCCAACAGTCTGCAGTACTTCATCAATTGTGATGAGTGCATACTATGCGATAGCATTTAGCAAGACATTTGGAGCAAGACAAAACAGTTTTATTTAGAAGCTGAGATGAACATAGTCAAATCATTCATTCACTTTTGAAGCAAACCGCGATTGAAGTCGCTCAGTTGCATGCACTTATTATTTAATTGCATACACTTAATGTTTACTAAATTATGCGATCTACATGTACTTGCTACGTTCAAGTCAAGATCACTGGTCGGAAATGTCAATTGACGTAATATAGATGTTTGCTTTCTTTATTGGCCTGAAATACCATAATTTATACATGTCTGCGTGTAGCATGTACGGTAAGCCGAACCATCATTCATTTTTCTGGATGCCCCAAGGTTTCCATGCATGGAAAGTCCTGACGTTTATCCGGGAAGAGTATACCGTCAACAAGAACACACATATTCTAAGTTTAATGATCTTACAACACCTTGCATAAGTGCAAGAACTGTGTTCCTAGTGAAAACTCTTGTCTGCTCCCTTGAAAAGGTGTCTTGTACTATGATGAAGATACTATAATTGCTGTTTTCAGAGTAACATTCATATTCTTTGACTGGATGCGCGAAATAGAAAATTGGTTTTGGTTTTTGAAAGCATTTCAACAAGTCTTTGATACTTCCAAGGTGCCTAATAGTTAAGTGAGCTCATTCGAGATGCGCAAGAGCTCGTTTTCAGTATCCAGATTCATTTTCAGCAGTTGACATTCAAATTTTATTAATTATATTGCAATATACTATAACTTAATCGTGCTTTACTGTATGCGCACTTGAATTGACGTGCTAACATCGTCGTCTGATTGGAACGTAGATAGTTCTATATTGACATTTAGAATCATTAAGTAAGTATATTTTTGTATTACGAATGTACCAGAGATTTCTTTTATCCTTGCTTAAATTTTGTATGAAATTCGAATTCAAAAGTATAACTCAAGACAACGACTATATCAGAACATTCTGTGTATGTATTGGAAATGTCATCTTGCACTTATTAAGACTTATAAAGGATATAAAGAATACATTACGAGGACACGAGAAAAGAGGAATTCCTATTTCTGACGTTATTTGATACTGTTCGTGTTTTTCAGCTGCGAATTTTCTAAGTCATAATTGAGAAGAAACTTTGCTTCTTTATGACAACTGGATTTGTTGCAAATGTAAACATTGCCATTGAAAATCAAATTGTAAACACATCTGTTTCATCAGGCTTAGTGCAAAACTTCTTGAAGTAATCGTGTAAAACATACGATTCATGTTTGGATGTATTTGTACCTCGACCTTTCTTTTGCTGAGTACGTCATGTGCAAAATATACTGCAGATATCCATAATGGAAACAAAGTTCTATCCTATAGCTTTCTCGACTTAACATCAGATTGAGTTAGAAAACTTATAAGTCACATTTTGAGTGCATTTTTAAGAAAGAGCAGGCAGAAACATAGGATTACATGAATAATTCAAAATATTCGTGTAATTGTCTTCTGCATTTGACAATGTTAACCCTCGCCCCACTGGCGAATTTTTTCAATATCCTTTAAACTAAGCAAGCTATGACCACCAGATTTCTAATAGCTTACTTTCTACGTATTTTACAGCTTTCTACAGAAACAAAATAAATTTGGCACTAAACTTTTGGCGTGAGATCTTTTTTAGAATTTGAATGCTTGTAATATTTTGACAGATTTTGGTATATATTCACATCTAATGTATATTGTGGTATCAATTCTTGATGAAACGATTTGAGATTACATAAAGGATTCTTACTATCAATGTACAGATATTCACTAATGCAAAATCTTTGAATTTGAGGTTATCTGCTTATTCTGCATGCATGTTTGAAATTCAAATTTCAAATATGATTTTTTATTATTTTTGTACTTTTTGGTTCCACATCTGATCAGCAACCATTGAAAATTTTCAGAATCATGTTGTTTTTAGCCTCAGTGTTTCGATAAAAGTTCATCGAATTGGGCTGTTTCTTCACCTGCAGAAACTAAGTATTAATGTGTGCGATTTTAATGCTATTTGAGTTGAAATGAAAGTTTGAATTAGTTGACCTTCGACCTCATCTAACACAATATTGCAATCTCATAACGATCAATAATCATCATTTTATTAACCATCTTGACCAGATCCTTCGATTGGTGTAAGGTTTGTTAGTTTCTGTTGTCATTTTCCATTTCAAATAGTGATCTAATGGAAATGTGTTAAAAATTGGCGATTTGAGACCTTTAACCTTCACCTAAGTCCAGGAATGACCTTAGAAATAAAACTGATTCTGTTTTTCTGAATACCCCTTCAATGCCTTTTCGATTGATGTGTGTTTGGCAAAATTGGCGCAATAGTTTCTGAGATCAACAGGGGGCGAAATTCGCCACCCCGAAGTGGGGCGCGGTCGCGTGGGGGGAGTGTTAATGCATACATGCTTCATAGTATATGATACAACTGAATATGATACTGAATTAATTTTATACCAAATTGAGCTATATTTTTCATGACTCAATTAATATTGTAGGCCTACACGTCCATTTGTAATATACACGTCCATTTACTAAACAGCTTCTGAGGGCAGTCTTGTGTTGCCTCCACTAACCGAAGATGAGGAAGAAACTGGTTATGCATAGCAACATGACTCCCTATCCCAAACATCTTCGTATGAAAGCATGAGGACGGAAATTGAACATCAACATAATTTTCGTTTGTATTTTGCCGTCACCTAAACCGTGTTATGAGTGAGTAAGGCTGAATGATATTAGGTCACACCAGAAAAAGCCGGAAAGATATAGATATTATTTATCCTTTTCCTTCTTAAGAGTTGCCAAAGTTTACGACCGACTCCGTGAGAGGAGCGCTTAACTCAACAGTAGATGGTATGATAGTTGGTGATCATATAAACGATGGGTTCATAACCGAAAAAGCGTTGTTTGGTACAGATGGCCTAAAGCTTGATTTTCTTGTGTCCTTAAAAGTGAACTTTCTGAAGTTAACGACTTGGTGCATGAGAACTGCATGCTAATATAATAAGGTTTCGGCAGAAAAGATTTAATTTAAAACGGAGGTTTTGGAGATATAAATTTTTTGAGATTTGTAATAAAACGATGATTATTTCGCAGCACATCACAATACAACCGACCTATTGGTAGTAGATTATTAGCAGACTAATTATTAGTAGGCATGGCACACGATGTCCATCATTCTGTAAAAGTCTCAGTGTCGGACTCGTTCCCTGCAGAGACTCGTTCTGGCTGCCGGACTCAATATAATATCCTCTCTAAAATGTCCTGTCACTAGTTTTGATGAGGAGAGATGCTTCTTCTTCCATAGATTATAGGTATGTAGTAAGCGTCATCATCCTACCAAATTGAATCGCCGAGATGCTGTTGCTTCAAATTGTATTTATAATCGTTGAATTGTGTGTTAAAATTAAAGACACTCTAAAAATTCACCTACTTTAACAACCTAATACATAGACCTAAGACGAGAAATTTGTGAACCTTTCCTCCCAAAGCCCTCTGATAATGTATGACATGCTATAAAATGTTGAGAAGAATGGACTAAAATTGTCAGGCTTGTTCATTGATGGTGGTTTTCCGGTGTGATCGATATTATCATGCTTGTACCACTGAGTTGACAATAAGATTATCGAAAAATAATTCAACCATGTATATGTGCACGTGCATTGTCATTGTTACCTATAGGGCCTATATAGCATTGTGATTTGACGATAAAAAATATCGTGATATGACAGCAATTGTTCAGACAAATAAGCGAGATTTACTTCAGCGCTTTTGTGACTTGAATCATGCATAGGGCACTTAAGACAAAGTACAGTTGTGTCAAAACTCAAAATGCATGCAAGTCTGTCTTAATTCTTTTTTATCCTGCATGCATGCATTTTAATTTTTCTTTGGTTGTCACTTGCAGACAACTCAAACTTGCATAATTACCGATAGAATTAATTTTGTGGCAGGAGTAAAACATTATTAGCTAGCCACTGGTGTATTTTTCAAACAGTTGAGTCACCAAAATAATAAAGTAGAATACCCACTACTTTTTTAAAAAAAGTATATTTTGACATAAAAATCAACAACGTTGACTAGTATATGACTAGGAATATTAGTAGTTTCTTTCTTCACCCCTAAATAGTGTTAAGACTATGTTTCAATGAGTTTGCACTAATGCACTTCATCGCATGCTGGATGACTATATGATAAAGAAGCCGAGGGACATCCAAATGAGACAAATTGAAAATGCAAATATGTAAAGGACAACATTATCGGAAGCACCATGTTGACAAATGAATTGAAGCAATACAAATATAAATCATTGAATTTCACACCGCAAGTTGGTCCTTCCTGTCGTTGTTGTTCCGACTAATTTCAAATATTAATTGTCTTTCTAAATTTCCTAGCATTTGTTTTGTCATAAAATTGCTAATCATATTAATTGAACATGGCAAATTTCCAATTCTTTATGTACTCTATCCTTGCATTAGGGACCTGCGAATCGGCAAATTTTGAGTCGAATCGAATCTCAAATCGAGTCGGATCGTGATTCGCGAATTGAATCGGATCAGTGAATATTTGCATAGGCCTACTTTAGCTTTTTAATTTGCGGTTTGCTTAGCAAATTACAAGCACCGGTAGGCAATTGCCAATTTATATCAAAAGACGCCAAATGAATTTTTTAAGGCTTGTTATGAGAAAAAGCGTTAAAGAACCTTGTATAGAACGGGATGGAAAAGGCAAAAACTAAAGAAGCTTTGTGAATTTGTGAATGCGCTCTCAAAAAGAGTACGATCTATCTATCATTACTTCTATTGAAAATCGAAATACTACTGAAAACTGAAAATTATAGGAACCCAGGTTCATGATGAGTGATAGAGTTGAAAAGAGCTTACACCCACAAGTCATCTGAACAAAATGTAGTACGTATACTGTGAAGCATTTATGTGATTTGTGAATATTTGCTATCGGTGCTGCAAGCAAGCATTCATCTTCCAGATTCATCTTGCTAGGTTGGAGCTCTCGAGAAAGACATGTGTTAATTGGTGCATGAACTGGTTCGTGAATTGCAATTACATTCGAAAATTATATTAATTGGTTATCATTGCCTTTCGTACTGTTAATGTAGGATATGTGAATACCTTATCTAAAACAAAATAATCAATTAAGGTTACTTTGTTTAGTGAACTACAGTATGTACATCAATGTGCTCATAGACGATAAGTGAAAGATCATTTGTAGAATTTGAATTGGATATATTTTTGAAAATGTATTAAGTCTGCTTGAAGACGATTAGGCACGCCATGGTGTGCGAATATAGCTCAATGTCATCAGAAAAAAATTGAAGAGCAGAATGAAATAATAATAGAATGTCAGCTGCTTGATATACAACAATTATAATTTGACCACCGCTAGAGGCTCTACAGAACTTGGAATGGTCAGATAATATATTTTATATATTATTTTATAGATATTATTTGTTTCTCTTTAAAATACTGGCAAAAATTCTCAGCTTTTTTCCGGACTCGAGGACCCTTTCATGCTACTTTTTGTTAGTCAAAATCATTGAACCTCTTGAGCCTTGATGACGTGGTGTGCACGTCATGTGGCCACTTGGGAAAGTGTTCAACTAGCAGTGGACAACACTGTCCCATGCGACTACTCACGACGTGCACTGAACGCCATCGCTTTATTATGCTCCCATTGTTCATTCAGCATCAGGGGAGTTGCTAGAATGAGCGAGTGACATGCACTGGACGTCACAGTTGGAGCTGTTTAGCAGATTTGGCTTCGGGGCTAAAAAGTTTAATGTAGTTCTGATTAATAATGGTCCCAAGAACAATGAATAAAAGGCAGGTGAAGTAATGAATTCATTAATTTGATTCGCAAAGTCATGTTTCTTTATATTTTACTGAATCTTTTAATTGGTACTCTTTTCAATTATTAGCTTCATATTCAATCTGAAAATTGAGTCGGCCCAAACTTGAGCATGAAAATGCACTGCTATAGCAAGCTGCGTTGAACATTAACCGTGTATTTGCCCGGATGCAAATCCGAGATGTATTGTTAGCATTTATATTGAGAAGCATACATGCAGCATGCTTTTTGTCATCGCTTTAAATGTTCATCTTCTTGAGGAGATAAATTTTCCATCTCACTTTTGCTCTGGATATCAAAGTATCTGGATATATTATTAAGAGGATGACTATGGAAATGATCATTTATATTTTTCAATCAGACAAACGAAATGAAGATGTTCCTTATGATGATAAATCTCGCAATCACGAAATCATAATTTTGTCAATCAATAAAAATGATGCATGTGCCCACTTGGTTTCTAGGAATTAACGCACTACAATAATTTCACAAAAAGTGCTCTTCTTGAGTCAAACGTTTCCATTCGTACGAGCAAATGTACTTTATCATTGAGCTGATAAAAGTTAAGCTGCGGCAAATTATTTCGTCAAGTTTCATAGCTATAGATGAATGATTGAAGAGCAAGGAAGGATTGCCTTCTCTCTTGATGTTGTCATGAGCCGTGAAATTAGCATGATTAAAGATTTAGCGCCCCAAATCGAGTTACAATTTCAAACTACAAAAATAATAATTTCTCATTTCAAATGTAATTATCAAATATAATTTCATCTAGCATAACATAATTGCCGTTTCAACTCACTCATGCGTTATCGCTCTAACATTTATATGAATTGTTAATATCTTTTTATCAATTGATGCGATCCTAAATTTCAAATTTAAGGTCAAATTGATGTATACATGTAAAACAAGTAAACAAATAATAAATAATATTTTGGAGGATATCTATAAATAGTAATTACCATCAAGTGTCATGACAAGGTTGGATTGAATTCCCATGGCTTTATCAACATATGTTTCTTGTGATAACCATGAGGCTCAAGACATTGTCGACCCAATTGCGTTTTCACTTTTAAAGTAATTTCAATTTTCTTCTCTGAAGTCAACACCGCAATTCTGATTTTCAACAAAAAAAGTGCAGGGAAAACTCCCCAAAGGTTACGGTCGTCGATGTATTGAAATTAAATTAGTACACGACAGATCTTCGGCGCCCAGCGCCTTCGGTGGTCGGTCTTACAATAAAACACGTTACGAGGCAAGCAAGCCGTGTGAAGATATATGAAGAATGAGTGATATTAAGAAATGTGCTGGCTGTATGAATGCATGTCTAATTGTGACGTCAGATTGTAGTGTGGATGTTCGTATTTCCTGCTTATTGTAGGTTTCAAGCGTGTGATTGCCTTTGCTTCTGCTATTGTTCTGTCTCGTGTGTTGAACAGTTTACTAATGAGACCGGCCTGAAAATTTCCGATGCTGCCCTCTCCGTTGTGTTTGTCTGTAAGATGTTGATACAAAGCGCTGCTATTATTTTTATTCACAATTGCTCTTATGTGTTCGTAGTGTCTCGTTTTCAACATCCTCGCTGTTTTACCAATATAAAAGTCTCCGCAATGAACACATGCGTATTGGTAAACCACAAAGCGCAATTCTGAACAAATGAAGCTTTGTTCATGCATTTCTCGCCCAATAATATCATTGGGAATAAAAAATAACTGGTCTGCAGCAAATATCGCATTTTATGCGGTAATTTTTTTAGCTCTCTCTTTCTCGCACTTTCTTTTTCATCACTCACTAACTCACTCAATTCAAATCTCTCTCCCTTCACTATACTCTATAGCTCTGTTTTGCTCAATTCTTACAATCCTGGATAGATGAAAGGCCTATTGCGGTATGCACATTGCCAGACTGATCCATAATAATCTAATCAGTTGCTCATGAAAGTGTTCATATTATCCACTCGAGCGAAATGTCACAGTGACTCTTTGGGACTTGACGATAACAACGCTTCAGTCCATATCAAAATAGCAGATTGCCGAGTAAATTATCACAATTTATGACGTAAATTACACCTATTTTGATCATCGCTTGACGCAATGATTATTATATCCACTGTTGCTCCCGTATAGAAACACCTGTGACGTTGCACTCGCACCTCTTGAATTAATAGCTCCTAAGTTGGTTACCCTCTATCTAAATTGGATCAAATATAACTTTATTTGAAGAAAAACACACGCTCATCAATAGAAACTTGAAATTTCCATATTCAGTGGCACAGACAAATAGCACAAAATCAAAAGATAGTCGTCTTTTTAAACTACAGTTATGTAAAGTGGAATCAAATGCAATTCAAGTCGCAGAAAATTCATAAATTTGCGTTGATGTGACGTCAAGTATGTGTTTACAATGATTTTGGCCAGATAAAAAGTAGAACCGTTCCAGCATATCATTGAAGATTTTGCAAGTTTGAGATAGCACGTAATAAATACGGCTGAAATGCGCCATTGCTGCATAACAAGCATTCCCATAATACCGGGTGTCCGTAAAGTCACGCAGGCTAGATCAACAATCTAGTATCTTATTTACTTGCGTGACTTTACGAACACCCGGTACTAATGTTGAAATTTCGAAGACTGCTTTTCATGTGCTTTGAATGATATATTATTATTATGTTTCAAAGAGCTATGTTTCATAGTCGTTTACAGTTACTAAACAGAACGTTTGAGGTGACTAAATCAGACCATAGACTTCTTTTCTCCATGCATCCACTTGCTCTCCATTCCAGGAGTCTATGATCCAGATACTACCTTCCTGTTAGACAAATCTAGCGATTTAGGAAGAAAAGTTTGGAGATACACTACATTATAATGAAAATAGAAGATGTATTGAAAATTTTAAAAGATGAAGTCAAAGACACGACGCATCAGGTGTTTTCAATACATCTTCTATCCTAGTGTGGTATTTTTATCATAATTTACAAATTCAAAGCACATTTTTGACCGCATGCATCAAATGCACTACACCTAAAATTCGCGAAAACCGCGGACCCTTTCGCCTTGCGTTAAGTTGTCAAATGTTCCATAGGGGGCCGAATCGGTTCCTCCCTGTGGATGTGGTTATGGCGCAAATACATAAGCGCGAAAACAAGTACCCAAAAAGAGAATATTAACGCGATCCTAACGATGCTAATCGAATTTTTGTACTCGTACTATGCCTTGAACGCCCGTAAATTGCGCTCGCTTGTTTTTATTAAATGGCTCCTTTAGGAAAGGCGTTTTGGGTCAAAGATTTTCTGCAGAAAATGAATAAAGCCTATGGGGCTTTAAAAATTCTTAACCAACTGACCGAAAGTTTCGATCGCCTCTTCGACTATAGGCAACAAATAGCACGGTTTTCATGTTTGCATTCATCAAGCTCATGATGAAACACATTCTGTGGTGTAGTAATGATGACAATTTACACACGATTCCTAAATTCATATTGCGTGAATTGAATGCATAGATGCGATATGCCTATTCTACGGATACTATCTCAATAAAACTTTGGCTTCGCCAAGAAACTGTCGCGCATTATTATTCTCTTGGACGCTAGTTGCCTGTGTCATATCAGACAATCAATGCTTATCTGTTATTCTCGGCAAGTTGTATAAAATCAATTGGACTTTTCTGCGTGTATTCTTCCTACATTACAGTGGGAAAGTACTTTTAAAAGTCCAGACAAATGCCTCTGCGAATGTATAGATCACAGAGATGAATTGCCCTGTCTGCGTGTTTGGGTCTGGAGATGACTCATTTCCACAATACCGATGGCCAGGGTCAGAACCAAAGTAAGTATATAAGGGTTCTAAAGTATATAAGATGTATTTAAACACTTTGGTCAGAACTAGTCTCGAGGGGAAAGAGGATCAATTTTCCATTGGAAGTAATGCAAATTCAAGCCCTAATTCTGTTGAACAAGAACATTGACACCACATTAAACATACAGTCAGCAAATTTGAATTGTGTTTGAATTGTCGAACGATGTGAATAATATTTCCATTTGCCTAATTTATCACGGAGGAAGATTGACTCAAAGATGCGTACTTGTTCACTTGACAGGCGTGGTTGCAATCTGACCGTTGGAGTTCCCGTGTACGCTGATAAGAGCTACTTCTGCAGTCGTGCTCTTGACCAATCACACAATCCAAAGAGAGACGAATATCTATGTCAATCTGCATCGCCTGCTGCCATTGCATACAATGGCTGGGATGTGATTATGTCCGTTCTAGACTAATCAACACGCAAATCTCTGTGTTCAGATACATTGTAACAGACACGTTTCAGTACGCGTAACTCACCATTATCGGTGAACAGCAGAACGTGGAAGTAAACGCTCGGTTATATGCATGACAGAGTTCATTCACTAACAGCGAGATTAATATTAACAAGTGAAAGGGATAAACAAAATCAAAATAATTGCTCAGATTGAATCTGGCTATTCATACAATTAACATTTTTATTTACATGCGACTTTATCGAAATAGCTGCACCAATGCCGCAAGTGCATCTCATATGGAGCAGAATGGAGAACGATTGCTCGGACGGTAAACAAGCATGTAAGGACATTTCAGAGGCTGGTATTCCTTTCATGTGTTCTTTAATGCGAGTAAAAATATGGCGCGGAGTTGATAAACGCATTCAAAATATAAGATTTTTTATAATTGATCATCCTACATGTACATAAGTCTAACCAAACTGAAGAAACGAAAATATTTATCAATTGGAAATTATCATGTATGAGTGAGTCTCACAAAGAAATTACGAAGAAAGTTCATAAAGTAAACTCTATATTGAAAAGTCTCATATAAAGTAAGCGTATAGCATTTATAAAACCCAATATCTTTGTCATTATAAAGATAGAATCTCGTTCAACGAGCAAATCTCTCTCATTTACAAATACAGTTTTGAGCATTGTACTGAATAAATGCTACATCGGGGGAAACTCGGCGCCATATTTTTACTCTCATAGAAGAACATCTGAAAGGAAGACCAGCCTCTAAAATTTCCTTGCATACTCACATACCGTTCGAACATTAGTTCTCCAGTCTGCTCCACTCCAGATGCACTTGCATTGTTGCCGTTATATTGATAAAGTCGCATGTAGATAGCAATATCAAACTTGGGCATAACCTGACTCAATCTGAGCAATCATTGTGATTTTGTCTATCCCTTTCACCTGTTAATATTAGTCTCGCTGTTTGTAAATTAACTCTGGCCTGCATATAACCCAACGTTTACTTCCATGTCCGCTGCTCACCGATAATGGTACGCTACGCGCACTGAAGTGCGTCTATTATAATATAATAATGCACACCTTTTAAAGCTTCGTTTTGTATCTAGCTTCATATAGTCGCTTAGACTTTGTAGCAACGCATTTCTGATGGCGATATTTTCTCGATACTTGATCCAGTGTTGAGGGACCTCAGTGAGTGGAAGGATGTCTAGTTTCTCGGCATTGGAATGTTCGCGAAGAAGAGCTGAACAGCATGCGTTCTACCCTTGTAGTCAACTTAGAACCGCATGTATGATCACTGTATGATGAATATCAATAATGCTGCCGAGAACAAGAGGTTGCTCCTCATTTTAAAAGCATGAAGCTTCTCCATATAATGAAAACAGTTTGCAGCGAAAAAGTTTGAATTAAAAAACAAGTACTCGCCCGACGCACTTCGCGTCAACACGGTCTGAAGGAACACCAGCCCGGATTGTAAAAGTTCGCTCGATCGCTTACAACGACGCATAAATGATAAATTGAACTGAATAATATTGCTGAAAATAACAAAGTACTTCAAGGGTAAGCTAACATTCAGCAGAAGTTAAACAGTCAACAAAAGAGAAGATTTCACCACAACCAACAACAGCAAGTGTCCTATATCGAGTGTCATTGCGATTTCATGGTTGGTTGCCTCCTGACTCTACATGCAGCTACATGGCTGAAAGAGGGAGGGAGTGTAGAAAGCGAAAATGATTTCAAATGTCTGGTTTCACAGAGTGGAAAGAAAAAGAGAGTGTGATATGTGGACCGGAGTGTTAAATTTAGGGATAGGTTGAGTGGTTGGTAGTGACAATCTACAAAAAGAGAGTACGAATTATTTCGGTAGCAGAATTGAAACTGGGGAAAGAGGAGAGAGAGAGAGAGAGAGAGAAAATGAGAAAAAGAAAAAAGAATGACTGCATTGAAGAAAATCTAAAAACAATAGGTTAAAAAGATGATTCTTGGAATAGAGTGCAATAAAGGATGCACTCTGCAACTTCGGCCCACTTGAAACACAAATAGAGCCGAGTGAAGAATTACTATTCAGTGCGCACATTTATTATTCCCTTAAAATTTCCCGTAAAACACTGACTTGCAGAGGATGATAAGCAGAAATTAAACTGTGTAGTTTTCGTACCTAATATCAAAATGCAAAGTTCTTCTTAAAAGTCGATCCCCAATCGAATCTTCAACATGTTAAGTTCAAGACCTTTCCGGACAGACATGATAATTACTTATGGCCGTCTTTAATGCCTTCGGTTAACATGAAATCATATCAGAGGTCTTTTGTAGGTAGAGTGTCAACTCAGAAAAATGTCGACATACAGTGGAAATTTGCAAAACAAAAGATTCAGCCCTTTCGAAGATTATGTTCGTGTGCTCCAAAAAAAGTACTTGATATACTCAAAAACGTCAACTTTTGCTGTGTTTAAATGACGCTAGAGATCCCAAGTATACACTTGTCTAAATTGCTAACTAACAGAATGCACTCTTGGGTAAACAAGAATCACTTTTGTGTAGAATTGAGCTGTAAATGGTTATAATCATAATACGCACTATGCGGGTAGAATTTAAATACATTTACACATGTGGAATATTTCAATTTTCTTACTAAATTTTCAATTTGAATTGTGCCTTTTTCTGAATAATTTTTCTGATCCGCTTATATCTTGAAGCTAATTGTGACAGTTGTCATTAATTATGAATGTGATACTGTATTCTTTTAGAATCAGTTTTAGGTAAAAAAACATAGCCTGTCTTAACTATATATAGGCCAATCAGTGACCCGAATGACTTGTATTATTTCTTCCTCTTTACTGCTATCATGATTCAATACCTGGGCAATTTCTCCACGACAGTAAGGGATGCACATCTGATTATGACTATTAGATATCAAAATAGGCTCATTAAACGAAATCGAGGCTATTATCACTTTGGCGATGTACATGTAATTAATATTGAGTTGCTACTCCATCTAAACTGAATTGCTTTATCGATATGTATGCTATTTATTTCAATTATGTATCCATGGTCATTCTGTTAACAAGAATTTTATTCTATGACATGATAGAATGGCTGCAGTGCACTGCATATATCATCGCGTACATATACAGTTCATGTAGCTTTTCATCGTTTGACAGTAATAATATGTCAAATAAATACTTGCTATTTTAAACATGATGAATATTACTATCTTGAGGTAGTTTGAAATAACATTTGATACGCCTTTTAATCATTTGAAGAATTTAATTCAGGATGAATCTTTTGTGACATTATGTCTCCACTTTTGCTTATAATTGTCATATCTACATAATTTATCACAGACGAATTTGTGCAATTCAAAGCACTTAAAAGTCTTCATCTTCAATAGCTTTTATATAAATGGAACATCTCTGAACATCATCATCCACTTGTGTCAATAATTAATAAAACTTGCAATTGAAAACAAGGGAACCGAGTGATGCTATTGTTTTACATGCTTACTGTGTCAAAGCTAGTTTAGAAGAGTTTTATTCGTATTTTCTATCACGAAGGGAAAATTCTCTAAGTGCATACATTTTTGTGAATCCTCTATAAAGCAATTTTGCGGATGATGTCTAGTTATTTCATCAATGCAACATTACCCCCGCATGATAAATTATAAACAATGTTTGAGATAAAACGTCTAGCTGAGTACATTTTCTAAAAACGTGACCGATTTTCAATTTTCACTTGACATTTCGGTGTTTGAAATTTGATTTCATTCTTATAAGATAATTCCATCGAAATTTCATTTCTTGTAACAATGTACGAATGTCCAATTTTCAGACATCATTTTCCGATCATTTCATCAATGAACTGACATTGAGGTCTTGCCCTCGTGAGATTCAGATATCCACCCATGACTGATTTTGAAAACGCGATTTGTGAAGGGAAATAAACAACGAGCTCATTTATATTTAACAAACTTGTGGCGAGGAAATTCTTTGAATCTTCTTTATATATATTATGCAATTTAGGCCGTCTATTTTAGATTTGGAGATATATGAACGACTTTCATAGAAAAATGACATGTGAAATATCGGCGGACAACTCTAATTACTCTGTAACAATGAATATCAACTCAACTTCAAAGCAATAAATGCCACAACATTATAAAAATTTCATAATGCCAATGAAGAATCACAGAACTTTGATTGCTAAAAGTTGACTCGCAAGGTCTCCGAGATTTACCTTTATAAATCCCGGAAATATACCATGGTTTAACTAGAAATAATCTATGGCTTTCTGGGTTGAACGCACTTAAATCCCGGAAAACCATAGGGTATTTACTACATAACGCATAGTTTAGTACAGATATCTCTGGTCATCCAATGATCTCAGCGTATATTGCGAAAAAATATCACACGGAATTTCCAGGAATTCCTACATAGCTACATAAACATAGTTATAAATAGTTTAAAGAGCTGGGGTCAAACGGAAAAGGTGTGTTAGTGTGGAGATAAGCATAGTGTGTTAGTGTCGCCATAAGCACATAAAAGAATTGTTTCAAAATTCTGCGATATGGAAGCTTGGATTGGAGGCTTGTTTGTCCATCTACAAATTCCATCTTAATTGAGCGCATACCGTAATCTGCCACTGTCCATTGGTGTTGATACCCTGTGCGGAATTTGCTTGGTGGTCTGTAATGCTCCGCAGTCTGCAACAGCAATATTTCACGATTTCTGTCTGTATATTGATTAAATGGCGCAGAATTCTCTTCAATCTTTGAGCAAACCAAAAGCCGATGTTTGATTCTTGATGCTGCTATAAGTTCACTCATTCTTCCCAAAATGCACAATTTTTGGTTGACTAACTTTGAATGCCATCAGAATTAGACGGACCATTGATCCATTTATGTATTTCATCAAGCTTGAGTCAAGCCAGATTTAATATGATAATATATTACGCCACATTTCAAGAATTCGAGAGTTAAAATTTTCTTGCTTTCCATGCTCGTCATTGGAATCTGAATAGTAAGTTAGAAAACAACAATTTGACATCAAACTATGCGTTATGATAGATATCATGCGATATTTTTAAGCATTATCCTATAACCAACTCCGGCATGCGGCTGTCGTTTGTTATGTTGATAATGCCTTCAAATATCGTTTGATATCCTATGCATACCTATCGGAAATATCTCTGACGGTGGATTTTTACAATAGGTAAAACGACACGTCGAATTCTGATCAATGATATTGATCTGATCTCATTAGCACGTAAGTAACAAAGTGTAGAGCTTTTATTTTCGCACTTTATCTTCGGGTCTCGTAGATTCCATTTGGTATTTGCTTAAAAAATGTGAACTTACCTTTAACTTAATTGACTTACTTCAGATGTTGTAACTTTTAGTCGATGTGTTGTGCTTCCTGTGTATTTCTTCTATACTGAAGGCAACGTAATTAGTACTACTACTACTTGAGAGCTGCATGGGCATGTGTCAGCATGATCGACAGACCATAAAGAAGACTTTTCGCTAAATGGCTGACACCTAAAACATTTAGATCGCAGTGAAAAAAGAAACAAGATAAGGAAGTCTTTCAATTGTTCCATCGTATTATTTTATCTCATTACTTTCCAGATAAACATCTCAAAATGTCATCTAAGTCAGTGATTTTCCTCATCGCCATCATTTGTATCGGTCTCCACTCGGTTGTTGATGGACGAACAACACAGAGGAGAAGGCGAAGTACAGAAGAGGCAGAACTTGAACGATTTCTTCCTATTCTAGACCGTATGATGGCTGAACAAGTGAAATCTCAAGATCCAGCAGATATTCATACTGTCCTAAAGCGTGCTCGTTGTCATTTTCTCAATCTCGGAGGACTCTGCAACTCTGCCAAGGCTGCCGAGATGGTGGACCAATACCGATGGCTGACACGACCTGGTGGTCCAGGAAAATAACTTTTCACTAACAAACTCGAACTTCCAGCTTTCTATGAACTTGTTCAAACACCAACCATTCGCCCAATACACGTCTTCTACTTTATGCATCTTGTTCTAACTTTCGTCTGGACAACTCGTGACACAGCTTCGTCTTCAGAAACTATCAGAGAATTATCTTGAGATGTATTATGATCAATCTATTCCACAGTGTCAAAAAGGCGATTGATCAAAGATGTGAAGAGATTCAACTTAACTTAAATTATTCAGTTTATATAATTGATTCAAGGTCATTCAACTTTTGATCTAAAAGGCACAAGAATAATAGACACCGGTATTTAATTTCATATTCTTTTATTGATGTACACGATTTCCTGTTTGACTACTTTAATTCATCAATGGTTATTTCAAATAGAGCCATCACCAGAATCTGTTTGCTTTATTATTTGAATTGTCTCAAAAAGGATTTACTTAAAGAATTGTTCATTCTGTGATAGCAAGCTACAACGCACGTTATGGGGAATTACGAGTAGTAATGGTTGTCTACGTTATTACCCAAGAAACATAATGTAATTTGATGTAACATAAAGTCACAATTTAAATGTGAGTTCAAATATAGGGTTTTTCCGAAAATCGAGTAACTGTTATCAGCTGTGACAGGGACTCAAAAAAATTAATTCCTCCGAAACATTGACAAGCAATCTCCTTAAACGGCGGTATATTTGCATGGCAATCATCAAATCGTCCATTGTGTCTACGGTGTATGTGTCAATGATATTGCCGGAAGCCTTTTCATTCGTCGCCGATCAATAACTCTAAGTCGATGGACGAAGCAGAATCCCTATAGCGAGCGACTCACATGTACTTAAAGTCATGATCGAATTGAATCACAAGATGGAATCCGATCTCTACACCGTTCGTTGCTGATGCTCATCATGATAATCGTGAGCTTCCATTTTTTGACAATTTTAGGATAGAGTCGATGTTATTCGACTCTATCAAATAGATCAATCTATTCTTAAACAGCGGCATATGTCAGATACTATCCGTAGCTATCTTCACGCTAGAAAGTATATCACAAAAGAATTTCATCATTAAAACAAAAAATCAAAATTCAATCTGGAGATAGGCCCTATGGAGAAAGCAGAGATGAAAACGCGGCAGGTAGCAGTTTATTACCTTTTACCACATTTTTCGAACTCACATTTCATCAAATCATGCATATTAACACATTTTCGAAAGGAATAAGATCGCAAGGATGGTCAACTGCACACGTGATGCGGGTCCTTATTTGTTGTAGGTAAAATATACAAGCAAATTCGAACGCACTAGCATAATTTGAATCCTATTCTATCAGGTAACTTGAGGGTAATTATATGTTTTCGAAAGTAATACATTTGAATTTTTAGGCAACAATTTGATTTGCCTAGTTACAGCGATGCCGGTACAGAGGGGTGGGCAAAGGTGCTCTTGAGTGTAGCGCAGTTATGCAACAATTGTTTTCGATATTTAGTTTCGAATTAACACACAGACTATGTTGGGGTAACTTCGTTCACGCAGACGATATTCTTTCCTGTATACAACCGAATGTAGTTAGATTTGGACACTTTTTGTGACTTTCAATCATTTTAAATGTTTCTAAAACTCAATGGCTTTAACATCATGATTTTCTTAATTTGCGAAAATGCAATGATGTATGTTTGATTTTACCCTCGTTTATGTTTGAGGTAACTGAGTCACTGTTCTTCAGCTGTTGAACTTCTAGTGCATATTGAGTGGAGATATCTTTATGCCGTTCGTGTATGATCGATGGTTTGGTAGATCACATTCATATATATCTGCTACTTACTAAAAAATATATTCACTTGCTGTAAACACAAAGCACGTGACATGGATACTCACAACCATGTACACAACGTCAAAGGATCTTGAAGGTATTTTACCGGAGGCATAATCAATAATTATAATCATGCAAAATCTGGTGTGGATATGATTAGTCCGGCAGCCAGAGCGAGTTTCTGCAGGAACAAGGCCGAAAGTGAGATTTATGCCAACTACGAATCTACACGTCTGCCGAGTTCTAGTCAGTTCCTCTTCTTGTCAGATAGGAACAAAGAAAAACACATGCAAATCCAATGGGACGGAGATTGCAGTTTTTTTTTGCTGAAATGAAATTTTCTATGTTTTCTCTGATTAAATGAAAAGTAACAAGCTCAGAGTCATAATTTTTGGCATGGAATGTCTTCAGATAATTTTCTTTCATGTTCATGCACCCCTGTCTATAAAGCTAACCACATTTAGATTTGGCGAACCTCTTAATGTCGGCAAACACAATCACTTTGAGCACATTATCCACATCCAACCACATTCTCACATACATTGTCGATCAGATGCATGATAAAAGCACATGCACATAATAAGAAATGACCTGAAGACATTCCATGTCAAAAATTATGATTCTGGGCTTAGTACGCCTCGTTTAATCAGAGAAAACATACGTACAAAATTTCATTTTAACAAAAAGCTGCAATCTGCGTCCCATTGGATTAATATGTGTTTTTCTTTGATCCTGTCTGACAAGAAGAGCAACTCACTAGAACTCGGCAGACGTGTAGATTCGAAGTAGGCATAGGGTGTACATCATTCTGTGAAAGTCTCACTTTCGGTCTCGTTCCCTACAGAAGCTCGTTCTGGCTGCCGGACTTGATGGACCGGCAGATCGATTACTATGTCGTCAACATGTTTCCGATGGAAAATGTTTTTCGAACTTGTTTGACATTTCGCATTCGAACTCATCCGCCAAGTTGTCTTCAAATAAGCCTGCTGATTGCGCTTTATTCCGGCTGTGCTTTCTTCTGAATTGTGGGCACCAGCTGTACAACCAGACCATACGAAGTCGCATGACTCAAAATCTGAGTAATGAGATTGCTAGTGTAATGCATCCACTTGGATATCATGCAGAATCAGTCTTGTTCACTGAACGAACTTGCCGGAGCCAGAAATTGTACAACTAAAAAGTTATCGGTGAATATCAACAAAGGTCTGAAAGTGATAAGAGAAAATTTCCATAGATACTGTGAGTCAATCAGGAGTAATACTGGTTATTCTTATTTTTGGAGTGTAGCCTCGACTCAAGATTTTTTGAGGAATATTTCTAACGTGAACGTCCACTCTATGCAAGTTTTTGACTTCTCTACTCTTTATACAAACTTAGATCAAGGTGCTATCAAGAATAATATTTTTTCCATCCTTGATCTCACATTCAATTCCACTAATCGTAGATACTTGTGTGTAGGATATGAGAAGTCGTTTTTCTCCAAAATCAAATATAAGGGGTATTCTTGTCATGACGTGGACTCTTTTAAGAAGGCTATTGATTTTATAGTGTCTGAAGTCTACATTTCTTTTTCCGGTTATGTGTTCAGACAAATTCGAGTACCAATGGGAGGGAATTGCAGTCCTTTACTTGCCGACTTGTTTCTGTTAAATTGCGAATTTGCTTTTATGAAACAGTTGGTTAAAAATAAAAAGTTTGGACTAGCTAAATTATTGTCAAACACTTCGAGATATATAGACGATATATGCGTAATAAATTACAAGCATTTCAATACCTTAATTCCAAAAATTTACCCAGTGGAGCTTCTTGCAGATAGAAACGGAGTCAATGACAAAGCCGCTGTTTACCTCGATGTGAGACTCCAATCTACAGTCCGTTTCATAAAAAGTGGATCATCCTAAAATTTGACTAAATAAAACACAATGATGATACAGAAAGCATTTTTCATTTTATTTCATGTCCCTAATATGTCCCTAATATATTTGAATGTCCTTATATAATCTGATAAGCTATGATACAATAACGGTTCTTAAGAAGCTAATATTTTGTGGCCCTACCCTTATTGTCAATGACATTACCAATTCGTCTAGGCATTGATTCGATGATATCGTTGATTTTTGACTGATCTAACTTTCTCCACTCTCTTTTTTTTAACAGTGACGTAAGTTGTGATACGCCATCTGTAGGTAGCAGTGAACGACGAACGTTACGTTTTAGAATACTCCATACATTTTCTATGGGATTCAGATCAGAAGAACGAGCTGGCAAAGATAATGTCCTAATCCCTAATTGAGACTTGCATAAGTTGACTCTACTACTCCTGTGACACGTAGCATTATCATCCATAAATAACCAAGTCGATGGATCACCAAGTTGATCTGTCATTTGGCCAATGTTCATTCGTAAAACATTCACATAGCGTTCAGAATTCATGGTTCCTTGCTGTATGTGAAGTTCAGAGCGGCCATTGGTCCAAATGCCAGCCCAAATCAGTAGAGTCGCACCACCTTGTACCCGGGGACGATGTAAATGTCTCGGAATTTCCTGATCAGATTTTATCCATAATTTCAATCGACCATCACTATCCTTCAGACGGACTGATGCCTCATCAGACCAGACAACCCGATCCCATTGATTTCGCCAGTGACTCATTGCCCATCTGAGACGTCTTTTTGTATGCTGATCTGATAATTCGATCTGAGAGGGCCTCTTACAGCTCTTGAAATTCGACTCAATAAGTCTTCTACGAATAGTGGACTTAGAATTAGACGAGTCTATAGTGCAGCCATCTCAGTTAACGAGAGACTTGGATCAACTTTAACAAATCTCAAAATTAGGCGGTCTCTACGTTTGGATGTTTTGCGTGGACGGCCAGAGCCCTCTTTACGACAGAGTCGAAAATCATCATTATGCCATCGATGAACATGTGTGTAAGGGACATTTAGTCGCTTGCTTGTAGCTCGCAAAGAAAACCCTAGTTCTAGCAAGGCTGACACTTTGCCTTTTGTGAATGCGATCTCGTTATTGTTCATTTGTGCTTTGTATTGTTTTCAACCGGTAAGAGATAGATTTCTAGCTGAAAGCAATCAGGAGTGCTGCCAACACCACCGCAACGAAGTCAGGAAGCTATGGAAGCAGTTACATTACGAGTATTGTTGATGAATAATGGTGCTATACTGGCTCTGATTGACCGATTTTCTTTATTTTTGTTTTGCTTGATAGCTTTTGGCTTGTAGAACAACATATTACATAACAAAGGAAACAAATGTAATTTTATAAGAGTGAGGGATGATTTTGTGTAACATTGCTAAATGAAGATCAAATTATCTACTACTTTTTTATCTATAACAGGAAAACAACTCAATATTCATGCTTGAAATTTCCAACAATGATATTAGTAAGCACAACTGACATATCTTCCGAATTTCAGAGAAATTCGTTCAAGTTTGGCGGAGTTAGACAAAGTTGAAGTTAAGGCGATGTTTAAGGGTGATCCATTTTTTATGAAACAATCTGTAGTAGTGACGGTCTTCGAACCTCAATATATCATAAAGTGGAATATTTTGATTTCCCTGTTGTTCTGTTGACATTTCCAGACAGTGCAATACCTTATAACATGGGAATTAATGTATTTGCCGGCCAGGTTTTACGTTATTGTCGCATCTGCTCGCATCTTGAAGATCTAATTAAACGAATTAATATGACACTTTTTGTGATGAGCAGCAGAGGATATTGTAAGTCTAAAATGAAGGCATGTACTGAGAAAATGCTAACCGGTCATAACAATTTTCTAATCAAGTTTGGATATTTCTCAGCCAGGCAGCTGACATCGCAGTGCGCATTTTAAACAATAAAATTAACACTGTTTGTTTGTTTTCTTAGCATTTTTTTATTGGTTATACCATTTCAGTATTTCACACATATATTTTAGTTTGTTTTGGTTGTATCCGTTTTTTGTAGTTGTTTTGTTTTTGTGTTTACTATTACTATCAGTATTACTTATTATTACACATATCGTTACTGTATTGATTTTAGAATGCCAGCCGCATATAAGTTTATGTGGGGCCCCGCCCGCCTGGGCTTGAGCGTTCAGGTAGAGGGGCCGAAACGCGACCAGGCGGGTACCTGCTGACGACTGGCTATTGTTTTATTTGTTTTAACGTTCTTTTTTTTAATCGCTAACTGCCCTAGTGTGATGAATGGACTGTGTCAGTTACTGGTCTCCATGGGGTTGACATGGTGATTACTAAGTGTCTATTTATATATAAGTTCCTAATCAATCGAGCCTGAAACTTTGACCAAGGAGATCACTTGTTAAGCGGCCTTGTACGATCTCGTACACTTAAGGGTGAAGTCCAGCCCATATAGCGCTATGTTATGGACCCCCGGGAAGGTCCGCCCGGCACGCAATCAGATCCGTAAAGTCTTTGTGCTTAAAGACCTTCATGCATTCATGCATTTGTCGAGGATCACAAGTCAAAGGACCATTAGGGGTAAGGTCCAGCCCCGCTTTAGAAGCGCTGATTGAAAAATGGACTAGTTGGAAGGTCCTCCACACCGATCTCGTCAAGTTTGGCTCTAAAATGTAGTCCTAGGATAGTCAAAAGTTTGACGCGCCTTGAACGTTTAATGTCTGCCGGTGGGAACGCACCACCTGTCCTCTTAAGGGCAAACCTTAAGTCTTATTAACTATAAGTTTATTAAAATTATGAAACATTTAGACGTCGTTATGGGAATGTCCCAGCTTCAATTGACGAAGCGATGCAGATGTGGATTTTGTGAAAGAAACAGTGATGTGAAACTCAATCGACACTCGACATCTGCACGATGCATGCACTTAAATTAGTCAACTGACCAGTTTGCTCCGAGATGGTCATGTAGAATAACAGATTTAGACATTCCGAACACCTATGCCTATTTGTGCTACATCGTTCCGACAACTCTTTATTACGCACCATATTTTTGAGACCGCACACAAAATAAGACTTTTTGGAAAATTTCTTTATCGCATGAAGCCATTACGACAGACCTTTTACGATTAATTAATATCATAAGATCAGTAATGCATCATCAGACCGGAGAAATTTCAATCAAACTCAGCTATATTACATTAAACGAAGGTGGGGTAATTACCGCAACAGTACAAACGAAGGTAATTATATCATGGCATAATGCACGGGTTAAAAGCATTTTCGATGAATAGTTTTCTTCTTTGCTCAGACGCTTTTCAAAGTTAGCGAATCAATTTTGAATAAGCATAGGATGCCAAGTTACCTCATTTTGGTAATGAAAAATGAAGCAGAATCCATGAGTTTCCAGTATTTCTAAGATTTTTGATTGACAGGATAGTGAAGCATAACTCGAAAGCTTATGTAATTAATTAAAATATGTTCTATATGCATATTACGAAAGCTTATTGAAAGCTTGTGTACATTCAGAGATATATTAAAAGATCACGGATCTAGCGTTTTCAGTGCCGTTAATTTAGACAATTTTAGTTAATAGGTAATTTTTAAGAATGAATAATTATTTTCATTAATAGCAAAATATTATGATTTTCGAAGCCTAAGTTCGTGCGCTCCATAAGAGTACTTGATCCACTCAAACAGGTTGTTGTGTTTACATGACGCTAGAGATATTGATATTGAAGTACACACTTGTCTAAATTGCTAACTAACAGAATCAACTAATGGGTCAACAACATTATTGTAGAATTGAGTGATAAACGCATTATCAATTGAATTATAATCATAATGTCTATTCAACGTAGCAAGTTGCGTCAAGGTAGCAAAATTAAAAAAAGCAAGCAAACGACTAGTTAATTTTTAAAAGGTGCAAATATGATGTCTAAAAATTTAAAAATACTTACTAGAAGGACAGAGATAGTACTTTATGCTGCCAGAATTTAAATACATTTATACATGTCGATTAATTCAATTTTCTTAGTTGTGATTTTGTAATTATATCTTGAAGCTAATTGTGATAATTATCATCACTTATGAATATGATGCTTTATTCTTTTAGCATCAGTTTTAGGTAAAAAAACATAGCCTGTCTTAACTATATATAGGCCAATCAGTGACCCGAATGACTTGTATTATTTCTTCCTCTTTACTGCTATCATGATTCAATACCTGGGCAATTTCTCCACGACAGCAAGGGATGCACATCTGATTATGACTATTAGATATCAAAATAGGCTCATTAAACGAAATCGAGGCTATTATCACTTTGGCGATGTACATGTAATTAATATTGAGTTGCTGCTCTATCTAAACTGAATTGCTTCATCGATATGTATGCTAATTATTTCAATTATGTATCCATGGTGACATTATGTATCCTGTGACAAGAATTTTATTCTATGACATGATAGAATGACTACAGTGCACTGCATATATCATCGCGTACATATACAGTTCATGTAGCTTTTCATCGTTTGACAATAATAATTTGTCAAATAAATACCTGCTATTTTAAACATGATGAATATTACTATCTTGAGGTAGTTTGAAATAACATTTGATACGCCTTTTAATCTATTGAAGAATTTAATTCAGGATGAATCTTTTGTGACATTATGTCTCCACTTTTGCTTATAATTGTCATATCTACATAATTTATCACAGACGAATTTGTGCAATTCAAAGCACTTAAAAGTCTTCATCTTCAGTAGCGTTTATGTAAATGGAACATCTCTGAACATCACCATCCATTTGTGTCAATAATTAATAAAACTTGCAATTGAAAACAAGGGAACCGAGTGATGCTATTGTTTTATATGCTTACTGTGTCAAAGCTAGTTTAGAAGAGTTTTATTCGTATTTTCTATCACGAAGGGAAAATTCTCTGAGTGCATACATTTTTGTGAATCCTCTATAAAGCAATTTTGCGGATGATGTCTAGTTATTTCATCAATGCAACACTGCCCCGCATGATAAATTGTAAACAATGTTTGAGATGAAACGTCTAGCTGAGTACATTTTCAAAAAACGTGACCGATTTTCAATTTTCACATGACTTTTCGGTGTTTGAAATTTGATTTCATTCTTATAAGATAATTCCATCGAAATTTCATTTCTTGTAACAATGTACGAATGTCCAATTTTCAGACATCATTTTCCGATCATTTCATCAATGAACTGACATTGAGGTCTTGCCCTCGTGAGATTCAGATATCCACCCATGACTGATTTTGAAAACGCGATTTGTGAAGGGAAATAAACAACGAGCTCATTTATATTTAACAAACTTGTGGCGAGGAAATTCTTTGAATTATGATGACATTGCAATAATCTTATAATTCAGAAATGCTGTGAACGTGTGAAACTCTGAATGTAAACTCAAAAATATAGAAAAATAGGTAGAAGGATTATTGTCAATTGACTTGATTGCCATAGCCACTTCGAAAAAAAAGAATATAAATAAATGGAACCAACAAGATCGAACCAACTCGCACAAACACATTATTTCTGATCTCAAACAAAAGAAAAATAAAAATATCTGAATTCTCCAATCCTAGTGTTCCAGCCATTTGAAAATGATTGAACTTGTTTCTGCATCTTATATCATAACTTCAACATATTCCAAGACCTTTGTTGATAGAGTGCTCGATAAAAAATCTTCAAATTACCTTGAATTGTCACCATTAATGCGCGTAAAATGGGGAATGCAGAATAAACAATTTTTGGCTTTGAATAATCAACATTGAAATCACAATATTTGAAGATAACATAGTATGTTAATAACTGAGCTGAGACTATATGCCTATATACTGATGTCTTTATCCTGAAGGAAAAGAAAATAGAACAAATGTGGTATTGTTTAGTCTATACTTTGGAATTGTCTGAACCAACTCACGATAATAAGTAGGTCTGTATGATTTTGTCCCATGAATTACTAGCACTTTTCAAACTTGTTGGTAAAATACTTCGATTTTGATCTGTCTACTCTCTTACTCAAGAAATTCACTTTATGCTGATTTCACATCATAGATATGTTCTGCTTATGCCTTTATATTAAATGAGAGGTGTTTATACTGCTGGATGCCTCAAAACCAAAATTGAATTGGTAGATGACGTCAGACGAACAATTGAGTGGCAGCATGTCTTTCAGGGATCGTACTGGAACCTGAACTAAAAACAGAAATAGACTGACAAATAGAGCTGATGAATTGAAGACTACGCACATACAATGTGCATGGTATCGTGTGTAATTTATCCCAACATGGAGGCCTTTGTGAGACAGACTCAATACTCACATGGCTTGATTGATCTGTTATACGTGTGGCTGTAGCTGACAGATACCAGCTTCACTACTCGATGATGAAAAGTTGACAGTCAAAGTCATCCAGACGGTGGATATGATGGACACAGCTTGATACTAATAGTGGAACGAACATGGGCAGATGTTCCCGATATTGAGGGATATAGCCTTCAACAACCTGCTTATTCTTGTGAGCAGGGCCTTTGTAGGAAGATCATACAACGCTATATATACAACGCTGGTTTTATTCTATATACAACGCTGGTTTTACAGACAGAAGAACAAATGCGTCGTGCAGCCATGTGAGTCAATCATAGCCTTTAATCTAGTCTCCAAGTGACAAATCGACGAAAAGCTGCTATTTTGTTGTAGAAGTATTTTGCTTTAATGTTTCTGTGCAGTAGTGTCTGTGCAGAAAGGTGCTACACCATGGGAGGTACCCAACGCCATCTATACCCGCCTGAGTGTTAAGCTGATGAGAGCAACTGCCCGTGCTGTCAATTGCAGGTGTGAAATTTCAATTTGGGAGAAGAGAGCTGATAATTGAAGGGATTGACTTTTGAGCTTCTTAGTGTCTTTTCTATAATCAAGGTTTTTAGCCCTCTTTCCAGGAGGGATTTTCCTTTTGCTAACTTTCCTGGTCTTCTGAAGTTGTTGAATATTCAAGCTATGGTACAATGCGGAAAAAAAGAAGGCAACAATGTATCCCGTAATGATGATATCTATATCTATGCATGTGAAAGATGTTTCAGAAGTCTCAGTTAGCGTATATCTACATCTTTTCACTTTGATGAACGAATAAAAGAAAATGATGAGCAAACAAAAGATATTTATTTACGAACAGAAGAAAGTGATTATCGAACAAAAGAAAATGATTAACGAAAAAAAGAAATTGATTAACGAACGTTTTTTTTAAAGTTATTAAACTAACTTTAAAGAATGTAAATGCCCTCGAATTAATGCATTTGCACCTTTTAATGCTCATCTAAGTCAACGAGAAACATTTTTTGCTGACTGAAACACCATCTTTTCACTTCAACATTGAATACCAGTGAAAGGTACGATTAGGACATGCAAAAGTTGGCATTGTCAAAATCTGTGAAGTAATTTCATCTAGACGTACATGTATTTAAAATCATTGTTAAATTTATTAATACTCTACTGGAAGTAGTTAAATCAGAATGCGTTCTAGATGAGTTACATCTGAAAAATGTCATATCTGAAAGTCAAATCAAGTTAAGTATGTAGTTTTGCTGTCGGTTAATATGCAAAGCGATTCATCTTCCTATTTGTTTTAATTTGATGAATTAAAAATAGATAATTTGATAACGTAGATTACGTAGTTAACGTAGATAACGTAGAAGGTACGGTGTTTATGAGCATGTGATTGTCACTGCGCTCAATAAACTAGTCAAATAAATAATGTCATTGATAGCCATTGACTTTGACCACATATCGTGAAGAAACGAGAGAAAACAGTTTATCATTTTTTAAAACTATGGCATCATGCTTTTCAGCTCCCCCAAATTTTCATTTTAACTCTCAGTTTGTCACCTGAAGCATTTTCATATTTTGCAATTTGAAAAATTCAACATTCAACTTATGAAACGTCTGTTGCTGTATAGCGTTAACTCAATTTTTCAAAGCATAATGACACATCATGTAATATGTTGGCAGAAGACTGTCATCACCCAATAGGCATGTCTTCACCAGCACTCGCCTTTGAGATGATCTGCCTGCAATTTGTGAATATCGGGATGAAGCACATGTTGTCGGGCCGCCACCTCAGCAAGCATCCTCGAACTTCTGCTTTTCAAGGATTCGTTCAGAGAATCATCAGCAAGAAACTCTTCTCATCTTTGTTGAAATTTGCGCTTTTTTTCATTGAGTGATCTCATCCACTTTGACCACGTTGCTATGATATCATGAATTCTATGAACATCTTTATCGTCATCTGTTGACTGGCTTATTTAAAGTTAATTATTGCAAGCTGACATACCATGTTTTCTGGATCAAAATTCTTGCTCTCTCAATAAAGCGATAGTGAAAAAAGCCAAAAATTTTCGATTGCGTTCTAAATTTCCTGAAACATCTGTCGAGAGAGCAGCCCCCGAAAGCAACCTACTACTCCCAAAAAGTAACTCTGATTTTCTAATAACTCTACAGACCTTATTTCTGGACCTCTCTTTACCGCTTTTTATCAGTGTTTCAAAAGTTTGATGCTATGCGACTTCAAGCTTCTATCTTGATGCTATCCTATCTAGTCAGGAGCGAGCATAGAATAAGACATCAGTAGTGAAAACTGTGCCCTACTTGCTACGGATAGGTACATGGATAGATACATGTAAAATTTAGTGTTATCAATAGGAACATGGATAGGTACATGTATAATTTAGTTATCGATAGGTACATGGATAGGTACATGGATAGGTACATGTATAATTTAGTTATCGATAGGCACATGGATAGGTACATGTATAATTCAGTGTTATGAATAGGAACTTGTATGAGATCTGTTTTACTGGATAGGTACATGTGTTTGGTACACTCAGTTGAGTACACTGTGTTTGGGAACGTCTATGATCGAACTTGTGTGGCTTGGTTCTGAGCACTTAGGTACGTACCGATAGACGTCCGTTGTTTGATTTTGAATGTGTTTGCTCAATTGCGACTATTGTGACAATTATTTTAAATGTAGCACTATTTAGATGTGAAACTTTACTGTGCAGCTATGATTTAGTTGCTCCCCAATAAGAAAACTAATTCCAGAACTATGTTTAAAATGAAAAGACAAGAGATTTACAATGTAAGTTTAATTTAAGCATGAAAAATAAATGATGGGTGTAGATCACGTCCCTCAGGCGACTCCATGATCTTCAGGAAGTCATCACACCATTCATGAAATGTTTTATTGTTGCTAAAGTCATGATCGCACTCGTGTACCGGACACTTCACTGGTAGTCCATTCCGCCTTTGAAGTGCAGAGACAGTCAAGGTCTTCCACAGGGCCACTTTGCAGCCGCAAGACAGATGCATGGTCATGTCCAACTGACCTCCCATAATGACTTGGCTGTCATTTTGAAAATAAAATAGTGGTTTTGAGGACATGCTTCTTGTTATGGAACGTTGAGGATAAGTACTTAACAGTTTGGAACAATGACATCCTTTATATAGTTATATATATTCTTTAGGGAAGTTTGGTACCTCTCTGATTGGCTGTTAGGATTTCCTTTGTTTAAAAAGTATATAAGTCCGAGGTTTGCACCAATTCTTATCAAAGGTTCTAATCCTCACGTTTACAAGTTACAATTATTTTAAATCTACAAGTCATAATGGATCGCAAACAGAAAGCCGCAGTTGAGAACGGTACTGCTGATCGTACCACTTCGCCAGTGGAACGTACCAGTACACCTCCCCAATCTCCGATGGAGCGATCGACAACACCAAACGAGCCGGTGGTGTTCACCCAAGCCCCTGCATCGCCCGACTACTCGAGTGATGAAGATAGTGACGTATCAATCGAGACGATGCGTCACATGAATAAGAAGTCCATGCGAACGCCACTTTATGGACGGGTCACGGTCAAAGTCAAGAACGCCCCGAAAAAGTACCACACCAAACGGGTGTTCATGAGGATGGAGCCGAACGAGCGGAACCTCACAACCGCTCTCGAATTTTCGGTCATCGACCTTGACACACCACGTCGCTGTCCCTGTGCGCCCAAGAAGACCAGGATCCATGTGCAAGTGGACTTGAAAAAACTTGTACCCTTTCCTTACCTTGATGACATTTAGTGTGTTTTTTCTTAATCTCTTTATTTAATATTCATTTGTATATATGAACAGACTTGTTTTATCATTTCACAAATCGGTCTTCAATTAAGGTCTCAATGGGAAAGGGGAATAACTATCTACAATTAATGATGTTCAATAACTGAATTGAAACAAAAAATCAAGTATGAAGACTTCAACTTGAAATAAATAGGAACATATAACTTTTAAAGAAACAGTTATGTTGTTAATTTTAAAATGCTTGTAGCAGTCCAGGATGATATCATACATGTGTCATACACGACACCATAAGAATGAGAATGAAAAGACCTTTAGAATGATATAAGGTATGTACCTATTCGATGGGAAAATCCTAGTTGTATGCAACTGTATGCAAGCAGACAAATGTTAGATTTTTAAATTCACTAAGTTTTTAGCCCATTCTTTAAAGACATGTAGCTCTCTAGTTATATGTCATACATGTGTCATACAATACACCATTAGAATCAGCATGAAAAGAGCATTCGAATGATATATTGTATGTACCCATTTGATGAAAAAATCCTAGTTGTATGCATCTGCATGCAACTTGAAAAATTCCAAGTTTTTTTACAAAAATGACTAAGTTTATAAATTTTCAAAGTTAAAGTTTTACAACCAAAAATGACCATAATATACAAACCTCTACACTTGACCTTGACCTTGACCTTGACCTTTGACCTTCATACACTTCATACACTTCATACACTTCATACACTTCATAAACGGCGGGGAGGGGGCCTCAAAATTTTTCGGATTATAGGGTAAATAAATTTTCGAGTGCGCTTCGCGCACTCGAAAATTTATTTACCCATGGGTTCCGGGTGCCATAGATACTCTTCTTGCTTCCCTAACCTTAACCCTAACCCTAACCCTAACCTAAACCCTAACCTAAACCCTAACCCTAACCCTAACCTTAACCCTAACCCTAACCTTAACCCTAACCCTAACCCTAACCCTAACCCTAACCTTAACCCTAACCCTAACCTTAACCCTAACCTTAACCCTAACCCTAACCCTTAACCCTAACCTAGTATTTTAATTTGATTATTTGAATTTTGGCGCGAAATTCAAATTTTCGAAAAAGTCTTTAAATTTGATTATTTGAATTTTCGCGCGAAATTTGAATTTTCGAAATTTAGCGCTTACTTCAAATTTTAATGTTCTATTCAAACCACACGTTTTTATATCTTCAAATATGAATCATTATATGACTATTAATAATAACATGTATATCAAATAATACATCAGTCCATCAGTTGATATTACTTTGAATTCACTCTACTGTTTACATGTAGAAATCTTTCAGCACATATGATGGCACTTCCATTTCTAAGGTTAAAAATAAACCAGCTGTTCCAATTCTTGTTTGAGTTATCAATTTTGTTTAACCGTACCAATTCCAGGATGTGATGTCATAAGGTCTTTGTTCATAGTTGCTTTGTCAATTTCATATATAAAGAAGTTGCACACAACGAATTTTCACTCATTTTCAAATTATTTAGTGCCCATAACAGACGTCGTTCTTCGTTCCTCCGTTCTCCGGTTCTTATTACAATTCTAAAGTGAGTTTGATTGTCATGTTCTGCTACTTTATAGGATATTCGGGAGTAGGAACATTATTAAGTTTTTATAACCAAATAGCTTTAAATATAGAAGCTTGGGTTTTTAGGATAGGAACACTTTATGTTATATTATTAACCATGTTTTTTTATTTTCTTCCTATATTAAGTCATCCAGAAGAGACATGACTGTATAAGTCTGAGTAAAAGTGCAATTGGCATCCGTATTTTTACACATTCTTTCTAAATAAAAAAAGATGTTTAAATAAAAATTCAATGTCATCTGATAGTTGATGTATGAATTCAAATTTGTTTAATCAAACGAATTGATTAACGGTTGAAATTTTCGAAAATTTTACTTTCGTTCTATTATGTCTATTTCAATTTAAAAGAAATATAAATCAGCTGCTTCCATAAAGTTCAAACTTGTTTAATTAAACTAATTTTTTAATGGTTGAAATTTTCGAAATCTCATTTTCATTCTATTATTATTTCGTAATTAAATAATGATTAATCAGCTGTTTCCAAATTTTATGTCTTTTTATAAACAAACCCTTTGAAATGAAATTAAACTTTCGAATCTCAGTTTCTATTTCATCCATAAATTTATTTCTTCTTAAGATTTGTCTAATATTAATCTAGTACTTAATAAAGCTTTGAAGGTGGTACATAAATGATTTCTTATTTAATAAGGGATTAAATTATAATAAAAGTTTTTTATCCTCTACAGAAATGGTTCGACATGAGAGTATCGCACGACAACGTCTCGTCTTCCATTTTTGTGAGACATGTCAACTGCCCGTTCGACATGCCAACAAAAGCGGGCACAAGGAGTGCACCTTCCGAGAAGACTGCTCCTACATCTACTGCCTTTCCTGTAGGACGTATGAAAGGAGTGATATGAAGGCTAACACCGATTCGGTGAAGGCCATCATTGTTCGTCATACCCCCTGTGCTCTTGAGAATGGACGGAAAGGGATCAATTTGACTTCTAGTAATGAAAAAAAGAAGTTGCAACGCCTCTTTTCGAAGGACAGGCCGGTGGAAGGTGTTTTATCCCAGGTGGACGAACCTCAACAGCCTCCCAAGAAAGCCCCTAAGTCTCGCGCTCCCAAGAAGGCCCCTAAGTCCCGAGAATTTGTCGACGAGACTTTCAGCGATTTTGAGGTAAGTGATGTCAATCCTAGTTTCAACGAATAACTGATCCACTGGGAATAGATAAAATGCTACTTCATTAAGTCAATATAAGCATATGTCGTTTACACATTTCAGGATTTGGTGATGCCCCCACCGAAGAAGACAAAGGTGTTGGTGCAGAAAAAACTCATCGTTAAAGATGTGAGAATCTATTTACTTGGGTTATTATTCATATGCATAATTAAATCAATATTGTCAAAACATTTCAGACTGAACCACCTCAAGCGATGACAGTCGGGTTTGAAGATGGAAACGTGGTGGAAAACTTGCGAAAGGTAACAAATTAATTTGCTTAATAGTTTCTAAGACGAAATCAAATATGAATCTCTTTTTTAGCTGTTTCCAAGTGTTCAATCAATCCCCGCATGCCCGAAGCTGCCTCGAGGGAATTCCCCAGGAGACAAAAAACTCGCTTCTAGCCCCGTAAGTGTGATTGCTGTGGTCTACGCTCAGATAACAGACAACAACAACAACACCTTGAAAACCTGTCTATGTCTATCTCTTTATATAAACATATTGTCACATTTTTCGGCTGCAGGCTATGCGATCTCTATCCCTTAAAAAGCACAGGAGCTTTTTAAGTACGCCAGCGACAACCACGTCCATTGAGGACAATGAGGAGAGGCCCTACTCCATACGCGAATCATCCTCATCCGAGGATTTTGCAACATCATCCTCATCCGACGATTCACCAACTTCGTCATCCGATGATGACAATGAATCTGTTACTAATGTAAGTATGAAGCTTGGTTAACTGCTTCAGTGTAGAATTTTCTATTAAAAAATTTTGAAACTTACTTTGTTGACAATTATCCTAATAAACAATTGTTTCCTTTGTTTACAGGAGTCCGTCATGTGTGCCTCACAGGAAGAGGTGTCCTTCAGCCACATCCGGGCATCCCCCAGCTGGAGCGTCCGCCTGCCGCTGTCCCCAATGATGACGCTTGCTCCTCCATCCCCTGTGCGTCCTCTATCGCCCGCAGTTCCTTCTTGTCCGGCACCTCCGATCCCACCCCCTCCAACGCCCGCAGCTCCTTCCTCTCCGTCACCTCCGATCCCAGCCGCAGCTCCTTCCACCGCGACACCTCCTATCCCCGCCGCAGCTCCTGCTACAGTTCCCAAGGCCCCTCTCCCAGTGCAAGAGTATGATGTCGACCTCGATGCAACGACGGATGAAGACATGTACTCAAAACTACGCCGTTGTCAAGAGCGTCTAAGGGAGTCAGAGGCCCGTGAGGCTCAACTAATAGAGGACAACAGAGGTTTGGTTGAGTCCTTACAAAATATAACTCAATCAAACCTCCTGTTGGCCTCGCAAGTGACCAACATTCAGAGGCACGACAAAGAAACATTGGTGCACATCGAGTGCAGAGACAATGCCATTAGAAAGGTGCGTCTAACGAGGATGGACGACTTGGGTGGCTGCAGTGAAAGCTGCAGCCACTTGAAGTTGTACCACAATGGTATTGTGAAATGTGTTAAACTTTGACTTTTTTTCTTTGAAAATTAATTATTGAAAATTTTATGTGTTTTCTCTTTACAACAGATCGGAACATACGGTATTGGCTGGTGATGACGCTGACGTCATTAGATGGTAGATGTATATAAGGGCTTGCTAATTTCAATCCTCATCAATAATCATGGTTGTCTGTACCAAGTGTGGAAAAGTGTTCACTCTCATAGGCAATTTGCAACGACATGAAAAATTTTGTAAGTTAGGAAAAACATATCAATGTAGCAAGTGTCCATATAAGACGAATAGGATGGATAATCTTAAGAGGCATAAACTTGTATGCAATAATAAACCGAATGATAGCATAACAGAGTCAAATTCAAATAATCAAAATAGATCTACTTCTAAGCCAACAACCAGCGCTTCAACTAACATACAAAACTTTATGCAATACTGCTCTCGGTGTGGCAAAACGTATAACTCTATAAGTAGATTTCGACAGCATATGAATGTACATAACACAAATAGTGAGATGAATATGCATAATAACTATGGAACTGTTAGTCTCAGTGAAAGCGCACTCAATAGCCATGCAAGTGTGTATGATATCACGCCAACAACACCTACTGTGGACATAACATCATTCTTAGAAAGCATGCGTTCCATGTTAGGGAATTTAGTGTCTGACTTACTAAGGAGCTATCAATTGCGCGGTCGTCTGATTGCACAAATTCGTTATGTCCGTTCTAATCCTCAAGAAGAAGAAACTTTTCTCGCACACTTTACCTCATCATCCTCAAACTATATTTATGACTATGATGCTTGGTTTCAGGATCATCTAAATAGTCTAATAAATCATATTGAAGCCTTCACAAAAAAGGGTAGCAATTGGATTATAGATGATGTACAAAATATAGAGTTCAATGTAATAACAAGTCCAATACTGTCAGGTGGACAATCATTTCCTCTACCAAAGAAGTTAAAAAACTCTAAAGCTGTCATTAATGTTAATTCAAATGCAAATGATTGCTTCCTATATGCAGTTTTATCAATATTGCATTATAATGAAGTACCTTATTCAAGGAATGAAGTAAAATCATATAGTGAGTGGACATCTGAGCTAAATATGGAAGGCATTTCCACACCAGTATCAATTAAAGATATTCCAAAATTTGAGAAAAATAATGATATTAAAATTAACATTCACTTTTATGAAAATGGACTCAAAGGTGTTCGTTATAATAGTAACTTTACTGGTAGGCAAACGGTTAATATTTTGCTAATTCTAAACAATGGAGCAGCACACTATTGTGGAATTCCAAAGCTGTCAAGATTGTATAGGAGAACTTTAAAAAGACATAAATACTTCTGCGAAAGATGCACTCAGTCATTCACATATAAAACAACACTAGAACGACACTTCCAGTTTTGTATTCGAGGAAAAGCACAAATAGAAAAAATGCCATCGGATCTAAAAGTACTAACGAGTAGCATGGAATATCAACTAAGTCCTCCTTTAGTAATTTATGCAGATATAGAGTGCTACATTGATAATAAAATACATAAACCTGCGGCTATTGGAGCTTATCATGTCTGGCATAATGCCCTTCAATCAAAATTTGAAAACAAGTATTACCTCTTTGAGGAAGAAAATTGCATTATTAGTTTCTTGCACCACTTAGAAACTGTAGCCCAAGACTTATATGACAACCAATGTGCAACAACTAGGCAGCCAATGTCACTGTCAGCGGATGAAAAAGCACGCCACGAGAATGCAGAATGTTGCAACAAATGTAAATCAAAATTCAGCGATGAAGTCATAAAAGTTCGTGATCATGATCATATCACCGGACGATATAGGCAAACATTATGTAGGAAATGCAATCTCCGGTTAAGACTTAACAGACGGGAGCTCCCCATATTTTTCCACAATTTTAAAAATTATGATAGCCACATCGTTTGCTATAAAGCGATTGGAAGAATGAAGTCTTGGAAATTAGATGTTGTAGCAGCAACTGCTGAAAAATATATAACTTTATCCGCCAGTGTCCCTGTAAATGAATACAAAGGGAAGACAGTATACTTTAAACTAAAATTCTTAGACTCATATCAATTTCTAAGTGCATCCTTGAGTGAATTAGCCAAGGGCTTGCAAACGTATGAGCATGTAGAGACATTGAGGGTAGAATTTCCACAATTAAGTGATAATGTTTTATATCAGAAGGGAGTGTTTCCATATTCATACTTCAAAAACTTAAACACGTTGACGGAAGACTGTCTACCACCACAATTTGAATTCTATAATGATCTTACTCGTGAGCACTGTTCCGATAGTGAATATGAACACGCTAACAAGGCGTGGATTGAATTTGATTGTAGCACATTTGGTGATTACATGCTGGCATATCTGAAGTTAGATGTTTTATTGTTGGCAGACATATTTGAAGTGTTTAGAGCATTGAGTCAACGTGAGGATGAAGTCGACCCTGTACATTTTGTCAGTCTCCCACATCTTAGCTTTACCTCAGCACTAAATTTCTCTTCCAATGATCCCCCACACTACATACAAGATGAAAATATGTACAATCTATTTGAACGAGGAATTAGAGGGGGTATGACTTTCACCAACATTCACCGAGCGCGTGCACGCATTGAAGAATTAGGAAATAATACACATGAAAGTCGACATTTGACCTACTTAGATGTTAATAACCTTTATGGTTCTTCACTCAGTATAAATCTACCCATCTCAAATTTCAAATGGTTGAATGAAAGTGAATTAGATAATTTTTTAAATGAAGAAAATGTTCAAAAT
This sequence comes from Prostheceraeus crozeri, assembly GCA_907163375.1. Classification (NCBI taxonomy): domain Eukaryota; kingdom Metazoa; phylum Platyhelminthes; order Polycladida; family Euryleptidae; genus Prostheceraeus; species Prostheceraeus crozeri. The sequence continues at coordinate 347,794 of CAJQUW010010027.1, forward strand.
ATAGATGATGATGGTGAAATCGGCTACATTTTTGATTTAGATTTAGAGTATCCTGCAGCCATTCATGATGACACTGCCGATTTCCCATTAGCTCCAGAAATGCAGATGATTGAAAAGAGAATGTTTTCACACTATATGAAAAATCTATATGAAAAAGTAAGACCAAATACACATTTTTCTTCTATCAAGAAACTTCTGCTCCATCAATTTGATAGGGAAAATTATGTAGTCCACTATTCAATTTTAAAATTTTACTTGACCATGGGCATGAGAATCAAGAAGATTCATAGTGGCATAAAATTCACACAAAAGCCTTGGTTAAAAACATACATTGATATGAACTCTCAAAAGAGGGCTCAATCAAACACTGACTTCGAAAAGTCATTCTACAAATTGAAAAATAATTCTTTATATGGTAAAACAATGGAAAATGTAAGGAGAAGGAAAAAATTTAAACTAGTCACCAATGAGAAACAACTACTGAAATTGTCAAATTATCCTCTCTATGTTCAACACAAAATATTTGATGAAGATCTGGTTGGTATGGAAATGTACAAACCTTCAATAGTTTTAAATAAATTAATATATGTTGGTCAAGCAGTACTTGACTATAGTAAGTTGGAAATGTATCAATTATATTACAATGATCTAAAAGGGTGTCCACTGATAAATAGAACGCGGCTTTGTGGAGGTGATACCGACAGTTTCTTCCTATGTTTATACACATCACCATCCGTCCGTCTGGAAGATATACTTCTATACTTCGGCGAAAAGTTTGACTCTTCAAACTATGACAGTCATCACCGACTATACTCAACTACAAACAAAGCTAGATTAGGTTGTTTTAAGGATGAGTGTGCTGGAAAGTTGCTTGAGGAAATGATCCTACTAAAACCGAAAATGTATTCCATGAAATATCTAGACTCTACGAATCATAGCATCAAACGTGCAAAAGGAATTCAGAGAGCAGCGGTTAAAAAATTGAAACATGATGACTATAGGAGTGTCTATTATAGTGAGAATGATACAACTGAAGATATGACAATTATAAATTCAAAAAATCACATAGTTAGCACAAAATCATTTAGGAAGCGAGGTCTTTCACTTTGGGAGGATAAGCGCTGTTGGCTGGATAAAAATTTATCATTACCATATGGACACTACAGCCTAGGTATTCCCCCACCGTCGAAGAGAAGGAGATGCCTTCCTGTCACAGGTGATGTAGAATAAGTCTAAATAAAAACAATATAATATTCCACTTGTAATAGATCTTGCGATTGCTGCATCTTCCGACATGTAGCAACACTTACTAATACATAAGTAGTCTTACTAAAATTGAAATTTCTACATCTTTCCGATATGTAGAAATGATTACTAATAAATAGGTAGTCCTAATATGAATGAATATGTGAATAATTTGTACTCAACATCATTCCGATATGTTGAGCTAATAAAATAACAAACTTTAGGCAAACATTAAACCTAAATTTGAAACATAGCTTTCGGAACATGCCTCATTACATTAGAACATGGAAACTTAGTGACGTTCAAAACGTTCACATAACAAATTCTAAAAGAATAGCATTTCGTCATTCAATAGCAAATAGTGATCGAAAACATCGTGGCGTTTGCATTAGTATTGACTCATTGCCTTCACTGAAAGACTTTGCGGATCTCATTGACAACCATAAGACTCGGATCAAGATTCCTCTCGATGACAAGGTATGGATAAAGTGTGATTCATCAGTCAAACTATACGTCTGTTCACCAAAACGTGAAGATGTTGAATATCGATTTTTTCGTTTCAGTGACGTCACATGGGAAACCTTTACAAGGGAGATACTACCACAGATAACGTCATTCATTAAAGATGGAGGACATCAAACGGTTGGAAGTTGTAAATCGGATGTTAACTACAAAAGCAAAGTCAAAACTCAATCTACAAGAGATCGAGAGGAATATACCCAACCGAAAACAATGGTTACTGATAAAACGCAAATTGAAGCCGACAACGAGCTTACATCTTGGAAGACCCTCAATGTTAACATGGAGGATTCAGAGGAAGGATAGATCTCTCACTATCCTATTCTTTCCAAATGGAACAATCCAATGTATTGGAAGGGTCATGGAGGGTGAACTCTCATATCTACACTTAACTTTGGAACATTTACTTGGTGATTCATTATCTGATTGGAAAGTGAAGACAATGACCGTGTTATGTGAATTACACTATCACTATGATTTCCGTAAAGTTACATCATCACATAATCTAACTTATGAAGTGGAGCTATTTCCAGCAGCTCAATTGACTAACTGGCATCCATATCATGTTCATGTGTTCCATAATGGAAAGATTGTGATAACCGGCATTAAAGACATAAGTGATGTGCCTCCCATCATATGTGATTTGAAAAAATGTTTCATGAAAACCAAATTGTAGATTTTGTATATATGTGGATAGATAATGAAATATGAACATGTTTTTGTATATATGTGAATAGATAATGAAATATGAGCATGTTTTTGTTTTCCTTATAAATCCTTGTTTTGGAAAAAAAGAGAGCAAGTTAATGATACAACATAAAACTTTATTTCAAAACTGTTTCAACATACAGTATTTAGTAAGAATTACATCATTTTTATCACAGTTTTTTGAAAATAGTTCTAAAGCACTTTTACAGTTATTTTTCAATGGTCTCTCGTTGACAAAATAGAGTACATAGCCACCGCACATTAGAGATGTATTACTTTGAAGTGGGAACGATGTCACTTTCCTAACAGTCCAGGAGAACCTGTTCATCCATAATGCGATATCATGTAAACGAGGTTGATTAAGAGAGTCAAAATATTCGGCAACTTTATAACGATTGATGTATACAGCAATCCAATGTTTTCCGGGAAGATTGTTGGTATCCGTATTGATGATAAGTGAACAAGGATAGAAAGGAATTGAATCAAGTAAATTATCTCTAGAAAAGACATTGAGAAATATTGTCTTGGAGTAGGGATGAGCTTTCCTCATTTTCCTCAAGATTTCTATGTTGCTTAAGTTACTCATCTCTGATAGCTGACAGTCACGTCTCTCATTCTTGTTATCTCAACTTTGCTATCATAGATAGCATAAATGAGACAAGTAATTGTTTTCTTCAAAGGTGACTCAAATGATACCTCCAGTCGTAGATTTCCAGGCTTTGTAACTCCTACGCTTTCACCACCTAGATCTGCATCTGCTGTGAGGTTGTACATAATGAAGAAGTAGCCATTCTTGTACATATCCATTGTAATTCCATTTGAATCGTCTGTATTAAACATGTTGAGGGCGGTGAAAATAGAACCATATTCACGTGCGAATTTGCCATCTTTGAAATTAGGCTCATATGCTTTGCAAGATACAAATTTCCCATCCTGATAGAGTGCTAGTTTGCTAACATTAAAGTGTTGGAAATTGAATGGATTATTTTCAAAAGCACCAATGAATGCCTCATTTTCCACAAATGTGATATACACCGCCTTTGGCATTGCAGTGGGAAAAAGATTTGGGTAGGCATGTGAGGATGATCCCGCACCAATTGTGAAGTTTGTCAACACACTGTGATTAACTGGATATATTGCATTGTTTTTCCTCAATCCTGTCGCATGCTCGTTGATGACTGACGGGTTCATTGTTACTCGCCTTAAATTGAGCACGGCATTACTTATGTTGACTTGATAGTTTGTAGCTCCAAAAGCCATTAACGCGAACTCAGGATTTGCACGAATAAATTTTATTTGCATTTTAACCTGTGATAGCAGATATCTAGATTGACGAAGGAAATCAAGATAGACGGGTCCTTTCAAGTATAATTCCTTTGAATCCGCTGTTAGATCCATTCGTCTTTTCAACCCTGTATTTGAGACATCATCAAATTTCCCTTGCTGATCATCATACCACCCAGAAACTTGCAAGTGTGACTGTTTAGCTTACTTTTGAAATTGAGTCATTGTATGTATATATGCTCCATATGGATATGCTCGATCCCCTCCTTCAATCTGTTTGTCATTCAATATTAGATACACATCTGAGAACAGACTGGCAATAGGAAGATTTGCTAATCCCACTTTATCCTTGGATGAATCGATATTTGTACCATCAGTCTTCTTAATTTGTATACACAACTCTAAATCAATGGATTGACAGTCAATATAATCTTGAGGATTGGCAGGTATATCAAACTGAATAGGCTGCTGGTTACCATCGATATTTGTTGTGGGGACTATGTCTACAATTGTTGAGGAGATGATGCCTGTCTGATGAGGGGGAGAATCGAAGAAACACAAAGCCGAATTGATACTCTGCATCGTATTAGCTCTACAAATATGTTGTCTTCCTTCGTTTTGACTTGTTTCTAGTAGCTGTGGAATTTCGTTTGCGCTTTCTTGTTTTCACTCGACGTCTAGATTTAGAACGTGCTGCTCTAGTCGGCTTTTTACTTTTCCTGCGTCTTTGCTTAGTAACTCGGCCTGATCCAACTTGTCTTGACTTCCTACGCTTCTTCCGAACTGTACGTCTCGTCTTTGTTAAATCATCTAATGCGTCTATGGCAGATTGCTGCGCGCGCATTTTCATAGATTCACCGATATCCTCACCTTGAAGCGCATCAGCTGCAACATTTGCACCAAAATCTAAAGCCCTGCTTCCAACACGCTTCATGATTGGTACGCCATACTTTTTGAGTGTTGGAAGAACCATACGTCTTAGTGCACCAAATATGCCTCCTCCAACTTGTCGTCTACCTCCAACAAACACGGGATAACCGCTCTGATATGATGGTCTACTGTAAATGCCTGTCATTATGACTATTGAATGACTATGGAAGTCACAATAGCGTAAAGCCTTATTCTCGTGACCTAATATGTAGGGTCAAAACAGTAACACCACCACAGAACGGTACTACTTCTCCTGCGTCATCATGAATTGATATGTCAATTCTATTGATGAAATTTCGGCTGATTGGTAGATACATTGTGTTAAAAAATTCTCGATTGATTAGTTGCTTCCTTACGGATGAGAGAGGAAATGTGCGCAGAAGTGGGGCCTCAATGTCGCCAACCCTTGTATATTCAATAATGTTACAATAGACGTATAAATTACTTATATCACGCTCTAGTGATGGGGCTGTATCGCCTATTGATGTACCTTCATAAATAGTTGATTTTGAGAATCCCAATGTGGTCGTTAACACGCTATCCAGCTTGATAAGAGAGTTCTTCCCTACCTTTAGAATCATGCGTTTCTTATGTGGGTCATAAGAAAAGTGATATTCATCTGCATCAAGGTAATCTACACCAAACTCATTTAACTTTGTACACAATTCAGATGGCGTTTTCAAGCTTTCAATGTTCAAATTAACTCTTTTTACAAGTTCACTGGAAGTAGACAATTCATCACCCGATATGTCTTCGCTGTATACGTGGATATCCCATGAAGCATTTGTTGATGCTTTGAGTTTAGAAGAGGACAATTGAACCTTGAATGTATCATTTAATTCTGTCAACCAAGGTGCGCTTTCAAGGCCCTTAAACATCCCAATCATTTCAGATCCAAATTCAATAACAGCGGACTCAGACTTTTCCAATGGTGTCTTTTTAGTAAAAACAATAAATTCTGCCTCCGTTTCAACAGTAAATAAAGTTACTTTCTCTTTCTTATATTCACAAGTCATTAACGTTTCTGGCACTGATCCTTGAAACTTTCTTGCAAAGTCTTCAACACTTCTAATGACCTCAAATTTATTTTTTACTCGGATGCTCCTTTTTTGTAATGCATACAATGGCACAATTCTACATTTAAAATCAGTGACTTTCCTCTCCGAATTCCACCCACGTCCATTGTACCAATACCTTGATGAGAAAGTTGTTCTGGAATACCCAAAAGTATGACTCAAATCCTTACCTAATACAAGAAGAACATGCTTCCCTTCCTTCATCAATTTTGTTGAACCCTTTATGACTGGTTTGTAGAATTTATTCAAAGTCAGCTTGAAGAGATCATTTATTCGTTCAAACATTCTACCGATTTCCTTTTCTGTATCTTGCAAGCTCATTGTGGGAACCTTAGAATCAAAAGTTGACGTTGCAAATGCCTTTTGAATTTTAATCATGTTTTGGACAGATGGTAAAGATGTTGAAAAAGGATGTAAAGTTAGATGATGAAAAGCCCATGTACCATGTAGACTATTTTGAAATATGCGAAAGCAATCATCCTTCTCTCGCACTCCCGAGAGTCGAAAGCCTTTTCGAAGTCGATGAATGCCATGCATAGTGGGAGATTGAACTCTCCGCACATTTCGATGTTGGCTGACAGTGTGCAAGTGATCGATGTTAGAGCATTCAGAAAGGAATTCTGCCTGTTCTGTTAGTTGGTGGAAATTTAGCCATTGCCGAATTCTGCTAAAGATGATGGTTGAAAAAGCCTGGTAAATACCCGCAAGAGACTGATTTTGTCATGTCCTTTCTAAAGTCAGCCTGGATGATGGCGCTTTTTCAAGAGTCAGGTATCTGCCTGTTATTGACGTACCTATTTATTAAGTGTGTGATCTTCACCTAGCTTTAGCATTTCATTGGTGACTTGATCATCAGCAGCACACTTTCCTCTTGGCAATTTATTGATTACTGATTCCACTTCACTCTGAAGAACAGGAGGGACTTGGTCTTGATCCTGCATTGATGCTGGTTGCTGGTTATACTCTACTGCTATAAAGTTCTGACATGAATTCTTCAATTCTCCTTATTAGTCTGTCCCGGTTTGTTATTATTGCACCGTCTGTCTCTTTTAAGATGTAAATTTATTGTCCTCCTAATACTTATCTCCTAAATCCTCGCTTCAGGCTTGAATTTTTGTCTATTGCTTCCTCTATTTCCTTCACTTCAAAATTGTAGAAATCTTTTTTCATTTTGCGTCTTGTCAGTTTGAAAAGCTCTGATTATTCAATCCTTATAGTCGGATTTCCATCACTCCTTAGCTGTCTTCTCCTGGTCATCAATTGATGGGTACTGTCGGACAGTTTCCTAACCTTAGATTTTCGAGCTGTACATGCAATTTCCTTTGCCGTGTCGGTGAGGATGGACACGATGTGCTCATTCATGCTGGTGACGTTCATTACTGCATCTTCTGTGAGATTGGCTAATGGTGCGAAGCTGTTGGTAAGCTGAATGCGAAAAATCCTCGCTTTTGTAATTTAAATTAACGGTTTCTGGTAAAGGCTTTGTTTTGCCAGTATGTCACGCTCATGCTTGATGTTGATGTGGATGGCACCACGAAGGAGTCTGTGGTCGCTACCTGTATTGAATTGGGTAATCACGGAGACGTCCCTTCTGATCCTTTTTGGTCAGTTGAGATGTAATCAATTTCATTTTTTGTTGTGGCACTTGTGGCTATCCAGGTCCATTTCCTGGCTTCTTTTTTTGGAACAGGGACATTGCCTATAACGTCCCACTACAAAAAGATACGTCGGTCCGAAGTCGAAAACGAACTCGTTCCGAGGAACAGAATGTCCGCATGGCCGATGGTCGGTACGACGTCGGGAACCGAAGCCTCACTATAAAAAAGACACCCTAGGCCTCCAACCTGCTATTTTACAAGTAGAATGTCTATAGAATTATATGAAAATGTCAATTGACCAGGAATTAAGTGTTCTATATTTTCCTTTCACCTTTCTGAAGCTTGTTTGAGTAATCAATGTCATCACAATCATATCCGCACGTCCATGTCTCCAATGTATGTGCTGAAATTCATTCAATCAAAAAAGCCATTTTTGTCACAATTTCTGCATAAATTCAAAGAAATGAGGTCAGAATTAGCATGTCAAGGGTCAAAAAAATTTCCCGACCTTTTTCCGACTACCATACCTCGTTATGACGTCTTTCCGACGTCTTTCCGACGAATCCTTTAGTAGTGGGGTGTCGGTGGCTTTGGGCAAAATTGACGAGGCTGTGTCCATTGCAGCCTGCAGATCTTTCATCGGCATCTCTGGCACCCTATTTACAATCAAAGTCACTTATGAGGATTATGGATTGAGTCTTATGTCTCCTTATCAGTCTATGAATATCCTCGTAGACTGACTGCACATCTTCGTCCGAGCGGGGAGAAGTCGGAAGGATGATGCAGCGCTTATTGATAGTCTTCCAAGCTTCTGGTTGATGATGAAACACACACCATTCATCTGTGTGTCTCCACCTTTCCACTAGAATTTGTGGCCACTTCTTGGAAGAAGGATTTTGTCTTCTCCAGGTTGTATTATTTCGATGATGTCGATGACGTTCCATTTGATTTTTACTAATTCTCCTTCAAACTGGTGTGTTTTGGCGTCAGAAGACAGTGTTCGTGCATTATATGTACAAATTCGCAAGGTCCTTTGGCAACTTTTTCCCTTCCAGGAATTCTTAGCACCCTCTACTCCTCCATCTGATCTATCGCTGCCTTGACTGGGGACTTTAGAACTGCTGGGTACTGAGGGCCGTTGACTGTGTTGACTTGCCTTGCTTGCCACGCTTGACACTGCCAGGTTGGCAAGGAATGCTCCGTCTCTTAGTTGGATTGCTTAAGCTAACGAGCTCCAACTGCCCGGGCAGAGTTATTTTCAACTGGCGCCCTTCTCTCGCCGAGCCGTTGCTGTTAGCGCTACCCGGTGAGGGGGACCACGAGGTAACAATCAGCTGATGATCCGAGCTGGTGTGACCTTTAAATTCTGAAGGGGCCGCCACACTCTTCCAAGATCTTTCCCCCTATGTGCTGAGAGACGTTCCCACAGTTATCTGTGGCAAACAGTATATTGAAGACTGTCATGAAGCACTGGATGTAGGACAAAACAACATTGCTTCACCGTTGTTCGAAAGGTCTCAAGTAGCGTCACATTGCTTGTACCAGCTCTTGCCTCATCAAAGTTACAGTTTTGATCGTTGTGCTTGAAATCAGGACAACCCGACGAGTCTCTTCCTCTTTGTTTATATGACCTAGATGAATTTTGGTTTTCATGACATGTATTCACAGAATTAGATTGTTTAAGCTTATCACTTTGCTAGAAGTGCAAGCTGATTCAAAACGAGGGCACATGCAGGAACCTACTACGTGGGCAAAAAGAAACATTTATTACCTTGCAGAGATAGGAAAAATAGTCGCTTGCGGATTGCTATGAATTCCTTCAAAATGCTACGATCGCCACGATTCCCTCAGATTCGAAGAATTCAGATCATTGAGCCAAAGTTCTCTCGATAATATTGGTCCTTCCGATCATTATTAAAAAGTTAGCAGGCGCACGAAAGAACGTTCGCAAGCTTCTCTGTAGAACTTGACATCGAATGTATCTCTTCGCTGTGTGATCTGTGTGATCCTGTTGATAACAGTCACTGAAACTTCTCAGAATTTGGTGTGTTTACTGTTGAAGTGGCTGCTTATTGTTCGATTGCTATGGTATTATGTCAGCAGATTGGGCCATTTCATGGGCAATTACATGTTCCAATGCTTCCTTTCTAGTCAAACAGAGGAAGAGATGACCTGTCTAGTTCTATGCATGTATTAGATAATTTGCAACTATTTCCTTCCATGACTGTAACTCTGTATGAACTTGATATTTTTAGTTGATTTAAATATACCATTATGAATGAATGAAATAAATATACAATTGTGAATCAGCGTTCGAAATCAACGATCGAGAGAGCACTGAGCATTCTCAATCTATCCATCCACTGTGGGTTGGCTGATGTCATTACAGCATCGAAAGTTTTGCCTGCTAACTTAGCCAGTGATATAAAAATTGTCGTCGTCGTAAAAAGCATTTCAATATAAAATTCGAATATCTGTCCATCTGGTTATTGAACTCAATCGCTGAACTGCATATTCGCTGAACTATATCGGCAGGGTGTTGCAGCTTTTAAATCTTATGCAGAGATATTTTTGAATTATGCTAACTATGCATTTAGACACTTTGATGTCATGAAGTGCAATGCCACTTACATGCATACCGTACTTCTTTATGATGTGAGCGGAACTGGATTGCCTAACTCTTATTTCTGTCGACACTCGTCGAAAGCTTTTCTTTGGGCTTTAAGTAAAAGCAGATAGAACATTCGTAGATTTAACTTCGTCTGTCTATTCTGTGGCGACCACTTCCAGCTAACTTAGCTATGTCAATGTGTTTCTCAACAGTCATGAGTGTAATACGCGTTCTTTGTCGAATTCTGCTGCACTGAATTCTTCGATGGACTAGGAAAGACGCATGTCGTAAAGTTATCACAAAGTCGTGACTCTTATTGACTGAAAATGTCATTTTCTCGATTTTCATCAAAAAAAGTTAGTAATTGGCATCTTCAAAATCATCATCATAATCACTCTATTGGACCATGGCATACAGCCATTGGCAAGGTGAATACAAAGTGTACAAGTGTCCGTAGTTATACAAATACGCATGGCGTTAGAACGATGCAAATGTAGGAGTAAGATAACAAATTAGGCCAAAACACGGATCATGAAAGTTTCAGCTCAGTTCAAGTAAACAAACAGGCACACAAAAATGGGAGTAATGGGAATGTAAAGAAACACTTCACGACTGTAGGGTGTAAGAAGCATGTAGTGTGCGGGAAAATACGGAAAACACGTGGATGATGATGGATATAAGATACGGAGCAGGGTTACTAACAAACAAAAGTTAGGAAAATCAGTCAGGCGTCGGTCACAAAGAAGGGATTTCAGATGAGATTTGAAACTTGTTAGGGAGTTAAACTGGGTAAGGGAGGAGTGAGGGAGGACATTAAGGACTTCGCAGATTGGAGGAAGAGGAGCACGACGAAAGTGTTGTGAAGGGGGATTGGAAGAGTTGACACTGACAAGGAGTACGTAAAGTCTCTGCCTGAGGTAATGGAGAGAATTGCGAAGTACGGGCTTGTAGGGCTTGAAGGCTCGAGGGCATTGACTATTCAATATTTTATAGGATCCTGGCAATGTAGGAGTACTGAAAGGAAAGTTTTATTCAAATAAGTTCAATAGTTTCTTTCAAACTCCTTTTTTCTCATTACCACTAACGTACACAGACATACAAGGTAAATAATTTGCAGTCGATGTGAGAGAGCAAGGACATGCCTTTGCAAACTGTTTGCTGTCATCGCATCGTGTAACTGCACACTCGATCGATCAGAGTTTTGTTTTGAATTTTAGTTGGCCTTACATTATTTTGTGTACTTTAGCGGAGATGATGAAAAAATGCTGAAGCAAGCTTAAAAAAGAGGTGTTTGCTTATTTGAATTAAACTCATTACTTAATTACAATTAAATAATAAACAGGAATGAAATTACATGACTTATGAACAGAGATGAAATCACATGAAATTCAACGGAGATGACCATAGAAATAGAGATGACAATAGCACAATAAGTCGACAGCAGTTGGTGCGCACTTGATGCCGAAGCGTAAAGATACAAGAAACAAGCACGTAGGAAAGATATGTATAAAACTTTTTGCAAAAGTAAATAAAGTGAACTACTAGTGTAATGATAGAAATGAATGAATGGAAAGAAATGATATGTTCTTTCTGTACATATAAGCTGGGGCTAAACTTCCAAATAGCACGCGTTATCAAGAACTCACCATCAATCATCGGCTTATTGTGCAAAACTACTGTAAATTGTTCGAGTAGCTAAATCTTCGCGAATCGAGAAAAGCGAGGTCCGGTTTCACGAATCTGCTTAATTAAGTGCTAGAATGATAATACACTTGTACAATCACAACGAAGATTTCAACATTTCGAGACATTGCCTACACTGAGGCATGATTTGTAACAGTAATACGAAGCTCATTTACTTGGAGACAAGACATGCCGGCTCACTGTAAATCGCTCGATACGAAAATTACATACAAACATATACCAAAATCACATACAATTTGAAACTAACATCTGATACGAGATTCTCGTATGTTTACAGAGATCTGGTATATTTTTCATACCACATCTCACTTAATATAAATATAAATCAATAAATTCAATGTACAATGGACTGAACAATGGAATGTATAATGGACATGAATGGAACAATACAGCTAGTGAAACTATAATTACTAGTAGCAGCCTAAAAGTGAGAATTACCAGCATGAAGAGTTTAGACACAATAACTTGTTAAAGGCCTAACGGTAATCACATAAGCACCCTTACATAACTGAACTACAATTTTAAAAAAGACGACAATTATAGAACGACCCATCGAATTTCACTTGTTTGTTGAGTTTAGGACTCAATTTTTTAATGTAAAAAGCTTCTTTGATATTTAGGGCAAATCCATCACTATCTGATGCCAGGATTTTAAAATTTTCAGGGTTACATCTGCAACTACAATTCAGTCGGTGATCAAAGATCGCCGAGATTTTGGACTTATGCTCTTTAACTCTAATGTTTAGGTGTCTGAGAGTTTTACCAATGTAGGTAAAGCGAGGATCAACCTCACATGTGAAACAATATACAACACCTGATTTCAACATTAAAGGAGTTCTGTCCTTGTTCGAAAAATAGCTTTTCAACTTTGTGCAAGTGAACACCCACCTAACCTTGCTGTCAGGATCAATCCGATTAAAAATGCTCTGAAGTCTCTTCTTAACACTAGAACGCCGGGACCGGTCATTCGGTGCCTTTTTGAAAAATAAGTTTTAATAATTTTGAAATACTGCACGATAGTTGAAAATGAGACCCTTTTAAATTTCAAGCGAACGATGCTCTTCATATTCATCATGGATTAATCAAGATAAAAGCATTAGTTTCGTTTTAAATCAACGATTTACCTTTAAGTACGAAACAAGTCATTCATGACCTGAGAAAAAGGGAATGAGTTTAGGTCGCTGATTGGTTTATCTGCGTCCAATCTGCGCCTTAGGGAAGGATCACGCTACACAGAATAGTAGGCATTTCGATTCATCATGTCGAAGAGAGCGGCAGCTCGTAAAGCGTTTCAGCCGAAAAAAGTATCATCCGAGGATGAGCAACTTGTGGAGTCCGATGAAGTTCCTGTAAATTCAAGTCTATTTGTCTCTGGAGAAAGCAGCCAGGAGGAATCTGAGTCTGCTGACGATGAAGAATCGAATGCCACTTCTGCAACCTACACCTCCAAAGATGGTACAACGTGGACAAGAGCTGAAGTCAACTCATCGGGATCGGGTAGACCTCCTTCACGAAACCTATTTTCCAAGTCCCCAGGTATCAAACCATTTGCAAAAGGCAAGATTGACTCTGAAGTTAGTGCATGGAGGCTTCTATTCACGCCTAGAATGATGAAGCTCATAATGGATTGCACTATTGAAAAAGGTAAGGAGAGGGACGAGAGCTTCTCCATGACTCTGGACGAGCTGGAAAGTTTTATTGGTCTGCTGTACCTGAGAGGTGTACTTTTTCTGAACAAAGCTGATGTGCATGACCTTTTTTCCTGTGAGTATGGTGTCAGTTTTTTTCGTGAAACCATGTCTAGGGATAGGTTTGTTGATATCATGACAAATTTACGTTTTGATAAGAAGAGTACACGTTGTAGCAGGATTGTGGATGATGTTTTCACACACATTCGTGATCTTTACGTGGAGTTCGTTGAGAACAGTAAGCACGTTTATCAACCATACCCCTTTTAGACTGTCGATGAGCAATTGTTGCCATCAAAAAACCGTTGTAAATTTTTGCAATTCATGGCTTCGAAGCCAGATAAAAATGGAATAAAAGAGTGGCTTTTGGTTGATGTGAAGACAAAGTACTGTGTAAACCAAATCCCATATTTGGGGAAAGATCATTCTGAGGATACTACTTCTGGTAGTCAGGAATCTATGGGATCGAAAGTTGTCAAGGAGCTGATTGAACCTTTTGAAAATTGTGGCTATCATATTACAGCCGACAACTTCTTTACTTCAGCTCCATTAGCCAAACATTTGCTTCAAAAGAGGACAACCTTCTTAGGAACGCTAAGACCGAATTCCCGTAGCATTCCTCGTGACATGGTCACGAAAAACAAGGATCTGTTCCAATCAGATTTCTTTGAGTCTGATGATGTACTCATGGTGAACTATCAGTGCAAAGCAAAAAAAATCGGTGTCGTTGCTATCAACGCTGCACTGCTCACCAAAGATTGTTGCTGAAAGTGAAAAGAAAAAGCCTGAGATTGTTGTTGATTACAATCAAACAAAAACAGGTGTGGATACGCTCGATCAGATGCTCCGCATCTACAGTACGAAAGCGGCTACTCGCCGATGGCCTGTTTGTGTATTTTACGATTTTCTCAACAAAGCAGCAATCAATGCTCATGTTCTGTATTGTGAGGCAGTTACTCCTGTGCCAAGGAAAAGGTTTTTGCACGCGTTGTCAAAGCAATTGTGTGAGCCGATGCGTTCAAAGCGCAAGCGCAAGGCTGAGGCGTCAAAAGAGGCTGTCAAAAACAAGCAAAAACGAGTCACGTGTTCTTTTTCTTCGTGTGAAAACAAAACATACAATTTTTGTGATGATTGTGACAAAGCTTTCTGTGGAAAGCATGGCCTGAAAATCATCGTTTGCAAATTGAACTGTGATCAATGTCAATCTGCAGGTGACTCATGAACTTTCCAGAGTTGAGTTTTTTATTCCAGATTTTTGCTAATAAAGTTTGTTGAAACTAAACGTATTGTTTTTTCTTTATGTATGAATTAATCCTAGAGTGCCCACGTATAGTTTGTATTCAATATCTCAGGTTCAGATAGGATAAACCTTGTTTATTGATGGCCCGGTCATGCATGACCGGTATCGGCTTTCGAGAGGGGATGACCGGTCCCGGCGTTCTAGTGTTAAAGAACAGAGACTGCTGTCCAAAAAAAGGAATTTTAACAACATGGCTGTATGATTGATCAGACTTGACTGAAGGGTTGGAAAATTTTTTATCTAGGATTTTTTTGGTGGTATCCAAGATGAATGAGGACGGGTATCCATTGGCTTTGAAAATGTGACTCAGTTTATCAATTTCATTGTGGAAATTAAGCCAGGAATTACAAACTACATAAGCTCGGTTGATCAAGGTTAGTAACAGGCCTCGCTTCCATTGTAAGGGGCAACAGGCAGCGTAATTCAACACCAGATTCGTGTACGTGGGTTTACGGTAGACAGTGGTGGTCACAACATTGCTTTCGATGTCTAAGTTTATATCCAAAAATGGAATGGACTTCATACCTATTTATACAGTGAATTTGAGATTATCATGCCACGAGTTGATATAATCCAAGAAAGTCGAATGATCATCATCCTCAAACATCACAAGAATGTCGTCCACGTACCTAGCGTAAAACTTTACGTTCCGACAACTCTGCTTCAAGTATTTTCTCTCAAGTGAACCCACGAAGAGGTTACTTAAGGTTGGGGCTAACGGACTGCCCATCGCCAGACCATCACGCTGAATATATAAAGTATCATTGAAGCTGAAAATGCCACCAGTAGCGAATTTGAGAAGATTCCTAAACACATCTTGACTAAACGGCGGTTTAAGACCATCACCATTGTAGACCTTCTCACAAGCGATGTTGATCGTTTCATCCAGAGGGACATTCGTGAACAAGCTCTCAATATCAAAGCTAACTAACTTGAAGTCAGGCGAGAATTGATATTTCGAGATAGCATCAATCAACTGACTATTACTTTGGACTGAAAACTCAGTATCAATAATAGGTGTAATG
Source organism: Prostheceraeus crozeri (assembly GCA_907163375.1). Classification (NCBI taxonomy): domain Eukaryota; kingdom Metazoa; phylum Platyhelminthes; order Polycladida; family Euryleptidae; genus Prostheceraeus; species Prostheceraeus crozeri. The sequence goes on from CAJQUW010010027.1 coordinate 363,482, forward strand.
AACTGATTAAGATATTTCGCTAAGTTATACTCAGAGGTACCGTGACTGGCGACTATAGGTCGCAAAGGAGTACCCTGTTTATGTACTTTAGCAGTGCCGTAAAGTTTGCCACAATTGGAGCCTATTGGATTGATAAAATCGAACGTTTTACAGTCCACATGCGGTTTGACATGTTTGTTCAAGTAACACTTCAACTTATTCTGCTGCTTAACAATGGGATGATGTAGCAACATCTCATCATCTAGAAATGTCACTTTGGCAAATTTGTCCGAGTCAATGATAACATTGAGCTTGGTGTAATAGTCATCGGTATTTAACACTGCGATACCATTACCTTTGTCAAGCGGCACGAGTTTTATGCTGTCATTGTTACGTAAGTTTTTTATCAGATCCAACTTGTGTTTCGCATCAGGGGCCTTAGTAAAATTCCCAACCTTTTTTGGTAGGTGTGCAAAGCGGTTTTTATGTCGTTCACCTGATTGACATTTATGATATTTCTACGGAAATAGACCAGTTTCTCGAGTTGGCATTGTAGGTTAAGTGACTCATTCCGTCCCGGCACTGTGGGATGCTTCAGACCTGTACCAAGTAACTCAAGCTGGTCATCAGACAACTGCAAGTCACTTAAGTTCTTGACCGTGTCTACAGGAGTGGCTAACTTGCTTTGCAGCCATAATTTCTGGAACTTAATTTTGTGAATCTCATTGATCCGCTTAGAGTTTTTGAGGTTTTCTCTAACAAAAAACTTGGAGAACAACAACTTATCGACCACATTAAGATATCTACAGATATCCTCCCTCTAAATCTTTTTTTCCTCAATTGTTTCAACTTAGACCTATGTTGCTTAATAATAAGCGCAATTTTACGAATTTGCCGCTCCCGCACTGTGTGTGGAGATAGAAGGTTGTTGGAATCTTTCAACTTTAAGAATTTTGGAATACAACTATGCTTCAGACATTGTTCAAGAAAGGAAATATCACAAGTCGTTTTCAAAATTTTGGAATTGCATTTTTCAAAGAATCTTAGGGTTTTGAAAGACAGATCATATTTCCGGTTCAACCTGTGAAAAAGACCAGCCGTATTGGTAATGTGTAACAGCCACGTTACCACATAAAATATCATGTTCACTAGCTCACTTAAGTTACTGAGCAAACATCATTCGTCAATTTGAAAATTGGAAATTAAAACAACACGAATCCAGAAGAGGTGGAGTAAAATAATGTCATTACATGAAGTCCATTAGAACACTGAGTGGATGTACTTTGCTTCTATTGGTACGACGCGTTTCGGCGTTTCTTGTCCGCCGTCATCAGGTGTTAACAATATGTACACTTCAATTCACCTGGAGAAAAAGATATAATTAGGTTGAAAGGTGAATGTCTTACGTAATATAAATATAAATCAATAAATTCAATGTACAATGGACTGAACAATGGAATGTATAATGGACATGAATGGAACAATACAGCTAGTGAAACTATAATTACTAGTAGCAGCCTAAAAGTGAGAATTACCAGCATGAAGAGTTTAGACACAATAACTTGTTAAAGGCCTAACGGTAATCACATAAGCACCCTTACATAACTGAACTACAATTTTAAAAAAGACGACAATTATAGAACGACCCATCGAATTTCACTTGTTTGTTGAGTTTAGGACTCAATTTTTTAATGTAAAAAGCTTCTTTGATATTTAGGGCAAATCCATCACTATCTGATGCCAGGATTTTAAAATTTTCAGGGTTACATCTGCAACTACAATTCAGTCGGTGATCAATTCGATGGGTCGTTCTATAATTGTCGTCTTTTTTAAAATTGTAGTTCAGTTATGTAAGGGTGCTTATGTGATTACCGTTAGGCCTTTAACAAGTTATTGTGTCTAAACTCTTCATGCTGGTAATTCTCACTTTTAGGCTGCTACTAGTAATTATAGTTTCACTAGCTGTATTGTTCCATTCATGTCCATTATACATTCCATTGTTCAGTCCATTGTACATTGAATTTATTGATTTATATTTATATTACGTAAGACATTCACCTTTCAACCTAATTATATCTTTTTCTCCAGGTGAATTGAAGTGTACATATTGTTAACACCTGATGACGGCGGACAAGAAACGCCGAAACGCGTCGTACCAATAGAAGCAAAGTACATCCACTCAGTGTTCTAATGGACTTCATGTAATGACATTATTTTACTCCACCTCTTCTGGATTCGTGTTGTTTTAATTTCCAATTTTCAAATTGACGAATGATGTTTGCTCAGTAACTTAAGTGAGCTAGTGAACATGATATTTTATGTGGTAACGTGGCTGTTACACATTACCAATACGGCTGGTCTTTTTCACAGGTTGAACCGGAAATATGATCTGTCTTTCAAAACCCTAAGATTCTTTGAAAAATGCAATTCCAAAATTTTGAAAACGACTTGTGATATTTCCTTTCTTGAACAATGTCTGAAGCATAGTTGTATTCCAAAATTCTTAAAGTTGAAAGATTCCAACAACCTTCTATCTCCACACACAGTGCGGGAGCGGCAAATTCGTAAAATTGCGCTTATTATTAAGCAACATAGGTCTAAGTTGAAACAATTGAGGAAAAAAAGATTTAGAGGGAGGATATCTGTAGATATCTTAATGTGGTCGATAAGTTGTTGTTCTCCAAGTTTTTTGTTAGAGAAAACCTCAAAAACTCTAAGCGGATCAATGAGATTCACAAAATTAAGTTCCAGAAATTATGGCTGCAAAGCAAGTTAGCCACTCCTGTAGACACGGTCAAGAACTTAAGTGACTTGCAGTTGTCTGATGACCAGCTTGAGTTACTTGGTACAGGTCTGAAGCATCCCACAGTGCCGGGACGGAATGAGTCACTTAACCTACAATGCCAACTCGAGAAACTGGTCTATTTCCGTAGAAATATCATAAATGTCAATCAGGTGAACGACATAAAAACCGCTTTGCACACCTACCAAAAAAGGTTGGGAATTTTACTAAGGCCCCTGATGCGAAACACAAGTTGGATCTGATAAAAAACTGACGTAACAATGACAGCATAAAACTCGTGCCGCTTGACAAAGGTAATGGTATCGCAGTGTTAAATACCGATGACTATTACACCAAGCTCAATGTTATCATTGACTCGGACAAATTTGCCAAAGTGACATTTCTAGATGATGAGATGTTGCTACATCATCCCATTGTTAAGCAGCAGAATAAGTTGAAGTGTTACTTGAACAAACATGTCAAACCGCATGTGGACTGTAAAACGTTCGATTTTATCAATCCAATAGGCTCCAATTGTGGCAAACTTTACGGCACTGCTAAAGTACATAAACAGGGTACTCCTTTGCGACCTATAGTCGCCAGTCACGGTACCTCTGAGTATAACTTAGCGAAATATCTTAATCAGTTCATTACACCTATTATTGATACTGAGTTTTCAGTCCAAAGTAATAGTCAGTTGATTGATGCTATCTCGAAATATCAATTCTCGCCTGACTCCAAGTTAGTTAGCTTTGATATTGAGAGCTTGTTCACGAATGTCCCTCTGGATGAAACGATCAACATCGCTTGTGAGAAGGTCTACAATGGTGATGGTCTTAAACCGCCGTTTAGTCAAGATGTGTTTAGGAATCTTCTCAAATTCGCTACTGGTGGCATTTTCAGCTTCAATGATACTTTATATGTTCAGCGTGATGGTCTGGTGATGGGCAGTCCGTTAGCCCCAACCTTAAGTAACCTCTTCGTGGGTTCACTTGAGAGAAAATACTTGAAGCAGAGTTGTCGGAACGTAAAGTTTTACGCTAGGTACGTGGACGACATTCTTGTGATGTTTGAGGATGATGATCATTCGACTTTCTTGGATTATATCAACTCGTGGCATGATAATCTCAAATTCACTGTATAAATAGGTATGAAGTCCATTCCATTTTTGGATATAAACTTAGACATCGAAAGCAATGTTGTGACCACCACTGTCTACCGTAAACCCACGTACACGAATCTGGTGTTGAATTACGCCGCCTGTTGTCCCTTACAATGGAAGCGAGGCCTGTTACTAACCTTGATCAACCGAGCTTATGTAGTTTGTAATTCCTGGCTTAATTTCCACAATGAAATTGATAAACTGAGTCACATTTTCAAAGCCAATGGATACCCGCCTCATTCATCTTGGATACCACCAAAAAATTCCTAGATAAAAAATTTTCCAACCCTTCAGTCAAGTCTGATCAATCATACAGCCATGTTGTTAAAATTCCTTTTTTTGGACAGCAGTCTCTGTTCTTTAAGAAGAGACTTCAGAGCATTTTTAATCGGATTGATCCTGACAGCAAGGTTAGGTGGGTGTTCACCTGCACAAAGTTGAAAAGCTATTTTTCGAACAAGGACAGAACTCCTTTAATGTTGAAATCAGGTGTTGTATATTGTTTCACATGTGAGGTTGATCCTCGCTTTACCTACATTGGTAAAACTCTCAGACACCTAAACATTAGAGTTAAAGAGCATAAGTCCAAAATCTCGGCGATCTTTGATCACCGACTGAATTGTAGTTGCAGATGTAACCCTGAAAATTTTAAAATCCTGGCATCAGATAGTGATGGATTTGCCCTAAATATCAAAGAAGCTTTTTACATTAAAAAATTGAGTCCTAAACTCAACAAACAAGTGAAATTCGATGGGTCGTTCTATAATTGTCGTCTTTTTTAAAATTGTAGTTCAGTTATGTAAGGGTGCTTATGTGATTACCGTTAGGCCTTTAACAAGTTATTGTGTCTAAACTCTTCATGCTGGTAATTCTCACTTTTAGGCTGCTACTAGTAATTATAGTTTCACTAGCTGTATTGTTCCATTCATGTCCATTATACATTCCATTGTTCAGTCCATTGTACATTGAATTTATTGATTTATATTTATATTACGTAAGACATTCACCTTTCAACCTAACATCTCACTTACTTTCGTATGTGATTGGTATGTAGCGATACGAACTATTCTATCTGTGATTGGCTGTTTTACACTGAAATACGAGTTGTTGGTATGTTATACGAGACCCGATGCAAATTCATCCTTATTCATATGTTTCTAGTATGCATTTGGTATGTGCAGCTTTAAGTCACATAGCAAAAAATAGATGTATTACATACTACTGTCAAATAACTTTTTTCGGTAATACCAGTCGTGAATATTTTTTGTTTGATAGAGTGATATTTAACTAGGTGAGATTTATTGTAAATGTTATGCTCCACGACATTATCGTCGTTGCTACTTGTCTAACAACACTAATATGACGTTTAGTTAGCTCTACTTTATGAACCAAGTTGATAAACATCATTTCATACAAACGATAACTTCCGTGCGATCATGTTGACTTATATATCTCAAACATAACTATTTTTTGCGTTCATGAATTATAATGTGTTTTTATTTCGGATTGATAATATGCTTAATTTCAAAATTACATAATGCATAATTGTTGATGATTGAATACTTATTGATTATTCATGAAATGCCTTAGACTTACGTGTACTAATATCGAATTTATTATTGAAAGTATGACGTTTGAATGTCATTATCTCGCTATTTACAGAACAGTAGTAACATTAGTGTGATCTTTATTGACAAAGGGCCTTAAATCAACATACTTTGGAAATGATTTATGCTTTCTTTTAACATTGTGCTGGTATGGCTTTAGTATGTAAAGCATACCACATTTGAAATAACATACGAAAAGCATACAGATATATACCAAGAGAATACAGAAACATACCAAAAAAGTATTTTGGTATGCATCCTTCGTATGTGATTGGTATTGAACGATTTACAGTGAGGATGATTAATGTTTTGCGCAAATTGATAGCGCAGTCTGAAATCAACCAAGCTTAATAGCATTAATTCTCAGATACAGTGGGTTATGATGCGTAAATAATATTTACTATAATAATGCATCTATGATCTGCAATGTAACTAATATTTGACAATTATTTTGCGGCTAAACTTTGTTAAATGCACAGATTTAGATTGTTTTAGCGTATCACTTTGCTAGAAGTGCAAGCTGATTCAAAACGATGACACATGTAGGAACTTAGCAAGTGGACATAAAGAAGTGGGCAAGTGGGCACTAAGTGACAAAAAGAAAGTGGAATATTCGTGGAAAATTCGGTGAAAACTGACGATATGAAACCGAGAAAATACAGACAGAGAATACATGTATAATGTAAAATATTGTAAGCAGAGTTTGAGAAACAATGAAATGAAAAACTATTTACAAAATTTTATAAATGAATTGCTAAAACGCATTGTTTTAGCAAAAGGAGGCTGAAACGAGGCATAAAAGCGAGAAGCAACACGTTGACCGCGAGATGTAAACATTTCCGGTAACGGATGAATTCCATCATACACAATATTATCAATATTTATCAAAGAAGACCAATGATACGATAAACTCGGCGCTCAAGACGCAACAGATCGTTCAACAAAAATTGAGGAGCATTACAAAAGCTGGGCTAGGCTTATAGCATCATGGAGGGTATAAAAGCATTGTAACATCTTATCCTTAGGGCAATACTGCATCCAGCACGTTTCAGATTTCTTATAATGTACACGCGTCTCGCGGCTTGTTTGACAATCATTTTCAAATGAAGAGACCATTTCATGTCATGAGAGAACTTTACTCCTAGATAGGAAAACGACTCGACATTGCAAAGTTATTGTTTGAGATAAGCACACGCTTGGGTACAAAAGATGTCTGTGTTACAATATCCATAACTTTGCACTTCGAATAATTTACAGTGAGTGAAATTGAATCAGCCCACTGGACAATGCTTTCCCATTCTGCCTGTAAATTATCATCAAGCGGCGATCTCAAAATGTGTAAAGTTAAGATGTCATCAGCATATTTAATAATTGATGAGTTACTGCTTACAGGTACAAACTTATCAGTGGCAAGAGCAAAAAGAATAGGGCCAAGAACGCTGCCGTGAGGCACACCACTGAAGAGAGACACAAAGTCAGAATACGATCCGCTAAGAGAGACTCGCTGTTTCTCGAGGAAGGGAAGTTGAGAATCCAGTTGAGTATAAAACATGGAATTTCGAAGTCTATACAAGTTTGTATAATCGCATCATGATTAAGTCTGTCAAAAGCATTTGACATGTTGACTAATAAAATTCGCACCGCACCAGAAGAAGGATCAAGAAATCTCATAATTTTATGTTGGACTAGCGCACATGTAGTTCCCGAACCTGACCGCGGCATAAAAGCGAATTGTGATCTGTCAGCAGAATCTTTCACAAAAAGGACCTTACGTTTTTTTGGAAAATCGTTTCTGAACACTTTCGAGATAGCAGGTAGGATTGAAATTCGCCGGAAGTCAGATACAGATTGGGGTTTGTTACACTTGGGGATGAATAGAACGCTCGTCATCTTGTAGAAATCCGGTGCAATTTTACAACAAAACGACCAATTGAATATGAAGGTCAATGCAGATGCGAAGTAACAAGAAAATTTGCGCAGAATCCAAAGAGGTAATCTGTCAGGACCAGTGGATGATTTCGAAAGACGAGAAGAACTATTGCAATTTGTGGCGGGTGCAATTCGCTGTAGATTACATGGACTAGTAAGTTTCTTGATTTATGACGCTTCATTGTCATCTGACTACAATCTTAACATTTTCAAACAGGCATGCAAGTGAGAAAAAATTCAGAAAGAGTATGAGCTACAGCTGCCGAATTAACATTATTCACATATTTCTCATACGACGTGAATGGCTTCAATTTAGTCATTGTGAAGATTCGCATGTCTTAATTGATTTCTTCTAACCACGCATAAAGTCATAAATTGACTGCACTCCACCCTACATGAGTGTTCATTTTACTACATGTATTATCTAAGTATCATCTGTTCTATTTCACACCTGTTCTTCGATTGACATAACTCATTACTTCTTTTATGCATTGCCAAATGAATTCTGTCAACATTGTCAATGCTTACAATATTTACGATATTGGTGCAGAAAAACGTAAAAACTAAGATTTCACATCATATGTGGACAAACTACACTAAGTCATGGATGGGGAGTAGGCTTGTAGGCTAAGTGGCCTATAGGCTGGGCCGGGTCTGAAAATTCTTTTCCATTTCTGTGAAGGTTTGAGAGTCAATAAATTTGGGTATTATCATGCAATTTCGTGATAGAAATCAGATGGCGTTGCAGCTTTAGAGATAAGACTAATTCCCATTGGGCTCTTACACACGAAGCATGTTTGTTTTGCATGAAAATAGTAAAATCCTAAAATTAAAGGTGTCGTTAGCAAAAATTGCATGTCGCAAACATATCCATAGTATTGGATTATCCATAATGCTTTGCTTCAATACAAGCTCCTAGGCCTATGATTTGAAATAGGTCAAATCGATTAGACTTTTATGTTGAGTATGCTTGTCGTTTGGCTACCACCAATTATTATACAGTGCAGAACATTCCTATCTCAACGTAAAAGTGCATCACAAATTTTAACTCAGGTTTGCCTATTGAACAATTAAATATTGAGAAAAACTTGCTATGAACGCATGCATATTTCATAAATTCAAGTCGAACCGGAATAGATTAATCAGAATTCGTTTCCAAACTCCTCATGCGAAGCAGGTAACACTGCAAAAGTCCAAATTGCTCAGATCTGCTGATCGTTATAGATCGGTCTTCATAAACCATGACAAGACATACTCGTAATATCAGCAACAAAGAGACAGGGAGCTGCGTGTTGAATAGAAACGTCGTCAAAACTTTGGCGAAGATGTGATTGTTTTCCGGGGCAAGGTTTGTGACAGAACAAATGTACGCCATTTTCAAAAGTGATTTCACCAAAGAGCGAAGAAATATTTTTTCTACTTTGCCTGCCTCTTTCTCACATTGTTCACTGAAAGCTCCTCCCATTCTCCTAACTAATTTACCAAAACGTGACGACTTAGCTCTATTCATCGCTTCAGTGACTCCAGGAATAATTTTGATCACGGAAAGTTGGCTGAATCCTAATATAGACTCTGATTTAGTCGCCTTGAGGGGATACACATTCTTTCGTTGTGACCGGTTGAACAGATGCGGCGGCGGTGTATGTGCGTAGTTATAACTGAGTCACTTGGTGCTGTGTCAGTATCAATTCCACTTATCTGCCCTGTTGACATTGAATTTTTGGCTGTGAGAATTCCCCGATTGAATTTATTCCTGCTGTGTGCGCATACCTCCAGGTCTGCGGACCTCTCCGATCATTTTGGTGAAATACTTGATGATGAATTGCTCTGCTTCCCAAATCGAAACATCGCTTTCTGTGAAGATTTGAACCATTTCAATACTGATCCAATAGAGTTGAATTTTGATTTAAAGAACTGTGTAACTGAAACAACACGTGGAAATGCCATCCTGGATCAAATTTGGATAAGTGTCAGCCTACGACACTATTATTCCTCGACGCATGCATTGGACCACCTATTGCTTCTTCAGACCATGATGCCATTATTTTGCACGCTGAATCTAAAATGTTTTCTCCGACTCATGTTGAGGTTTCAAGCTTTGGGATTTCAGGGAATCCAATATTTATCTTAAAACTATTTCATCTATGAATTTGACAAGTGTCTCGAATGTCATGTCCGTCGAGGACAAATGTGATCAATTTTATGATTTGATGAACTTTGCAGTGTCATTCCATCAACCTATGTGACCATGCATGTACTCAAACGACAAGCCTTGGTTTACACCATTAATGAAGCATCTCATCAATCAACGTTGGTCAGCCTATCATTGTAAAAATTGGAGTCTTTACAGCCACCTGAAAGAGAAAGTGAAGTGTGAAATTGAAAAAGCCAAGAAACTGTGATCATAAAGACAATTATAATCAAACCGTCATGTATGGAAAGTGGTTAACGAATTTAGTGGAAAATCTCATGGTAATACATTTGACAGCATGATTCAAAAACATGGTAACGTACAAAATCTGATCTCTTCTCATGATATTGAGTTTCGCGGAATATATAATTTTGAGAAATCAAACTCGAGTTCTGTTCAAGCGACTATCAGTGGTCCCCACAATTCACTGTTGCTGACGTTGAAAACAAATTAGCAAGAATTAAGTCGGGTAAATCCTCCGGGAGTGACGCCATTTCAAATCGCCTTCTCAAAATCAGTTCTGAAATTGTTTGCTTTCCTTTACATGAAATCTTTCGAGCATCTATCAACAGCAGATCAGTTCCTAAGTGGTGGGAACTTGCTGATATTGTGCCAGTACTGAAGAAAATATCTCCGACTATCAAGGACTTTTGCCCGATATCTTTATTACCCACAGTTTCGAGCTATTGTATTAACTTCAATCCTCCCTGATCTTACTAAGATGTTCGGCCCCCAACAATATGCTTTCCGAAGTCATCGTTCTACTGATGCTGCACTCGTGAAGGTTCATAATAACATCACATCGCTTCTCGTATCGCCAGGGGTGAAGGCAGTTCGATTTACCTGTTTGGAACTGTCAAAGGCATTTGAGAAAATTCATCACGAGCTGCTGCTTGACCACCTCTGCAGAAACAATATTTAGAAGAGTTTCATTCTGTGGTTGAGGAGCTACTTGTCGGATCGCTACCACTACACTAAGACAAATGACTGATGTGTCTATTATTCCTGACGCCTTCGGGTGTGCCTCTAGCCTCCGTTTTTGACCCTTATTTGTTTATCAGCTTTGTCGGCTCACTCAAATGATATGCAGATGATATTCTACTAATTGAACCTCTCCAAATTTCTCCAATAACTTAGTGTATATCAAAAGCTGGATTTGGGATACTCAATTGACCCTTAATTTGTAAAAATCTCAGCAGATAATCATATCTCACACAACACCTACTCATGCATTGCTCCTTGACATTTCAGTTGTCGATAACATCAGAATCCTTGGAATCCTTTGGATTAATACGTTGTCGTCGGACAGCCATTTTAACATCATTCTCAAGACTGCTTCCCAGATATTGTATGTCGTGAGAATTTTGAAGTCTTTAGCTTCTCGTAATGAATTAGTTGGTGTATATCATAGCCTCATTACATCCTTATTGCTGCACGTGTGTCCTCTTCTATGTCCCTTACCTGCGAAAATTGAAGCATTACTCGATGCTTTCCAAAAGCGTGCGGACCGCATCATTTTTGGCAAACATTGTCGCTGTTCTATGTTTCCAAATTTATCTGATTTGCACAAACATAGAATTTTGGACTTTTTTTCAAAATGTAAATGTCTTAAAAGCCATCCTTTGCATGAACTTGTGCCCAATCGTATGCCCTTTAGTGGACATTTCACTATTGACTTTATATCTTCTTCTATGAGAACGCCTTCATTCTCCCTATATTCATGTATAGTGGCTAATGGTCTGTTGCAAATCTGCTAGCATTTGACTTTTACAAAACTGTTGATTTTTAGTCTTTGTATTCTCGACATGTTTCATGGATAAAATTATATGCATATTATTATCATGTAAAAGTCATTTTGTGCTGTTGTGATTTCAAATAGTCGCGAATAAACGCTTGCTTACTTACTTACACTGCGACTCACATTATTACGACCACCCATGAAAAATTGATATTTTTAGAAATTATCTAGCAATCTTTATCTGATATATATTTCTAACATAACAAAGATTTGCCACACAATTTCTAAAAAATTATCAATTTTTCTTGGGTGGTCATAATAATGTGAGCCGCATTGGTAGAGGTATAGCCTATACATCGCTGATATATTGACCACATGTCAAGTCGGGCTAAATGAGCTGACAGGGGACAGGTCTGAAATTTCCGGTCCATTGACATGTCTAATGGGGAATACTAACATTTCGATAGGACTGTGGAGGTTGCAAAGGTAAGTTCTAAGTAAGTAAATATATGAGCAGCAAAGAATGTGGAAATTTTAATAATTTTTCTACTGTATCTGTGAAGCGCCAATGTCAATTTACTTTTCATTCAGTAGGTATACAAAATGCAATTTTTAAAGGAATATACATGTAAGAAAAATAATTGGCTCCTGGGAAACTGATTTATGACTATTCTATAACAGAAGTTAAAGTGTTTTAGAAACTCTTTTAACAATTAAATACCATGTCATTCTCCAATGCACCATCCTACAAGCTAAACACCTCATGGGCTTTGTTAAATGGGTCATTGAATCAAGGACTATTTATCAATAAGGTCATGATACCATCCATGCGAAGCAAATCAGGAGAATTATTTTCAGTTTTGTTTTACACTGTACAGTATAATTTGAATGGTATTATAAGTGAATGCATGTATGAACTTATCGTTTTGATAATACACCTATTACTTCCGGAAATCACAATTTCACTATATGATCTAGAATGCCGCGAAGATAGATTTCAAATTTAATCAACTCAAAAGCATAATTAGTGAATATTTACCATATTTTCTAAAGAATGTATCGTATCAAGATAAAGTTAGTCGAAGTGGCTGTTAAACATTGAGCTCCAAGTCCAACTCCGATTTCGGGGTAAGTAATAGGACCCCATCTCCCACTGCACATCCCTGCAATAAATGAAATAGGCGCAAGACCAAATTTTCTTGCAAGAGATTTGCACCTGCAGCTGATGATACCCGAACTTACGGCCCGCATTATCCAAACCTGTTTCTGCGACCAAATGAGCTATCCTTGCTTAGGTGCGATATCAACTTCCTGCCACCGCATTCTAACGGTAAAAATGACAAAATAATGCATTTTTGTGGTTGGAATTTCATGATATGACGAGTTTGAGCTGCAAAAACATTTCTCTCTTCACATTGTTATTTGGAAGGTACTTTGTGTGCAATAATTTTCACGGACACAATATCCGAAATATCAATTGACAGAAAATTTCCAAACTGCACATGCACAAATTTGATCCATTTACATACAATGCCGACATCGAGACCCACATCCGAAAACCCACAATTAGATAGAAATGCGATAAATGATTTGAAATGTTATTTTAACGTAATTCTGAGCAATATTTTGTAATACAACCGAATCGCCATCACCCCACCCCCCACACATCCAGATGCTCTAATGGATAACGCTAAGTATGGTAGTGAGTCAGTAGATAAAGTTAAATTTGGTGGCGACATAAAAGTTTAAAAAAAAAGCAATTTGCGTTTTATATACGAAAAGCAGTACCTGGTTATCTTCCTTAAAAATAAGCTCACATTACTTTGAACGATTTTTGTATTGCGCATTTCAGTTTTGAAGAAATGTTTTGTCAAGCATTTTCTGTTGAAACTTCAAAAATTAATAGGAATTATATTCTATTAATTGAAAGCAGGAATGACTTTCATCAAAATCACCACATTGGTAATAAAGAAACCTCATCTAATGTAAAGTCACATATTGTCTTTATAATCATTCTTTAATCACTTCCGTTAGTTGTAGCGACTCAAATGCAGCAATTCCTAACCGTAGCAAATATTCACTGTAAATTAATAAATATATATAATAATTAATAAATATTCACTTTAAATTGAAAGAAGTGTCGTTTTAATGAACACCAATGAGACACTAAATACTTAATTATCAATTGTTTATCGATCGACAACTAATAATCATGACTGCGTAGGTGCGAGGAATAACAAATCAGTGTGAGAATTTGATAAGACCATGAACTTGCAAATCAATGACTACACATCAAATGGTCAATAAAGAATGGAAAGCAAGTGTCATGTTTAAGAAAATCACAAACGCTTTTAAACATTTTTGTAGATAAAATTTGAAATCGTTCTAGGTTCCACAAATAGACAGCGAGTAATTATTTCATGAAAGAAAATATTCTCCGTCAAAGTGTTGACTTTGAATAATTCCTGACAACTGTCGTTTACATAGACGGTTAGACGCTGTTCTTGATGAAAAAGAGTCCCATAATTCTGTCACCATGTTGCTCTACCACCAGTGTGCTTTGTAGTTCATACCTGTGTCGATTACATAAAAACACGCAATTGATTTTCGTAGAATAGATCTCATCTATGCAACATAACCATTTCACAGAGCATGAAAATTACAATTTGTACGACGTAGATTGCAAAGGTTAGATATTTTCCCGTCACCTCACAGATTAGACGATCATTATGCTCATCCCACTTTGAATGTTTAGAGAAAAGAATTCCACGGAAATACATCTCAGAAACAATTGATAATTTGTAAAGAGGGAGTGGATCATTTTTCAGCAGAATAAATTTGGAATCCAGGAATTTCCAAGTTCTTTTTCATTTTTTTGTCATAAACCTTAATATTTTTGGATCAGCTCTTTGGTCATCATCAAAATGTCATCGTGAGAAGGCCAATACATGTAGACATTCCTGTAGATAGAATCGCATTTTTCTTCTTTGGATGTTATCAAGCTTTGTATCGCAGTGGCTGCATGTTGTTATGTGCTACGAGATTAAATATCGCATTAGATTTCAACAGAAAATGAATTTCCTATCGGTGTGTCATTGAGTAAAACTCGTGTGATCTTTAAAGGACTCAAAATGAGAAATTCCTAAGAAGATTAGTGGGACGATGCGTTGGTTCGTTTTAAACCATCAAATGATTTTTACGATGATCATTTTTCATGTAGAATGGATGCGCAATTTTTAATTTTGACATCAATGTGGTCTACTACTACACAACAAATTATTGATGAAATAATTCAAAATGTGACAATTTTCAAATGTTAAAGTCTTTATTATTGCATGAATATAAGAAAGTGGCCGTGGTTTAAAATAAGCCATTTAATAAGATGTTCCTATAATCTTGCAAGAAATGCACTTCCATCTTACTTAACTTCAATCGCGAAACCTAAGCATATTTCAAAATACGTGATTAGCACATTTAAATAGGTGTGTCCTTCGGATCAGTATCATGAATTCTGAATACCTTTATTGGGTTGAAGGTGTAATGATCCAATGCAATTTTTCTGACATCTAATGGAGCCACGCAATGATTTCAGTTGAAAGGAAATGTCTCCCATTCGACAATATTCGATTTTTGGGTAAAGAAACAGACTGGTAGTAGTCAAGATATTTGTATATTGCGCTAGCGTTTTCGACCAGCTGCGCTGGCTATCGTCAGGCGATTGAATATGCAAACATGCAAACCGATTATTCAGAGTTATACTCAACTCCTCTAAAAATGAATTACATGATAGAATACGTAGAGCCTAAAGGATCGTAGACAGAAGTATTCATCCTTTGTCTAAGATCGAAATGAGATTATTCTAATAAAAATGGCAATTATAAGTAGAAAACGAGAAAGTTAGTCATTTATATTATATTTGTTTCACAATTCCCTCGTAGCGCCTCTTAAACGCTTATTTGATTTCGATTTGACTTGAACTTCAATCAGACACTTTGTTGATAGAACATACTCGTTTCTAAGCGATTACATGTGTACTGAGTTTTTCCGCAAGTTTACCTCGGGATAGTGACTGCTGTTGACCATTGGCTCAAGTGGGAAACAAAAGAACCTATTCTCTTTCTTCTGATGTTACATATACGTCGAAAAAACCAACGAAGTGGATTTTTACTCAAACCAAGAAGCTTGTAACTTCTTGAGTTCGATTGACTTAGACCTAAAGCTCAAAATATTTCATTTAGTCTATGAAAGTTCTGACCAACCTATTGACTATGTGCGTCTAATTCCACGTAGCTTTAGTTGTAGGAATTACATTCATTATTCATTATTCATGCATGCATGATTCATCATCATCAGGCATTATTCATGAATTATCATCGGCTAATTTTAGATTTGCATGAATGAGCAACCAACAGAAAATGTAAGTGGTAGCCCATCATTTTTCCAATAAAATGACCCAATATCTAAGGAGAATGACAACTATAAAGTCAATTAAAGACACCAACACCCTTGGTTCATGCCGTCAGCGTGGCATAGTGAAGAAGGTGCGAACTCGTCTCTACCGCGGACTCCGGTTCGATTCCTGGGTCGGACCAGTGCGGACGGGGAATCAAGGTGTTGATGTCTTTTATTGACTTCATAGTTGTCATTCTCTTTAGATAGTCAATGTCCGTCGATGTTGTCAAAGTAGCTCAATGGATTGCACTGCAATCCACAAACAGCAGCAGGTGAAAATAATGTTCTGCTCTCAGAAATTTTGAATCAATGCAGTAAGAAGCTCAACAGTGTACACTGTAAGTCTGTAACCACATCATGATAAATGTCATCAAGGTAACCTCATCATCCGGCCGCACTAAAAAAATGAAAGTAAAATACGGCATGATTCTGTTTTGCACATGTTCAACAGAAACATTGAATTTATCTATCTCTGTAATTTCGCGGCCTTTGGACCCATAAATAGGTTTTCAGATAAAGTCGTCTACACGCTCGAATTGAGTGAATTTGGATTCACGTTTTGCCTGCGAGAATAATGTAGGTAATTTATTGTATCTATTTGATGCATAAGATTGAATCATATCTAAGCTAATTGCCCACTGGACCATATCTAAGTAAACTAACAAATTGTTTTCACCACTTTAGTTCGAAGATGTTCCATAAATTTCAGTGATATTTTCGTTCTAGCATCACAGAGATCGTGAATGCATGAAATATCCCGTTGTTTTTCACCAGTTTTGTCAACAATCTGTATTTCTTTGTATCTAACATCTTTCTATCTCTTCCTTCATATTCAAAATCTTAATATTAGAAAGAATTTAAGTAGGATTATCATATGGACAGAAAGATTCACAGACATGAAAGTCAGTTGTAAATAAAAGCATGATAAAATTAACTAAACGAAACCTTTGTCAAATTTATCATTCTTAAGATCGAATATGTTCTTTCTAGTATTTGTTCATCTATTTCCAGTTTACAAAAGTATAACTGCGAGAATGCTATGAATGACATGCAGTCCGAGAGCTACGAACATTTTCTTCGTAAATTCGCGCTACCAGCTTCTTTCTAACTTTAATGTGTAGATTGTCACCCAATGTCTGTAAGACGACAACTCTTAAGTTACGGTTCCAGTCGTTTTGCAGGCTACGAAGCGTCAAGCATCACAAAGTTCCACTTGTTTATGCAGATCCATGTACTTCCGAGTTTGGGGCACTCAATAACGTAATGATCCAGCATTCATTTAAAAACTCAAAATTAGATTTGTAGCACGCAGAAATGCGGCATTCCTCCTAAGCGGCAGCTTGACAAATTTGCTCTAAAAAATAATGAAAATGCCATGACAACCGCTGTTATTGCTGCAGATAAACAAACAGACCGTACTGACAACAAAAATGATATTCACAGAATTTATTTTATGTATGACACGCTTTGATTCTTCCGAAGAAAGTCTACCAACATTTACAAGGATCGGTGTTTGATCGCGCAGTTAATAATACCATCAACAAACAGATATTGTCTATTGTAATCCCACTAACCATGAATATCTATATAGTAAGATACTATATTCAAGAGATGAGAATGAGATCTGACTTAAATCATTACGGGAACTGCAAGCGTTTCTGGCTTATTTGCCGTCATCAGTGCAGTATGCCCTATTGCAGAGAATCAGTAAATCAGATGCAGATAAATCGTCATCCGACCTCCAGACATCTACAATTATTTCACTTATCTGATTTGCTGTTTCTCTACAAAAGGGCATATTGCCCTGATGACGGCAAATTAGCCAGAATCGTTTGCAGTTTTCGTAATGATTTAAGTCAGATCTCATTCTTATCTCTTGATTTTTTTTCCTTTCGGGGTCTCGGCATTTGACTACTTTATCATAGTATAGATCGGGGGTGCGCAACCTGCGGCCGTAGCAGAGGCAAAGTGCGGCCGTGATAATGAGAAGTAAATGAAAAAGAATATTGTACATGTATGTTGAAAATATTTGTGGAGTTCAAGGCAATCGAAAAACAATCGTCACTGTAGTAGCATGCTAGTCACCTTGTAACTGTCGAACACCTATATGCCTAAGCTGCTTGGAAAAATGCGCGTCCGCAGGCGCGATGAAGGCGTTCAAGCAGTTCGATAACTCATGAATAGAATATTTTAGGGAAGCTACATTCATGTGCATTCATGTGCATACATCAGCTAAAAGAAACAAAAGTGACAATAGTAGTTTACTCGAATTGTTCGCGCTCGTACGCTTCAAGTCCATGACTTGAATAAGGATGCCTGCCAGATCACCAGCCCTGTGATGAATGAATGAATGAATTTTGTATGGCTCGTGATTCCTTTATGAATTATTACAATAGCTTGGTAAAGTGTTTTCTCCTTCGGTTGCCCGTACAAAAATATGCTTTCAATTTTTCAAATGCTAATAACACCTTAAGCTTAAAATCTTTTCGGGTGAAAAATGACCGTCGGTCGTATATGGGTTGTCTATTGACCTAGTTGTTTGCACACATATTAAGTGCGGCCGTGATTCTTTCAGCCTTCGAAATGGCGGCCGAAAAATGTAAAAGGTTGCGCACCCCTGGTATAGATGCTTACTATATAGATATCCATGCACTAACTTATGCAGAGAAAAGTCGGATTTCTATGAATAGGCCTGTCGGTTGAAATCCGGAACACTTTCTTATATTAATCATACTGAAAAATTGAACTATTGTTGACCAGATATTGAACCGATTACTATCAATTTATTATTAATGATGGCAGATCATAATTAGCGCTGACCTGACAAGCTGAAATAGCGTGGTAGAAACTAAAACAATAACCAAGAGTGACTGAAATACTTCACACACGCAGGTGATGCGGAAGCTGTCATGCCGAAATACAATTGAAACAAGAAGTCGAATTGAAGTTGAAATAATAATGGTCTATGGGGCCATTCATCAACTAAAATTTTGTCGGCAGAAGACTAAATGAACGACAGTAGACCACCGAAACCGGCAGAATATTAAGCCAGTGCATGATACAACCAATTTCAATAGCATCAAATTTCTGTGTAATGATTGATAATCGAACTTGTTCTTTTATTGCATATATTATATAAAATTCTTAGATAGAAATTAGTTATATTTCTTAGCATGATGATGTGTGTGTCACAAACTTTGAAAAATGCTGAAAGACAATCCATTGAGACGAACAAGTTGGATTATTTTCACTTATTCTTAAAATGATAGCTGAAATCGCTTCAGTAAATACAGAGAATTGTTTCAAGATTGAATACACTGATGTTGTAAAATCACATTTCTCGAGTATGCTGTCTGTATTGAGGCTTAAATTTTATATACACAGAATCACCATTGCTAATGAAGACATTAATCGGCAATTTATCGACATCAGTAGTGTAGGCTGATATCCAATGTATCATTTTATGCTATAACATTCTATGCAGAAACTGTAAAAGACTTTCTTTAACATACTAGTCAGGAAATTCAAAATGTTTCACTTTTTCAATTTTTGAAAAACTGAGATGGAAAGTACACTGACTTTAAACTGCAACTTATTCTGGTAATTGCTACAAACAAACATGCGAAAACGTACTTTCAACGCAATGAGATGTGAATTGAAACATGAAGGCTTTTCATGCATTAGATGAAATAATGTTGAACTCACTTTAACTAATGGTGAATATTTGTTGTATACATTATCTTGAAACGTGCTGGTTTGTCAGCCCGTATGACAAGTAATAATTGCAATGCAATCTTCATAATGTTGATGTCTTCCTAATTTGATCAGCTTCAAGTAATAAAACTGACGGTAGATTTCCATTTGAATGATTTTACGGATTCTCTTTTTACACTCTCACTCAAAGAGGTTGATCTTCAGTCACACTCTCTGGAGAGGGAAGTATTTCTTAAAATTTCAAAATACTTCGTCTTGTTGTTAACTATGAAGTTCAAAAAGTATTACACGCACAGCGTATACCAAGCTGATGCATGTACATTTGATCATACAACTTCATTGTCAAAATGAATAATGAATTTGCATTCTCATAATCAACCCAGGAAACATAAGCAGTGGCCATTAGTATCCGGACAGGTTGATTTCTTCCTTAATCTTGCAGTTTGACTGAGTTCGTCGATCTATTTATCATATTTCATTTCGCAAGTACTGATTCATTTTTTTGTTCTAGATGAGGATGAGCCATTATTTGAAGGGTTTATGTCGGCACTCTGTTTCAGTCAATCATTAATTCCATCACCTGCTATCCGCGAACCATTTCAACACTGACTTGGCTCTATGACAAGGGGCGTTGTCTTCTTGGAATACAGAGTTCTCGTGTGGATCCCGTCGAGTGTATTTGAATTCTCGGTAACAATCGGCGGAGACAATTGTGGGACATGCAGTCCCAGATCATCACGGACACAGGTTGCTTCATGGTAGGCAGCAAACAATAGGATTTGTAGCGCTATCTAACACGACGCCGAACTTTAACAGAACCATGATTACCACAGAAATCAAACTCTGATTCGTCAGAATAGACAAAACGATTGCAGAAGTCTTCAGAATGATGGCGCAGCGCTTAGCAGAATTTAGTCGCCGCAGACGTTGTATCGCATTGATGACTGGCTATCGGGGAAGACGACGTGTTTGAGACCATCAGAAAGAAAAGGCGCCGTCGCACAATTTTGTCATTTAAATTTTCTAAAATCAATGGCTTTCGAATGATGGATGCTGACCAAATTACTGGCAAGTACGATACGATTTGCACAGATCTCCGTAGCCACAGATATTCGTAGAGCACAAAGCAGAAAGCTGAATCTGATAGATGGTTTCGAAGTGATTTCCTGTGTATGCTGATATCGAATTGTGCCACTCAACAGATCATAATCTTATCATGCTATAGATTTCGGAACACTTTTCAGAACCAGGAGAAAGCATTACATCAACAACATAATCTAAATCATCATCAAAATAAGCTATTAACTAAAGATGAGGGAAAAACGGTCAAAAATTAAAATAATTTCAACTCTGTCCGGCTATAAAATGGCCATGGCTGTATATCACTGAGGAGAATACTTAAGATTTTGGTTATCTAGCGAAGCAACTCTAAAATGACTGAAATCACAGATAATTTTCAAATAAAATGGAAACTACTGACAAATCCCATCATTGTTATTGAACCTTTGGAAATTCTCTTAGTGAATCGTTGGCTTAATGAGTTATAGACAGAAGGGGTGGAACCGGCCGGGTTTTTGGCGATCGACGCCGGGCCGGCGGCCGGCATCATCACATCCGACCGGTCGGGGATGGGATGGTGGCTGGCGTCTCTGCAACGGTTGGTTAAGGCTTTGATCGTCATACATTAATTGGTCAACTTATACCATTAGACATAATTCATTTCCACGTAGCACACATGAAATGCATAAATCCTAGGCCTGGGTTGAGTATTCCGTAAAAGTGAGCGCTACCTACTTCAAGTAATTCAAGTATTACAATTCAATACCATGCGATGCAATTATTCGAATTCTTCGAATTCTTCTTCACTTTGATTCAGTAAAGTACATCACTGATAAAGTACAGTAGGGTTTGAACTACATGTACATGTATAAGCTACCAGGAACCATTTATCAACTATTTACAGAAAAGTTCGCGATATTTATATCACAAAATATGCGGGTAGATACTCTCACATTATGCTACATTCGCATTCTCTCAATGTTGTGATGATTGACTAGGCAATTTATTCTACTGAATGTCGTCAATGGTCGTCATGGTTCTATTTAAATTAACCGGTCGGCCAGCGGTCGGATCCAGCCCTGATAGACTGCTTTGAAGAAACCTTGGAGAGAACCTAAAAGTATCCAATCTCCGCTGTCATTCTGTCGTTTTTTATCTTTTGCCGTTAAAACTTACATAAATGACTAGACTTCGTATGCAGGTTGACCGCTTTCCCTCTATCTTTGCTTGAAAGACATGTATGGAACAACTTTGCTCTATTGTTGTGTGTGAAGCAAAAGACATGTTTCAAAATGTAAATGTGGCTATAAACTTATCATCCCACATATGGCTTTGTTTTCAACATATCAACTGGTTTACCTGTCGCCTGCGATACTAGAAGAAAGCGTCCATCAACGTCCTGTAGCCAACATCAAGTTTGCGGCCTTTTGATGTCATCAGTCATCTACTGCTGGATCTACAGCGCATCCATGTTCCTTCCACCATGGACAACTTAACCTCTTTCTAAAGAGACTCCGGTATCCGTTTCCACACAATGTGACCGAAATACTGCAGTTTTTCGATCCATGACGATTCAACATAGAATAGACCAAAATGAGTTTTTTCAGTGTACAATACGGTATATGAATTAATCCAGTAGATCCATGCATAATTAATGACAGCATTGACGACTCCTTATATTTGTAATCGCTTTGTCACATTAAATTTCTTGGTAAACATCAGGGTGTAAATATCAGTGTTGACAAATCTTTCCATTGACGCGATTTCCTAGTTTGAAGAAGTATCCGTCTCAAGGTGCGAGTTTTGAAATTCTTTTCATGGTATGTACGGCATTTTAGCCTTTTGAAAACTTGTGTCCACAGAAGTTATTGCTTACACAACTAATTCGTTTTCAAAACTTTCTATAGCATCAAATAGCAGCCGCGAGTGTTACGACTGAATTCTGCGTTGCAGTGAAATCGAAACTGCTGAACTATTATGCAGTTTTCCATGCACTTATTAGTTCATTTAGATGAATATTGTCATGCGTGATATGCGTGTACAATACCGGGCTACGGCTAGCAGTGTCTTGGATAACTTTAAAAAATGATGAATTCAATTATTGCGGCATATCAATAATATCAGGGTTAGAAACGGTTGGGTTTTTGGCGGCCGGTGTAGTCAAAACCGGCCGGAACTAAGCCGGCGTCTCTGCAACCTACTAAGTTAGACTGGTTGCATGCTCAATTCAGACCGTTAGACATCATTCGATTTCTCGATTTCTATGTAGCATATAGTAGGCTTACAGGCACTGCGGATAAGCAGGAGATCCCAATGAAGCACAAAGATGCTGATTTTCATCAATTTCTACCCAAATTGATCCTCTATCATTTAATGTTACAAATATTCATACATTGATAACATATTTTGTACGCGCATGAAAAAGATTCAGCAGCAACACGCGTAATGACTCATTCAAAATATGGAATAACTTTTCGATAGATAGTCTAGTGAACACATGATTCTTGCAAAATTCATTTTTGCTGAGTATGCGATTCCGGAAATTCTATTTGAGATCAAGCACGGGTTAAAGTTAGATGCATAAATAAACAATTGTCTATGGATCAGCACTTATATGCAGCATCGACGTGCCTTCGCTGCCGTCAGGCCAACCATGCGAGTTTCGTAGTACTCATTACGATGGACCAAACTTGAGCTACAATCAGAATTCTCGAGTAAAAACAGCCGTGAATTCATTAATGAATTGATTTATCACCAAAACTTATCAATGTACTTCCAAATAAGCAATTTGGAAAAATAGTTAATGTATTTTTAGACCTTAGGCATGTTTTACTCGTTTAAACTGCATTGACATGGCTTTCCCAATCTGTGTTTTAGAAGTGATCCTTCAAGGCCGCATTTTCAAATAAGCATTATTTATTAGATGCCTATTGTGATCCAAGCAATAGATGAGCATGATAGGCGCCTTAAAGTTACATTTGCCGCGTGAGCAGATTAAACACAAATGGAGCGTCATGCATGCTGCCTCCTTACCATGCATGCATTACTGCAGAGGCAGATGCGAAGGTTTGCGCATACCAGATAGATAATAGATTGGATAATACTGTAGATAGCTTGTCTGTATAGAGCAGGTTGAGTTGGTAAGTTATCTCAAACCAGAAATACAGTGTAGTGGCCATGAGGTGCAGTGCGGACCCATCTTATCATGATCGGGTGGGTCAACCCCGTCATGTGCCAATCTTAAATACTCAAATCTTAAGAAATGCTCCTCTTTCACATTGAAATTCGAATATACATAATTGGTTGCTCTCGTTCGCTTTAAGACCTTTCGGATTGTGGCTGCTGTAATGCAAATTACTTCAGTGCAGGGCCATCTTCAGGGTATTTCATCCATTTCACGTGAAATCGGGCGCCCACCAAGATCCAATACAATTTAAAAAATTGATCAAAATGAACAAAAGACATTGTGCAGACTGTGCGCCCTGCTTTAGCAGTGCATTTTCACGCTCAAGTTTGGGCCGATCAATTTCAGATTAAATATGAAACTAACAATTGAAAGAGTACCCAATTAAAGGATTCAGTAAATGAGAAAGAAATATGACTTTGTGAATCAAATTAATGAATTAATTACTTCACCTGCCTTTTTGGGACCATTAATCAGAGCTACATTAAAAGTAGTGGCAGCCTATTCATGTCATTCAATTTTCCTCTCACTATTATCTTCATTAGTCTTATCCAGCATTTGGGCCCTATTGGGAACTACGGACACAAACAATCAGAGCTTCATGGGCGCAGCAAAGGGGACGGACCAACCCCTCGAAATATTGGCGATTTTGGCGATTTATTCCATCGCATTGTTATTTTCTTTGGCGCGCGTCTCTAGTTTCTCCTGTGAGGGGCGCATTGTGCAGACATTGTGCAGACTGTGCGCCCTGCTTTAGCAGTGCATTTTCACGCTCAAGTTTGGGCCGATCAATTTCAGATTAAATATGAAACTAACAATTGAAAGAGTACCCAATTAAAGGATTCAGTAAATGAGAAAGAAATATGACTTTGTGAATCAAATTAATGAATTAATTACTTCACCTGCCTTTTTGGGACCATTAATCAGAGCTACATTAAAAGTAGTGGCAGCCTATTCATGTCATTCAATTTTCCTCTCACTATTATCTTCATTAGTCTTATCCAGCATTTGGGCCCTATTGGGAACTACGGACACAAACAATCAGAGCTTCATGGGCGCAGCAAAGGGGACGGACCAACCCCTCGAAATATTGGCGATTTTGGCGATTTATTCCATCGCATTGTTATTTTCTTTGGCGCGCGTCTCTAGTTTCTCCTGTGAGGGGCGCATTACATGGTTACCTGATGCTAATGATCAGGTGAAGCCTCATCAATAGACATTTGAGGAGTGACTGTTATTTGATGCCCACGGCGAGGGTATTGCAATGCCGATTCTCGGGATCCCAAAATTCCAAAATTGGCCAAATTCCGGGATTTCGGCATAGCCTCAAATTGGCAACATATTGGCGAGAACCCAATTTTTTTACTACTTCCATTGTCAATCTTGTACGAGTGGTAGGCCACAGCAACCGATTGAAGTAGTCTGATGCTGACACATAGTTAACACAGCACACACAGTCCTTCGCTATGAACTGATAGTGAGTGATAGAATATGACAGAGCGACTTCACCATACCTTTGACTGCCTTCAATTAGATGCTTCTCCTTTTTTCATGTTTTGTTTTATCTCCTTTCATCGTGTTTTCGTAGGCCTATATTTCGCCTGCACCTTCTTTGCTCACTGAAGCATTAGCATTCATTCAGAAGCATTGCTGAAGCCGGACTTTCTTCTCGTTAATAATTAGTGGTGCGGTTTTGTATGAGTCACCATATACGTAATGATTTACGGACAACAAACATTTTGCGTACTAAGAATAGGCTATGCATTTTCGCTTACCACAAAATAAAGACGACTACTCTGCTGAAGGGCATTTGTTAAAATGCATTTTTCAGAATCCCTCTTTACTTTGTTGATCTTCCATTTCAGAGCATGATTGCTGAGCAAGTGTCATCTTCAAAGCTACTCAGCAGGCTACCTCGAGTTGAAGTCAAAATGATATGACTCTGCTAACTGACTTCAAAATAGTAAATTATTTTCAACGTGGAGGCAATTTTTAATGTCATCAAAACATTAAATCACTGTTACATCGCAACGTCATCCGATGATTTTCTGATTCCTCGTAACATGACATGTCATCAAGAAAGTAACGTCCCAACTTAACAAATTTTGCAATTGTTGATTTTGATGTTTTTTTCTCGTGCCCTATTTCTAGACCATTCTTTAGACGAATTGCTTTGTAAGTTGGTTACAATTTTGAGCAACTTTTACCAAATTTGTGAATCTGATTTCATCCATGTTGCCTCATCTATATTGTTGGTGGCTATAATTTGAATACACTTCCCGAAGGATTAGCTTTCATCCATTTTGACAGGATAGATAGGCCTACTAGAGTAAGTTTTGATATTTTGATATGATGAAGAATAAATGAAATCCATTTGTGTCAATGGAATATTTAAATATTGAGTTGCATCCTCAGTTGAATGATGGGACAGACATGAATAGCCGCCATCACAGAGTAAGTATGTAATAGGTAAAGTGTCGACTCAAAAAATGTCAGTGAAAATACAGAGAAAATTTTTATATCAAAAGATTCAGGTTTTTGCGGAGATCACGCTCGTGCGGTCTAAAAAATTGATCACTTTTTCAGAAGCTAAACTTTTGCAAATTATTCCTATGTTTAATGACTAGCGACGTGGTAGCGACATTAGTAACATGAAAATTTTTATGAACATTTACTAACAGGTGCCTTAAAAACCTGCAATGAAGCTGATTATCAAGAAGTTTCATGAACCGCATGATAATGCAAGTCTTCATGGATAAGTTGAGATCCTATTGTGCCTCTTGGCTGAAATTTGAAGCTTTCAACTCTTTTCATCGGCATAATTTTATGATTCACTAAATTTATATTTCTTTTCTTAAATCTGGATCGCGATTGCTATTAAACCTTTAAACATCAGACTATTACCATTAATATAAACTCATTGACATATTTAAAGGTTAATTATGATCATTGTCTTCCATTATGTTATTTTTTGTGATATTTTGCATTTTCTGCGGAAGGTATTGTGTCATGATCACGTTTAAGAAAATGCTAAAGCAATTTCCACTTCCACAGAGGTTCTCTTCAAGATTGTCATGACATGTGAATTTATAACATACTACTATTCCTTCTGCATTCCTATCATGATCAGTCAAAGCTGCAAAAATTTACTGATCTCACATCTGGTGCTGGGGCTCAACTCGAGATCATTTAATGAATCGGAATTGCTCAAACATTGTGGATTTAATTGATACTGAGTTGCTACTCTGCCTAACATGCTCAATCTACAGTATGGCTGCCATTTCATTCAATTTCAGGAATCAGCAGTAGGCCCAGTTCACATCTCTCAGCATCGAGACAGCTCCCTATTTAAAATTGAGTCTTAGCCAGGGTAAATTCGAGATACGCAATTAGCACATGATTCTTGACACTGAATAAAAAGTTCCTTTTCAATTCTGTTTCCATTTTTCAACTGAGGATGTTGCTCAATATTCAATCTGTACTGTGTTTTTAAACTATCAAAAGGATGAATCTATAAAGCATTTGCTAATTCTTGTTTGAGAAGTGGGTAATTCTAACTGAGAGGTGGTCAATGGGGCATTAAAAACATGTATTTGACGAATGAACGCTGAAATTTCACCAAGTGTTCTAATTGCGTTTGTCAAATCCCTTCGTGCTTCGATTAAATGATACAAAGTCGAGTGAAAATCATTGCTACGTCAGTAAGAGGGTGTTCAATGCATGTATGGAAATATATATAAGGCAAAATGTACATGCAAAATCAGACTTTATAAAGGCCTCGCTAAGTGTATGAATGTGGTCAATATCGCGATTGTGATGACCTTGTTGCAAGCTTACTAACTTCGTGTTTTCTGGACCGATTTTTATCTGGCTTCATTAGCGAAATCGATGTTCTCTCGATAGCAATCACCTGAATATCTCAGCTTTGGTTTCAAAGGCAAGTCGGTTACCCAGGTGTCACATCGAGTAGTTGGTGACCAGTTTTCTAGGTACTTTATTTTGGCCTAATTTGTATTTGATTTGAAACATTGATAACACTT
Organism: Prostheceraeus crozeri; assembly: GCA_907163375.1. NCBI lineage: Eukaryota > Metazoa > Platyhelminthes > Polycladida > Euryleptidae > Prostheceraeus > Prostheceraeus crozeri. The sequence continues at coordinate 391,319 of CAJQUW010010027.1, forward strand.
ATACACGAAATAAAAAACAGAACCCACATTCTAAATTTCAAGGACGTAATTAACTATGCGCAGACCTACCTACAACAGGAAGCAACTTATTTTTCAGCAATGTAGTGCTTCATCGTGACGATCTAAAATTTTCGATGGTGCACAGCCCTACTCTGCAAAAATCCATACTTTACGTTTAAGTACGTATTTGTTTGTTTAGCAAGTGTTTCTATGGCAACAAGTGCATATATTCTAAAGCTATATAAACCGATCTATGTTTACTTACTTTCTGAAAAATATTTGATTCAAATGCTGCAATATTTCATTGCAAAGATCTTTATTTTCTTAACGTGGATGCCGATTGTAGCAACTCTCAGGGGATAGCAGATTCACACTCTGTGCTGAATTTTGTTTTGTGCTGTGCTTTGTCAAGAACAAGCGACGCTTTATTTAGATAAACAGAATGAAATTTCCTTTCTCGATCGTTTGCAAACTGAGACGAAGACACGTCGTCAGAAATGTTAGCATTTATCATTAGGAACTATTCTTTGACATTGGAGTCTGTTCAGTATTGATAATACAATGCAACTGAGTCTATATATTGTTAAATTTCCGAATAAATGCACTTTATGTAAAAATCATTTATCTCATTTACTATCATTCATCTTGTGATCTGATCGATGCGGTTGATTTGTAGGATTTTTTAAGAATAGTTCCAGTCATCAAGGACGATATACACGTAATTATGTAGTAATACGCTAGAATAGGGGTGGCCAACCCGCGGTTTTCAACCCCCAACATTTTCAAAATTATCTGTGGTACGGCCCAAGGACCTTCACAATATTGAGATCTACAGTGCTGGATTTCTACAAGTTATTATCTTCCTCAAAACAGATTTCTAGGCAATGTTAAGCATACGATTTTCGGATCCTTGTTTTATTGGAAGTACGCATACATGAGAGCAGCTGCTCTCTCGATTGAAATATGTGAAGACTTTCATCGCACAATTGCAAACAGAAGTTTGGAATACACTCTACGTATCGCAACATCGAATTTAGCAAATGATCTTGCCGTGGCTAGAACCTCTCTAAGCGACCACCTATGTATAGTGACCACCTCCATAAAGCAGCCATTCTCAATAAAGTGACAACCTTTTCTAATGTAACCTCTCTAAAACGACCGCTTTTCTAAAGCGGCTATTTTTCTAAAGTTATAAACTCTCCTACGTGACCACCTCCCTAAAGCAACCACATCCCTTAGGTAACCTCCTATCTAAAATGACGATATCTTCAAAGCGACCATATCTCATAAGTCCCTATCGTTTTCGCTTTAGAGGTTTTCATTTACTGCATCTGCGAGGATAGGAATATGTACAAAGGAAGTGAAGTTACGAGGCTCAGAGAAGAAGATCCACTGTTGGAGAAAAATGTGACTTCGACTCCGATGGTGGCATTTTTCATGACTCCTAACTGCAACCGTCTACTACCGAAATGTAAGTGCATTTAACCAGCAAGTCGTCATGGACCCCAATTAGTTGAATTCTAAAATATGTCTTCATGGTAGCACTTATCTTGCTGAAACTATAGCACAGTCAAATTGTATGATAGAGGATTTCTGCATTGTAAGACCAAACTTTATCTACTCAAATTTGTGCATTGGATAACCATCAGCAATACTTTTTCGAATACAAGTGCATTCTTTTGCAATTTTACGAATGTAGTGCATCTCTATGCTCTGTAATCAGATAATCAGAAAAATTGCAAATACTGTGATGACGATTTCTCACACCAAATTCCTCAACTTCAAGCCATCTACTCGCATTATAACTGAAGATTAAGGTCGAGTTTTTCACTTGCCATTTAGAGTCACGAACTGTCAGAACTTTCATTTTCACCGGAAAAACCATCTTATTAACTGCACAGTATAACATCCTCCAAATCCTTGTGCAATAATTCGGTGACATTGCATGAGTGGTCTAGAAAGTCTGTATGATTTTCATCTGAGACTGTTGCTATAGCAGAATATGATTCAAAGTTTTCCTTCACTAAGTGTGAGACTAAAAGATTGCGATACTTGAGAAGTAAAAGGAAAAATGCGAGGCCATAGCCGCATGACGTTTCACTTCTTTTGCAGTATTGGTGGAGATAAAATTATCAATTCAACAATTTAACATAGGAATATTGAGCGGGAAAATCCAAACATGGCCTCAACGATCATGACATGATCCGTCTATCCAGCGTCAAACGACAGCTACAATCACACTTATTGATAGGCCACGAACATGCAATGTAGGCCCATTTAAAATTTTTTGACAGGTCAGTTGTTTGTGGCAAAGTGACCTTTTTATGTATTATAATACCATATAAAATCTTTTTGTCTATCTTCAGCCCTGGTTTACATGTTGATGAATTTTCTATTATTTAAAAATAGCACCAGTGTAAATAACCAAACGATAATGAAGAATCCTCATAGTGTGATCCTCAAGGGCACAGGTTCCTAACCTGTGGTACGTGAGAGCTCATCAGAGGGTGCGCGAGACCCGCCTAAAGAAGGCTAATTAGCTTCATGATGATGATAATTTAATCTATTCATGTCAAATACCGAATGTATTAGGAGAAGTGTTGGTCAGCTTGGAAAAATTAGATCGACGAAAAAATTCGATGCAATCTATCACTTTTCATAGTCTCAAAAACGGAGATTTGTCTTGTGTATGGATTTCATCTTGTCACATTTAACCTTGTACCAGGTTGTTTAGATATCAATGCGACAGACGATCCCCTTCAACGTTTTCCCTTCAACTTGGGAGTGTGAACAGGGGTTTTCAGCCTTCATGGCTATCAAATCGAAAAGTCGGAACCGGCGTGTGGTTCCTCATCATGACTGTCGGTGTGCTGCTAACAATATCCTGCCCGACATTGATCAGTTGGTGGAAAACAAACATATGCAGTGTTCGCATTAGTTAATATGCTCATTGTATATATTTTTTGAATTAGACTACGTTACCGGCATGAAATTAATTACCGGCATTTTCACTTGTTCGGAAGAAGCATCCTCAACTTGTAGAATGACTGCTCGTTGTTTCATGTTTGCTTTGTTCTCAAAAATAAATTTCTTAGAAATAAAAAAGAATTATGTCTTTCCTAACAAAAGAAGAACTTCATTGAGATTAATGAGTAGAACGCGACGAACGTGTGAAGTCTCAAGTGGTGCTGAGACATAAAAAGTTGGGAACCACTGCTCTAGAGACCCCAAAAGCCAATTAACATTCTTCTTACAATAGACAAAATACATACATGAACCTTGAAAATCAAGAAATCGTCTGCAGCAAAAATCAATTCTTCACGAATAACAGCTGTCTGAAGATGTTACGGAGTCTTTAAGCACCCTAGACGCAGCGAGCGGATAAGATGTCAATGAAATTACTGACAAATATTTATGCTTTCTCCTGTGAAACAAACCGAATAACGATTACATATGCAGATCTAAGCACTTTAATGAGTGAATGTATATTTGCTGAAAATATTTCGCATAACATGTAATGTAACTAGGCTGTCATGTTTGAGAATTATTAATTTTGTATGATGTAGAATCTTAACAAGTAATGACTTATTGTCATTGCCACAAAAAGCAACAAGCTGTCAAAAAAGCAAACATGAAAAACAGCGAAATCTTAAAAGAGCTAATAGTCAAAATTGTGCAACATTGTTGTGCATAAATGTATACTTACTTGGAAAAATTCATATTTCATCAAAACATTGTTTAACATCAGTTCGACTTTGTGAGATTCGTTCTCATGCGATGATCCCGTCAAAACTATAGGCCTACTACCTTTAATCTAGTTTTCGAATTACATGTTCAAGCGTGTTTTCCTTTAAGGAAGGATGTAATCGACCGGCGGCATAGGAGGAGATCAATCCGTGTGGCAGACCCCGCTGGTGCGGGTCTTTAACGTCAGGAGGAGAAGAAGAAGATGTGTTTTCCTTTAAGGGAATGATGATGTAGATTAATATCGGGCAGGATGGAGACTCAAATATCAATCCCCACGGAAACTCTGGCAAAAGCATTATTTATCAAATTACTGGGATATTTGAGTCACAGAAAAACTAGCTGTTTTTATTGGCTTCATTGGTGCCTGCTTGTCATATTTTGAAATGATTGTATTTACTCGATTAGTAAGAGAGAAATGAAAATTTCTCAACAGATGTTTTGGGTGACCTGAGGAGAATGGAACATGGTTTTGACTGTTCATAATTTCACAACAGGTACGTCTGTATCTACCTTTTTGCGTCCTTGTCGATATACAGGGTTCTGATCTATGGTTTATAGTGATATTTAGCACTATAGTGTTATAGTGAAATCAATATTATCATGAAGATCATACAATACATGAAAAAACGTTGTAAATAATCATACTTTTCATATCAAGCAATGTACTAAGCATAATGAGTACAACATTCATGTACTCATTCATCAATTTGCTTAATCCAATTATCTATAATAATCGCTGTGGTACCGACTTGACTAAAAAGTTTATTTTAGTCTTGTATTTAGTTTCTCCTCTAAAGATGACATGAAAAGGATTGCATCGAAGGAGGATGAATCGAAGGGTGAATCATTGCAAGATGGCTTGAAGGAGTAGGAAGAATTTTTGCATTGTTGTGAAGTACGGCTTCAAGTTTAACCTACTCATGACGCATGTACTTGCGATTCGACTTAAATCCCTTAGCTGCTAATCCAAGTCAATAATCGGATTAGTTCCAGAGTTATAATTATGGGCACACAAGGCATCAACATGACGTTTTAAAGAACTCCCAGTAAATTGCAGCAATAGATTTATTTCATTCGTTTGAATACTGAAGAATCTTTAAATCTCTCTGATCAATTAAAATCCATTAGTAAACAGAAAAATTTGATATTCAGTTAAATCCTCTGTTGAAAAATGGGAACGGACTTGAATAGTTTAGTTGTCATTTTTCTCAATATCAGGAATTATCAGCAGGCCTACTTCACATCTCTCAACATCGGCACAATTCCATGCAGCCATACCCGGTATAAACTTGAGACACACAATGATCACATTAAGATGCTTTCAATTTTGTAACTGACATATGATCTGGATTCGGCAGGATTCGTGCAGGATTCAACAAGGGTTATGTCATGTTGTAATTGTCTTCCAGTGCCAGATTCTATTCTCAAAGTAATGATAACGATTGAAAAAATTTATTGATATCATCGCACTTGATCACCCCAAGTCAGGAAGCAGCCACTTTAAAGCCAGAAACCATTCCAGAAATTCAAAACAAAATTAATACAAAGAAATTACGAAGAAATAGAGAATTTCCTTGGAATTTGCATGAATATTTTGATTCAACTGCGAGTAAGTCAACATGATTCGAAAATTATCTGACTAGTGAACATGACCTTCACCTTAAAATTTGCCATAAACTTCATCTCAGACAGTTTGACTTTATTATATCAAAATTTGACGATATTCTCAAAAACATTGCTCAGTTTTCTTTGTACAAATGCACATGTCACTTCAATATTAGCAAAGTGCGCATGACAAACAGAAAAAGAAATGATACTTCAGTTTCTACGAAAACAACGGCTATATCCTTTTCAATAAAATGAATTTGTATTAGAAGGATTAGCTTGAACATATCGTTTTCAAATTGAATAAATAGAGAATTTGGCTCTCTTAAGTACCCAGGTGTGTGACAAATGACAAAATCTTGAAGAGTAGAAGAGAGTAGGGAGACTAGGATGTTCTATAATTTGAGTGCTGACTAGAAATGTCAGATTCGAATGATATGGAGGAGGTTTGCAGCGGATTTAATGTTTAAGCTTTTCCAACAACATCTGACGCGATATCAAAAATGCTGAGGTTTTTTTTCATCTTCAATCTATTTAAGGATCGTAATTCATTGAATATTTTGCGATTTTGGTTCATCATTGAAATGTACATGTATATCAACAATGAATGTAATTTCTGTGATAATTTTTTAATTTCTTACACCTTTGCAATTCAGCCTATCTTTGAAACAGTATTCTTATCATCTGGACCAGCTAAAAGTAAGGAAATTAGTTGGATTATTAAATTGGTTGAGGCTAACCTCCGGTAGATCATAAAGAAAAATAATAATACTACAGGCCTAACTAAAAACTGAGAGAAAAAAATATAACTTACTACTGCGTTTTAAACAAAATTATAAATCTAACAACTTACTTATGACATTAGCGTCTAAAAAGGAGTGATTATAGACATGACACTTGTGTGTCTGCTTATATACTTCAAACTTTGTAACTTATCTAAATCCCAATCTGCTATCAGTCAAATACAATTACAAACAGACCTGTCATTTCTAATGCGGATAACTGGTCAACCACGTGTGGTGTTACGCAAATGCTTCAATCGAAGTGAGAAGATGAAGCTGAAGATAATGAAAAGTAAAGAATTTGATCCCTCCACAGGACCGATCTGGCTTTCCTACAGGTTACATGAAGTGCAACTAAAACAGATAATTGATATATGCTGAGATAAAGTTGATGAGGACAAAAGCAATAGAGGTCATCAGCAGGAACTTGAGCAAGATTCACGTTTCGGCCCCTTAATTCCTGTACGTTCAAACTCGCTCAAGCGGGGCCCTGCTTTAAAGAAAGCAGCCTCGAAAGAAAAATCTCGGACATGTAGTCAGATACATTGACTACGCCATCGAGATGATTCGAACTGACTAAACTGGAAATATGGAAAAGGAACTTAAATAAAGTTCGGGCAGTTGTCCAAAAGTTGCTTAGCGGAGAAATAACCGTATTTCAATAAAGTCTCTCTGTGTTTGTGTAACTGCTTTTCAGCACTGCGCTTAAGATCAAAGCGATTATAACCTCTCGCAATGAGGGTGGTGGAGGTACGATTTATTTTTTCAATAAAATCGCTCTCATGTGTACAGATGCGAATATATCTCAAAACCTGTCCCGCGAAAACTTTGATACCTATTTTGTAAGGCATAGTGTTTTGAGGAAATGTTAAGAGCGTAACAGGAAAATTGAAGTTATCAACCTTATGAAATACAGAGGTAACCGCTTCTGTATTAGTGATTTGCATTTTAATGTCTAAATATTCAATGTTGTTATCATTATCTCCACTTCTACTTGCCTCCAGACTTGGTGGATAAATTTTAGGAATTAAAGAAGAGAAATGTTTATAATTAATAATACACAGATCGTCTATACATCTAGAGGTATTCGATAGAAGTTTAGCTAGACCATACTTTTTACTTTTCATAAGATTAGACATGAAAATATATTCGCAGTGTAAAAGAAAAAGGTCTGCTAGCAAAGGGCTACAATTACCTCCCATCGGTATACCTTTTATCTGTCGAAAAACCAGTCCACCAAAAGTGACGTAAACTTCATGAATAATGAATTTAATAGCATCCTTAAAGTTATCTTTAGTAAATACACTATAGCCTTGATACTTTTTACTAGCTAAATAACATTTTTCATAACCGATGCATAAGTATTTCCTATTCGAATCATTAAACACCAAATCTAGCAAGTCAGAAATGTGATGAATAACATCGTCATGATTCAAGTTAGTGTACAATGTGGAGAAGTCAAAAACTTGCACGTTATGTATATTGATGTTTTGAATCTTATTTAGGAATTCGATCGAAGATACTATACTCCAAAAACAGTTAATTCCGCTATTTTTATAGATAGTGTTACAATATTCCTTAAAGTAATTTCTTATAACGGTTAGGCCTTTATTAATCTTAGTCGAAAGTTGTTTAGTAGTGCATTGTTTAGCACCTGCTATGAAGCGAAATTTGTAAGGGTTTTTATGCAATTTAGGTATCCAATACAATCGAGGTAGTTTAAGATTATCTTTATTACAAATGGTATGAAAGAAATTACTAATGATCTCTTTATGATTTACAAGTAAACTATTGATCTCTATGTTAACAGGTATGTATGTACTATTACCTATAGGAGTTAATGTCTTCAAATCAAATCCAAGTTCCTGTAATAAAACCAGAACATAGAATTTCTTGCAAATGAACGCATAATTGCTATTAGCCTTATCTACCGCAGTAATAATGAAGTTATCATGATAATAATGCAGTAACTTGCTAATCTTGCTAAGAGAATTAATGTTACTATTACTCATTGTATTCTTGCTATTGTTACTGTTTTGGTTCTTGAGCTTATTATTATTATATAGTTTATCTCGCACTAATTTTAAAATCTTATTTCTCCAATCCGAATAATCAGCTCTTAAAATTCTTTTGTGCTTCCTACACATCTTAGCTATGTGCTTATCGAGCGAAACTGTGATACTGTCTATAATATTTTTATGATTACACTTCCTGGGTAAACGATGCTTCGTTCCTAGAGCAAGCAATTCTTTAAACTCAGGTTCATTAATAAAATTCAAATCACCTGTGAAAACGTGTTTGTGATAATCATTAACAAAAGAAGGGTGATCATTACATTTACACTTAGAATTTAAGATATCATGCAAATCAGACTTATCTAGCGTTTTCAAAAATTTGTTATAGTTGCAGATTTTCAAAGAGACAGGGCTATTCAATGTAAAATAAGTTTTCGGAGGATAACAATCCTGTACCTGTTCTGGAACAAGTCGATTAATACTTCTGTCATGCAGAATACTACTGATATCCACTTTGTCCATAATTTTGTTTTTGAACTCAAAAGTTATATTTGTTTTTACATTGCTAGACTGCTTGGACTCTGAATTACATATTGTATTGTAATAATATGCAGAAACTAAATACGCAAAGTTACTAGACTCATGATTGAGTTTCTTGTTAATAATATGCAAAGTACTGTAACTCAAAGACCTAAGACTTTGATAAAACTTAGCAAGATTGCTGCCGTTAAAGCAGTTTTTCAAATATGCTATCGAGTCATCAATATTATTGGTCTTATTGACCTTTTTCCTATTTCTAACGCCATGACTACGTTTGCGTCTGGGGATAGGACTGTTGAAATAGCTACCATAATCAACAGTGCCTTTTGACACGCAACCACCTCCGGAAACTCTATCATTAAGTCATAAGGGGTGCAAAGTATTTAACGTGCGTATATAAAAATCTTCGCTTTTATTAAGTTTTCGAAAAATATCATTTTTATCTTTACTGTCATTAATAACATCTATAATTTGAACAGAAATGTCATTACAAGTATGTCCTACTTCACGGAAATGATTAATAAGAAATGTATTCTTAGTGCCTTTAGTAATGCTATTACGATGTCCATTTAATCTGCAGTGTAGAGCCTGAGTAGTCTGACCTACATACTGTAACCCGCATTTTTTGCAAGAGAGTAAGTAAATCACATTTTTGGTTTTACAATTGAATTTACCCGTCTTATCGAACGTGAAATTTCCACCTGTACTAAAACTAGTGAACGAAGAGGAAGGATTGAAAGCATTACAGCATAAGCATCTATTGGATTGACATGACGCAAGCGAGGCTTGAGTGGAGGGCGCTACCCATTCCATCGCATTAACGCTAAATACTTTTTATGCATAATTTCCATAATGTTAAGAGAGAGAAAGTGGTTGTGAAAACTACGAGTATAACATACGTGTAAGTCACTGATATTGTGAGTACAGGACAATTAATTAAATGTGTCATATTGATTGTCAAAAAGAAGAAGATAGCTTAACGTGAAAAGCTGTAATGAGAGTTCTCTGAGAGCTGTAATGAGAGTAAGCTGTAATGAAAAGCTGGAGTTCATTTTGGTCCATGTTTCTTAGTCAGTGATTAAATGTGCCTCTTAGATTCAAGGAATATCCATTTTTATAATGAAATGTGTCAGAGTAAACTTCAGCAAATTTTCTTACAGTTTTTAACTGGCGCAAATGATAAAAACATTGCTTCAACGATGTGCTGAATTGTGAAGTTACAAAAATTAACATATTATCATGGAAATTACATTTTTTATTGATCGCTACTTGCTTTTATAGATTGTTTATACTTAAGTTAATACATTTGGCAAAGCCGGTATTGGCGAAAGCTGAGGGAAAATAAAAACAAGTAAACAGAAGCAAAGCCTATTTCTAGTAATCATTTTAATATCTTGACCATTTTGTAGTGGACATAATTCCATGTCGAACCAAATAACCAGTGCTGGTCAAGTAGCAATGCAATGTGACGATGAAAAGACATTCTAATGGTTCACAGAAAATTTTTAATGCTAAATTTTGTGTAAGTAAAAGCACATTCAATTTCCAGTTGCGAGAGTTTGCTATATTACCATGCATCAGTATTTTTGTGAAGCGATGATCAGTAATCAGTTACATGAACCAGATCAGACCGGAACAAATCAATCAAATCAAGAATGTCTATTGAACATAATTGAATCATAGTTCTGAAACACATGCGGACGGCGAGAACCGGCTACTATAGAAAATTAGAGAGTAGTATAATAAAGATGATGAGAGAAGATGAAGAACGGAAAAATCTGAATGTAACAGTCAACACTTACATTTTAGCTTTCAATTTCAGCGAGTTGAACAATTGGCCAATCAAATGGCTAAACTGAGGTTTTCGTTGGCGACTTCAAATGTCAATCAAGTTACCATAGCGAGCACAACTATCAAGTGTGACCAATCCTGAGAGCAACTATCAACTTCGATGGTCTTCGATGCGGGGCGGTGAAGAATTTCGGGCGTGGCAAATATAGGTCTTAGCTGAGAGATAGTGTGACCGGGTCGTTATAGTAACTTAATTGAACGCCCTGATAGATGCACATTATAGAAACTTCTGAGTAATTTCTATATAGTGTGACCACGCCTGAGAGCTCAACTATCAGCTTAGAACGTCTATCAGCAAAAGTATAATGCATCTAAACTTTTCCGAGATCTCAGAATAGAAGAAGCTCAATATGTTTGGATGTCCATTGACTTCTCTGTCTTTTTCGTACAATCAAACCACATGAAAAATCTTATTCTGACTGAAGGGTAATCAATCAATAAAGGGTCATCTCATCAGCAACCTTCTTTAAAAAGTTTAAAACCTTTCGCTGTTATTTGAAATATGAGCTTTATAAATTGATTTTTTCATGGTACTAGTTGATGTTATAATAAAATTTTTAATCTTATCTATCAAAGATTGCATGTTATTAAGTTGAAAATCAACCTGCGCACAATTTTCATGACCATGGCTTCATTATTCAAAGTCATGTAACAAATCAATGACTTATCAAACCGGCAGACCGAGTTTCAAGCACCATTTTTAAGGTAATATGCGAGTAAATATCCGCATGTTATAACAATACAATTGAAAAATACAGACAGATAATAATACAATTAAGATTCATCAGATTAATTATTCCTGTTGTTAACAACCACTGACGTTTCAAGATCATGTCATTCTGTGATAAAGTATAGTCTCGGCGCACATTTATTAGTAGAGTAAATAGATAGTCATTATTCGAATTTCACCAAAGAAGAATGCTTCGGATGAGTTATCTTGACAGACGCATAGAAATGAGTAGAAAATCATAGTAAGATCAATTGCTGTCGTCAGGCGGTTGTGTGTGCATTTCGATGAGTGCTTGGACTTTTAAATGATGAAAGTGAGGAGATATAGAATATTTTAACTCTCCGAGCTATATCTACAGTACTTATAGCAAAATGTATAAAATTCAAAGGTCGTTTCACTTAATTTGTTTATTAATTATCAAATGAAATGGTTTAATCATATAAACTGCTTTTATTTAAATATTTTTACAAATGTAAAACGATTTTATAACGCAATCGAAAAGTACAGCCACGTAGCATTTAGTCCGGTAGCTACGTTGCAATTTGTTCGGTAGCTAATGAAAAGTAGCGAAACGTGGCAGCTATACGTAGTAGTTCGAATCTGTCCTAATTGGCATCACATGATGGCAATATTGCGTCACAAATGCTCCTGGGATGTCTTTTTGCTAAACGGGATGTCTCGCCTTTCGCCCGGTGAAAAGCGATGCAATGGTGTGATCATCTTACCAATATACATCGAGACTGAATTCATCATCTCATAACATGCACTATGATGCAACTGAAACAGCCTACATTACTTAAGACGTTACATAACATTGCATGAAATTGTGTCAGACTCATGAAGTCCAGAAACAGTACCCACTAAAAAATGCTACGTTGATTCCACATCCAATCCACGTAACATTCTCGAATTCACGTGGAATTTCTTTTTTCGTCCAAAACTGATATTGCAGGATTTTCGTCTTTATTTCAATAGTGCAGCTGTCTCAATTTGTTCGCAGTCATGAGGGATGACGTTGAATTGTTCACGTGGATAATTCTATGTGGATTCCACGTGTCATCCCGGCCGTGTCGAAAAATCCATGTGGAAAAGAAGTAGAACATTCTAAGCAAATTCCACATGTCATTCGTGTGGAACTATGTCCACGTGAGAGCAGCCATATTGAAGCTCTCAGCAGGTATTAGATCACTTCTACCTACACCGGTTAATTTTCTCACGAAGTGGTTTGTGAGAATGAGGGGCAGGATTTGTTTCGACTGTCAGTTCTCAAATGTGACAGGATTCTATCAGCTGTCAGCTCTCATGCGTGAACGTACCTTAATTTTACCACATATGAAAACGTCTCGCAACCTAAATATTTTCGTGGTTTCATCAGCTATGTTGTGCAATTAATTGCTTCAATTGTGTTATATGCCCTTTTCATCAGGTACCTTGTAATTGTGCAATTATATACAGAATTCTGTATAGAAGAAATTATCTACAAGATATTATCTTTGTTATACAAGCACTTTGCGACATTGCAAATACACTGTGTCTACCAATTTTAAGTACTGCCATTGTAATACTTGTAAATATATGATTCGCCACTCAACGGTCTCATTCGATATCTAACTTCATCAATGTGACAATGTGTTATTGGACTACCTTTGAATCAACTCCCACCAATGGAAATAAGGTTTCTATTTTCTGATTTTTGAACAGTGACTGTAACATGATTCATTGCAACACTTGTAACACATGTATTCAAACCTCCTCGATTCTCATCAAAGGAGGCTATGATTTGCATCTGCTACGAAATAGACGCTTATTTGACTTGATTTAATTCCATGATGTTTTCCCTACAAATAGCTCAAATATATCATAAAATGAAATAAGTTAATTGATCTGAAATATTAAGGGCTGTGTTTATATAATTCTTGTCTTTTCTATTCAAAAGCCGGTGTCAGACTTTCACAATCGAAGTCGTATAACTTTCACGTAGATCTACAGCAACGTGTTTCCAGTTTGATAAGTGATAATTTTAAGTCACTCAAGAAAGCTTTTAATATCTTGAGAGCTTCATCGGAAGCAAGAGCGCGTGAGCGATGTACGGTATTTGTGAAAAAGAATACGCTGGAAGTTCATTTGCGATTATCTTCCGCAGTGGGAGCATTTTATGTGAACATCTTTTAAACTATACAAGAAGTACTCTAAGGAAACCTCTGAAATGGAAATTGTCGAATTTGTTAGGTTGCAAACATTTGATTTCACCCAGCGAATAATCTTAATGGACATTTTTGTATCCCCTCCGCAAATCAGTAGGCCTACCTACCGATGCCAACTGACAATGCAGCGAAAAGTATTAGTGCTGAAGTTTTGGCACATGTTATTCCAAGTGTGGTAATCCACGTGCAGCTTCGAGTTGATTCTTGTTAATTGAAACAATTATACTCTGCAATTGTTTATTGCAGTCTTTCATTTATTCATTTTTTCATTATTTCTTCATACATGCGATAGACATTAATACCAAAAGGTTGAACTAAAATGCATGCCAAAATGTAATTTGCATTCTTTAGGATACAAAGTTCTAAGAAACGAATAGGATAAAGGTCGACCTTCACACATTTTTATACATAAGTACTTATTTTTCTAGAATCTGTGAGATTTAACTCCTGCAGCATGGAGACGATTCATCACGACTGAATACTGCCCAGCCCGTCACAAAAACACGTCTCCGCTATGGTGTAAATTGTCCTTAGACATGTTTTATGACTTTTGAGACTGTCGAGTTTATGATAATAATAATGACGTTTATTTTCAATTGCCTCAAAATGGGAATCGAGAAGCTTATTATCATGTACAGTTCAGAAACATACATGTAGGCCTATCGCTTTTATGAAAATCAAGAACTAAGGATAAAAGAAATAACAAAAACTTAAATGCAAACGACACATCAAAAATAGTGCATCAACGAGTGCAAGAAAGGAGGTACATTCGGCCATTGTCAAGTTACAGAAAAATTGCTATTCATGAGCTTGGACAAATACACGAAGAAACTGATGCTACGAGCAGAACTTTGACATAAAGGAATAGAACATTTCAGATGGTGAAGCGGATGCCTAGTGTCAGATACGATAGACTGAAAGAGTTTGAACACCTGTATGGTTCTGCGATATTGCAAAGGGACGAAAAATGCACGAGAACAATTACTTTCAAAGCAAATTACTTTGTCACATCTCTTTTGGATATTCTCGATCATCACTGTCTGTCCTTGAGAAAAATTTACAATATTCGAGTACTGAACGTATACAGGAAAAATAGACTTGATTTAGTTGGAATTTGCTCAAAATGATTTCAGTTGGCGCAACATTGCAATCTTAGATGATGCCTTCTGACATACATGAAACGCATGGCTCTCTCACGACAACCTCCGGTCAAACGTCATACCGAGTACACGCACATTACTGCACAAGTTAACATGCATGGGGTTGTATATCAAAATTTCGGTTGAAATACACGAGCATCTATTGACATTAATCGTATTTAATACTCATTTTATTCTCAGACGACCACTCTTCCAAATTACAAACAAATGACAGCAAAGGACTAGTCAATGTATTGCGTATGCACAGAGGGTGAAGTCATCTGCGTAACTGACAGCAATCACATCGTAGCTCGCAGCAAACACATCTTCAACAATTTATAAATCAACAATTAATCAACAATTTGATAGCTACTGCTATCCAGGGCTTGTTTTTGAAGGATCCTTTTACTTAGTCATTGGGGAATATAGACACACTATTGAAAAACGCGGTAACACAGGTCACAAGCATAATCCAAAGTATTGCCTTCAAACAATAATGTCCAGTCCATGCCATCCAGATAAGCAGCTGTTAAATCCAAATTAGATTAATGGATACCAAGAACAGGAAAATATGATACCGAATATTGTAAAAAATCATTAAATGGAGAAATCAAGATCCCTGAATGGTCACCGAACCAAAAGGAGTATCAACTTTTGGACTCGCATAGAGCAAAGAATTAGACAGGTCGTCTCTTCCTCTGTTGGAACATGTAACGTTAATGAAATGGCACACGGCCTATTGCAGAACTCGGGGTTAGCATAACTGCGAGTTAAGTTAACCTTCACTCATTTAACTGGCAGTTACAACAGTAACTGCGAGCGCGTTGCAGAAGTCGCAGTTAAAATAACTGGCAGTTAAACATGGAATTCCCTTGCACACACATGGTTGACCCAGTTAACACAATTTAGCGTCACTGTTTCCATAACAATAGGCGAGTGATAACGTCTCTGCTCTCGTCTGGTATCTCTGGTTGGTTATGCGTTAGCAAAGTTTGGTGCATAGGGGAATACATTTCACTTCCTGAGAAGAATAAATTGTTCAGTAAAACCAGGAGAATACGTTCATGTACAAGATGAGCAAGCGACAGCGCAGTGACAACTACAAGGATGCAGAAAAGAATCGTCTTATGGATATTGTTGGAGAGTCTCAACTGGCCGACATCATAGAAAGCAAAATGAAGGATGCGGAGACTTTGAAGAAGAAGACCTGGATTGAAATTGAAACAAAATTCAACTCAGATAGTCAGAGAAACCGGGACATGAAGTAGCCGCAAGATCTTTGGGCAAGATTGAGAAAGAAAGCCAAGAAAGATCGCGCGGCTCAACGACGATCGATCTTCGCTACTGGAGGAGGACCATCTCAGTCACCGATGGAAGAAATAAGCAATCGAGCTGCCAATCTTGTTGGGAGCGCAGTTCTGGAACCACTACCACATGTTCTGAAATCTCAGACGAAGATCTGCGACCTGCTCCAGATTCGGTGAAGGATTCTATCAAGAAGACTGCCAAACAACTACAGATTCAGCTTCTGGAGGAGGAGATTGTTCAGCAAAGAGAGCTGCATGCTGCTCAAATGGCGCTGATTTCCGCCATGAGAACTCGTGTGCAGAGGGAAAAGGACGAAGAGGAATCTGAACTGTCCTACTTGCAGCTTCTTTCTGGTGTCAACCTAACGATATAGTGCATGTAGACTGTACATGCACCTGTACAAGAATTGTAGGCATACCTGCACCATGTAGTGTAATGCTGCATGCTACGTACAGTACCCCTAAGAAGTTGCAATGAAAAGCGACATCCGTTTCCAAAAATGTCTTTTTATTAGCAACGTTGTCTGTCAAAAGTGGTTCTCAATAAACTCAGATAGAAATTGCATACCAGTACCTGTCGAAATAGTGTCAGATGAAGTAGATTCAAAGGAAGCATCGTCGGCTGTGTTTTCAATGTCGAATGTATCAAACTGAGAAATCAGGAAATTGTGCAAGACAGCACAAGCAACGACAGTTCTACCAACCTTCTCAGGTGACAATCGCATACCATTCAGTAAACATTGAAACCTCTGTTTCATGACACCGAAACACCTTTCGATGACATTTCTTGTTTTGATATGAGCGTAGCTGTAGCGTCTCTCTTTCGGAGTATTCGCCACACGAAGGGGAGTGACAAATACTTTCTGCAAGCATAGCCGGCATCTCCTAGTAATATTCCATCGTGATCCCCGTTCTCGAATTGAGCACATAGTCGAGAATTATCGAATATGCGTGAATCATGTGTACTTCCGCACCAACGAGCACCTACTACCAACGAGCAACTATGTTTGTAATTTTCAAAGTGGCGTCACAAATTGCTTGAACATTCAGCGAAAAATAATTCTTCCTGTTACGATAGTGTTCATGCTCCGTGTTGGATGGTCTTGTGATCCGAATATGAGTACAGTCGATTGCAAATATGACTCGAGGAAATTGGGCTATTCTGTAGAAATCTTCCTTTGTTGATAAAAGCTCAGCAGCTGTTTGAAATTTGATGAAATCAGACCGACGCTTGCACAAAGAGAGCACTACCTTGTGAAATGCACGCATTGCAGTCGTCTTATGAACTCCAATTGTACCAGCCACTAGCCAAAAGAATGAGCCCGATGTCATGTATGCGATGCCGAGTGCAAGGGTCTGAATAGGTTGAAGGGAATAGCTTTTGTCCTGATCATTTTGAATATCGACTTCGATCAGATCGCACAATGTGCAAAAGGAATACTTCAACATTCGAAAATGTTCGAAGAAATCATCGTCACTGAAAAATTCGAGGGGATTCCTTCGGTCAAGAATGCGTCGCTCAGGTGAAACAATTTCCGACAGAGTATCTGCCAACTCAGTTGCTTCAATAGATTCCATCAGAAATCAAGCTACGAATGAAGAATATGTGACAGTTAGACCATTTAACCCTCACTCGGTGGAGGTTAAATTTTCCAATGTGTTTTCTTAACTGCCAGTTAACTTTAACTGGCAGTTACTTAACTCTCAATTCTGCAGCTCATCGTTGAAAGTTAAATCGAAATTTAACTGCCAGTTAGCTTAACTCCGAGTTCTGCAATAGGCCGACAATCTGCTAACATAATACCATAGCAATCGAACAATGAGCAGCCAGTTCAACATTAAACACGCCAAATTGTGCGAAATGTCAGTGAGTGTTATCAACCGGATCACACAGAAAAGAGACACAGTCGATGTCAGGGTGGAAGTTACGGATACACAGAATTAGACAGGTCGTCTCTTCTTCCGCTTAACTAGAAGGGAAGCATTGGAACATGTAACGTTATTGAAATGGCACAATCTCCTGACTAAATACCATAGCAATCGAACAATGAGCAGCCAGTTCAACATTAAATACGCCAAATTGTGCATAGTTTCAGTGACTGTTATCAACCGGATTACACAGCAAAGAGACACAGTCGATGTCAAGTTCTACAGAGAAGTTTGTGAACGTTTTTTCATGCGCCTGCTAACTTTTTTTAAAATGATCGGAGGGCCCAACGTTATCGAGAAAACTTTTGCGCAATGATCTGAATTCTTCGAATCTGAAGGAATCGTGGCGATCGGAGCATTTTGAAGGAATTCAGAGCAATCCGCAAGCGACGCACGACTATTTTTCCTATCTCTGCAAGGTATTAAAAATTTCTTTTTGCCCACTTATTAAGTTCCTGCATGTGCTATCTGATTGAATCAATTTGCACTTCCAGCAAAGTGATGCGATTAAACAATCTAAATCTGTGTACGGATATCTTCGGTGCAATAGCTCCTGTTGGTGAGCGTTTAACGAGACAGCGGTGGAGTTCGTAGTGATAAGTATAGCACGGGACTTTGGCAGTCGTCATCCTTGTGAAACCTCTGTGCGTCGTGTTTCCAACTTGCTACCTTTCGTCTCAACGTAATATAGTCCGGCACCCAGAACGAGCTTCTGCAGGGAACGTGGCCGAAAGTGAGACTTTCACAGAATGATGTACACCCTATGCCTACTACGAGTCGGCACGTCTGCCGAGTTCTAGTGAGTTCCTCTTCTCGTCAGACAAGATCAAAGGAAAACACATGTAAATCCAATGGGACGCAGTTTGCAGTTTTTGGATTAAAATCAATTTTTGTATGTTTTCTCTAATTAAACGAAAAGTACTAAGTCCATAGTAATAATTTTTGGCATGGAGGGTCTTCAGGTCGTTTCCTTTCATTTTCATGCACCCCTGTCTATATAGCTAAACGCATTTAGATTTGGCGAGCCTCTTAATGTCGGCAAATACAAACATTTTGAGCAACTTTATCCACATTCAACCACATTTTCACATACATTGCCGATTAGATGCATGATAAAAGTACATGTACATCATATGAAATGACCTGAAGACATTCCATCAGAGATGTAACCGGTCGCCGGTCCGGTCTGAAAAATCAGACCGGCCAATACCGGCAGAGACGGTCACATCGGCATAATTTCATCCGGTATGGTGTGAGGAAGTAAGTGTCCTTCATGTTGAATCCATCATGTCAATCAGTAAATCGTTAATTTTAGCAGCCGTTTTCAAGGCACATTTACATTTGGTATGCAGAGATGTAACCGGTCCGGAATATTCCAGACCGGACCGGCACCGGCGTCCGGCAGTGGACCGACGACCGGCATTGTACGGGCGACCGGATCTTTCGATGAATATATAGAGTTAAACATTGTTGCCTATAACTTGATACCGCATAAGATTACAAGCGAATAGGCCTATCGTGAGGTCAGCTATGGAGGCTGTAGGCCGAAACCTGATGTGCGAGCCTACTAGGCTATCGGCTCATAGAGTAGACTAAGCATAAGATTGATGTATAGCTGTAGGTAGGCATTAATATAATGTACAGGCCTACGATGCACTATATTTAGGCCTTTATATATAGGCCCATCTTGTACCAGGTAGGTCCTTTATAATAGGCTAGACCTGCCTGTTATATGCTTAGCAGGCCCTAACTACATGTTAGAATGCTAAAATTCCTAGCCTAGGCTAGGAACACTTAATTTGATTTTGTCTAGAGCTAGGTTTATGCAGCAGTTTCGACAAATGCGAAGGAACACAATCTGCGAGCACAGCATGGCAGCATAAGTGACTAAATGAAAATCAGTTCATCAGGAGTAGGACAAAAATTTCAAGATCGCCAATCACAGGCTGTCTATTGTTTTAGCGTTTGTCGTTGACCTTGCCGGTAGCCTTCCTAGCACCGAGAAACAGCCACTGTTACCTGAGAAGATCGCGCGCCTTGCTGGTGAAAGCACGTGATCAAGTCATCAAGTCATCAAGCATCGAACGGGAAAGTGCGTACCGGATAGATATCAGAATTGCCTGCACAGAAGTTTTCACGCCTAGAGGAGAGCGCATACCGTATGTAAATGTGCCTTGAAAACGGCTGCTAAAATTAATGATTTACTGATTGACATGATGGATTCAACATGAAGGACACTTACTTCCTCACACCATACCGGATGAAATTGTGCCGATGTGACCGTCTCTGCCGGTATTGGCCGGTCTGATTTTTCAGACCGGACCGGCGACCTGCACCGGTCTACCGGCGACCGGTTACATCTCTGATGGAATGTCTTCAGGTCATTTCCTATGATGTACATGTATGTACTTTTATCATGCATCTAATCGGCAATGTATGTGAAAATGTGGTTGAATGTGGATAAAGTTGCTCAAAATGTTTGTATTTGCCGACATTAAGAGGCTCGCCAAATCTAAATGCGTTTAGCTATATAGACAGGGGTGCATGAAAATGAAAGGAAATGACCTGAAGACCCTCCATGCCAAAAATTATTACTATGGGCTTAGTACTTTTCGTTTAATTAGAGAAAACATACAAAAATTGATTTTAATCCAAAAACTGCAAACTGCGTCCCATTGGATTTACATGTGTTTTCCTTTGATCTTGTCTGACGAGAAGAGGAACTCACTAGAACTCGGCAGACGTGCCGACTCGTAGTAGGCATAGGGTGTACATCATTCTGTGAAAGTCTCACTTTCGGCCACGTTCCCTGCAGAAGCTCGTTCTGGGTGCCGGACTAATATTCTGTCCGCCAGGGCAAGATTCAGCTACCTACCGCAGATTACCATTGTATTTATAAAATTTGATTTATAAAACTTCCATTGTACTGAGTGGCTAAGTTATGTGGAGATCTTTGATGTAATGCTTCCATGCAGTGAGGCGCTCCTTTTTGGACAGTCGGTACTACCATAGATGGAATGGATGGCATGGGAGTGTGTCGTAATTAAGACCGCAACCTCTGAGCTGAACTTGCATATGCTGGGTGTATGACATATTTCTCAACGCAACCTTTTCTACAGCTCGATCATGAGTGCGAAAACCTATCTCCCGAAGATTTTTTTTAGGAGTCTCCATTGACTATCGCCTGTCTTTGTCACATGTATGCGAAAATATCTCATGAGTTCTTAAGAACGGTCTCTCTGTTTGAGGCTAAATGATGAGGGGATGAAGGGTCATGAAAGGATGATTCATCATGCGACAAACGCACACAGCAAACAAATTTCTCTCTTCACTAACATGTCAAGCTCCTTGAATTGAATCATGAAACATACATAGGTTTTACTTTTGACAAGTTGGATGAGTCTCTTGACAAATTGAAACACAAAGAACTGTGTAAAGAATACATTAATGCTGCTGGGTGTGTTCAAGCTTCATAAAAGTTGTATGCTCAAGTTATTTGTAGGAAACTAGCCCATGATCATGGTAAGACTTAAAGCGAAATGTGAATTGAAAGACTTATACACATATGATGCGTGAGATGTGGGAAAGAAATGAAATGATTTTTGGGACAGAACTATGACCATGAGAGCAAGAATCTTTTTCGTAAATTGTTTGCAATCATGTACCAACGTGGTGAAAGCAGACAGTAAATAGGTGAACACAAGAAGAGGGCAACACTGTTTCGAAATGAAAATGAGTGCATGCAGTCTGTGTCAGAAAAGTGTATTGATGCGCTTCAAGTGGATAGGTAACTGCTAGGTTGGATATCAACACTAAAGTCATGTTGAAATTTTCAGTGACAAATTCACAAACCCTCATCGTTGAAAATAAAGTTAAATCGCCTTAGATTAGATAGCTACTTTAAATCAGCCTGATATCTTATTGAAAGAAATAAATCCGAGGTGTCTGTTTATCAAGTTAGTTTTTCATTCCAAACTAAACGTGCGTTACAAATCAAACCTTGTACTGCATCGAAATGACAGAATCAAATTTGCAAGCTGAAACGTGCATCAAGTTGTTCAAGTTACAGTTAGCTAGCCATCAAAAATTATGTGAATTCGTTTTCTCATGTCTTTTTACTAATATTCCTATACACAAGTTATACTGCTGTAATTAAAATAGTAGTGTTGAGAGTTGATTGGAATAATATGCAAGAGAAAGTTACTATGATAAAACGAATTGCGCATGCTAGAGGAGAGTCCTGAGTCTAAATGCTCATGATGAATTCAAATGTACATCCACATGAGATGAATGTTAATTCTGTATGTCATTGAGTCAAACCCAAGACTAAGTTTGTTGCGTTGCACATAGAAGTAAATGTTGTAAGTTAGATGAATGAATAGGCATTGAATTGAATGTAGATGTACTGTAACTATGTAGATTTGAAGGTGAAGACTAGAAAGATGATAGAAACTTGAGAATGTATAGGGTAATCGCGTTTGATATAAATTATATGGTGAACAATCAAATGTGCAGTTCGCAAACATTGAATGCATCAATTAGTTCAAGCTACAGTCGTGGCAAATGACTGTAGACCACCCGAATAATTATAAGAAAACTAGTAATCTTTATCAATGATGCAGTTTACTATATTATTAAGATGAACATCGATCGAAAAAGAAATTTCATCCTCAAATTGCTAACTGTACAGATGCTAATGAATCTAATATTTTGTATTGACGCCGTTGGCTAATATTACTTACTGCAGCACATCGCGAAGACACATGGATGACACGAGTTTTTCGCACAATTGTGGTGCTACTTCCTTGGTCCAGACCACTTTGATTGCGTGTTTCAACTCATCTAGTGACCCAGGCATTTTCAGTGCAACTTTCTCCTTAACAATTTTCCAAAGATTTTCAATAGGATTTACATCAGGAGAATTGCCTGGCTACTGGAAAAGTTGAATAGCGTTGTCCGTGAACCACTTTTTGCACTTTTTTGCCGTGTGGCACGGTGCTGAGTCTTGCTGAAAGATTGTACAATTATGAATATGCTGAGTCGTGCAACTTTTTATGGAGTATATGAATGTAGCCATTGGCGTTCAGTCGCTGGTTCTTGTCAGAGAATGTCAGTCCACCTCGTCCATGGAATGAAAAACAAGCCCACACCATTACTGAATGGCTGTGCTGCACAGTCGGTAGAACAAAACGTGCACTGTATCCTTGTCCATAGAGACAACGTACAATTGAACTTTTGATACCAAACTGCTCAAAACTCGCCTCGTCCGAAAACATAACCGAAGCCCATTGCTGTTCTGACCAATCGACGTGATTCCTAGCAAACTACAATCGGGTTGCCTTCACTGAGGGAGTCAAACGAGATTTCTTAGCAGATTTGTAGGCTTTCAACTCCAACGCTTGCAAACGATTTCTCATAGTTCGAATAGAAAGCTTGACGCCATGCACCCGATTCAATGATTCTCCTGAGCTAGGAATGGTCGAGATCGCTCGTCCAATAATAAGACTTGCTCGCACACCCAGTAAAACCAAAGGTTGTGTTTGGCCCGTGTAAAATACGTGCTTGTTTGATTCTAAAGCACGTGTAGATGAGTAGTGTAAAACACGTGATGTTTGTCGAACTATTATACGGGTTTAACACGTGTACGCTTGCGCTGAAAACATGCAAAAATAACTCCACATTTATCCGCAGCTACTCTATCCTATAATTCAAAACAGCATCAAGAAATAACAGCATGAATAGCACTAAACAGAAGTGCACTAGAATCACCGAACCTAAATTAACGGAAGTACTAAAATGATTGTTGAGTACTAATATGATGAAACATCAATCTGTCAATAAATTCTGAGTCAGAACGCAGCTGGAAATGACGCCGTGCACTTCGATATAATAGACTATTTGTCTATTCCCAGTTGAGGCAGAGTGTTCATTCTTGAGGAGAAGTGACTGTCAACAAGTAACGCCTATCAAACGGTCAACATAGTTGTTCATTGTTCCTGCAGCAAAATATTTTACTCGGGTCGTTTCTGTCTCAGGTAGCGAGTGCTGAGGAAATGGCGGCTTGGTGTGTACCTGCATGTCGAAGTGGGTACAACGAAGCAAGCACCAATCTGTGACATTTTATCGATATCCTCTTATCCCTAAACGACCAATGTTGTGTCGAACTTAAACCGACCAATGTGCGATTTGAAAAATATCACAGGTATTAATGTGACTTCCGTCATGACCTTAAATTCTATTATTAATTTATAATACTGTATTTTTGTCTTAACTGTAAACTCGTGTTCAATTTGTTTTGCTTTTGTACTTTTACTTCACTTAATCAAAAACTTCCTAATTCTAACAAATTGAAGTTTATTATCAACTCCACTTTATTATCATCTCAAAACTTTTCAATTCCAGCGAAATTGCCATTTGGAAGTATCACAAATCACACCAATAACTTCAGAATGTTTCCCACTGACACTTTCATCACAGTTCTGACAGGTCATATCAGTCAAATTGCAGGCCTTTCCCAGAGGTGATTTTCTAGAGGATGTGCACAAAACCGAGCACCGTTTCACTTGATCGTCATGACCGGTTGAACCCATTTCACTCACGAGCGTTACCTTCACTGTTGTCTTCTGCCAATCAAACGTTCGAAGCCGCGCTTGACCTCGCTTCAAATCAGCAATGCCGGTGCATAGTTATCCGCTTTCCCGATTTCTGATTTCGATGCAAAGTTGACAGATGAGCAGCTCGGGATAAACTTAGCCTTACGGCTAGGATGCAAAATTGTGGAACCTCATATATGCGTCTGTGGAGTGGAAGTTTCTGAAGATGGTCACCATGGACCTTCATGTCAAAGAAGTGCGGGTCGCTTCCCTCGACATGCCACGTTCAACGAAACAATTCAGTGCGGTTTAAAGTCAATCAACATTCCTGCCATCTTGGAGCCAACGGGCCTAACAACAAGATCTGATGGTTATGCGCGTCAATGGAATGTCATTGACACGTTGATCACGTGGCCGAATATTGACCTGGGATGCCACAGTTGCGTATTCTTTAGCAACGAGCCATATTCACTGAAGTGCCAATTGTTCAGGGCGTGTCGCAGGAAAACCAGAGAAAATGAAAAGCAGCAAATATGAGACTCTTCTGAGCTGCAAGGATATCAATTCACGCCCATACCTTTTGAGACTCTTGGTGCTCCTGGCCTGAGACGCTCGAGTTCTTGAAGGAACTTGGAGAAAGAATTGCAGCGGCAACTTCGGACACTAGGTCGTTCTCTTACCTGATCCAACGAATTCAGCTTGCTATTTTTGTCGGCAACGTTGTGGTGCAGGAGTTTCGCTTTTTTTATTTTGTATTGCATTTTTTCATTTTCTTATGTTTTTAAGGGCTTTTAAGGATTTTTATATCTAGTGAGCTACTTAGCTCTCTGTTTTTTGTAATTTGATATCATTCTTTGATAATTCAGCATTATATTATGGATTTTTAGGGCAGTAATATCAGATATAGACGAGGTTGCAACGGTCTGATATTTCTGCCCACAAAATCCATGACATAATACTACTGTCTGTAGCTCTTGAGAAGTGTATGAATATTGCAATTCTTGATCATTGTTAGTCACAGATAATGGAGAGATGAAGACATTTTTGATTGACTTTTATTGAAGTCTATAAAAGGTTGCTCTCTCAATAGATTTTAATTCATGAAAATTTTGAAAGTCTATGAATGTTTGCAAATGAATATTTAAAATTGTTTTCTATCTAAGAATGATTTGAAATATCAGCTTACCAATTCATTCATAAATGGATTCTCAAGCTGGAGTGATGGACGACGGTTCATGGCTATCTGGGACGGTAGGAATTCTATGTGAAATTGGCGGGCACATAATGGTGCATTATATACCCGCCAATGCTGGGATATTTTGTCCTGGCCATTGTGGTGTCATTGGCAATGAAAAGGCAGATAAACTTGCGAAGACTGGTGGTGAAAGGCATTCAATGCGGTGTCGGAATTAACAGCGATCTCTTTGGACCAGTACGACGGCGACGGAATCAGCTGTTGATGGAGACCATCAGCAGAGCGACCCTGAAGTGGACGATCCAGCGGCGGACGGAGCAGATATGGGTTCATCCTGACTGCGATGATGTCGACTCTTCGCCAAGGTAGCCGGGCAGCAATGCATTTCAAGCTCATTTCCATCATTTCTACGACCTCCAAAGCCATCGAGAGTGAAATACAATATACTATCATGGACGTCTAGATATCTAAATATCATAGTTATTTAGGAGTCCATGATGCTATATACATCATGTTAGGAGTCCATGTATATACATGTAGATGTCCATGATTAAAACTAACTCATGGTCTTCTTTAAAATAGCAAGTCTGAGCTTGAGTCTAGATGGCAGATATCTATTTAGAGGCTGATGACTTCTATAATCTTTTTTTTTGAAGACAAACTTTATTTCATAACCAACAGATATAAAAATCAGAAAGTACCATTAAAGTCAAAGAGAAAGACAGATAAGTCAAACTTGAGGTAAGTTTTTTTACAAGCAATAATTTTTTCATCAGTTTTTTGAAGCAGGCAAGAAACGCGTCAAAAGAGATCGGCAGACTTAGGTGAAAATCATTCAAAACTTCCTCTATTTTATTCTTCTTAAATGGTACTCCACTCCTTCGAACACACAAGTGCACTGACCTAAGAATTTGGAATGAAAGGCGAGTTCTTAGCCATGTGATAACACTTCTGTAGTCTTCATTTTCTTTTGCAGCGATCTTCTCTGCCAGTGTTCGCAAGAACATCTGCGCCTCAATTCCCATGCCCCCATTTGTCCCGAAAACCAGTGCTGTGAAATCTCCGAATTCAACGTCAAGCACTCTCTGTAGATAATTTCTTTTCCTCTCATTTTCTCCTTCGCATTCTCTATTCCTCTCATCTCGGCTGCGGTGGATTTAGTTTGGTTGCTTTTGGAGTTGACATGCGTAATGCGTACATAAAAAAATGGTATTTTTGATGACTTCTATAATGCATGATTTTGAAAGGCTTTCTATGTCCATAGGTTAATAAGTTCCACGAAGCAGGTAATTATTTTCCTGGTTGGAAATTGTTAATCTGGTGCAGACTTCCATGAAAAAAGTCATGCATTATAACAGATAATGCATAGATTTCTTCGGTCATTATTTGTCATAATAACCCCAAGCCTTCGGCTCTCGGTAATTATAGCAATAATGACCTCAGATCTATGCATTATCTATTACGTAATATTATTACACTGACTTCGATGTATTACACGGTCAGAATCTACGAATATGATGCTACGGTATTCTCCGAGCCGAAGGCGAGGAGAATACCATAGCATCATATGAGTAGATTTGAGCTGTGTGATACATAGAAGTCAGTGTAATAATACTATGTGTTCGCTGAATGGTATCTCATGACTCCATGGATATATTTCATATTTGAATTCATGAATTTTGAAACAGCTTAATTATCTAAGCAAGCATTCCTTTCTTCACTTTTGACTAATCAATGACATAGGAATGACGTCGAGATTTGTAAACATGTCAGAGGAAGAAGTTAATTCTGATATCGATAATAGAATACCAAAAAGTACTTGGAATAAGATGAGATGGGCATTCAAGCTATTTGTCACCTGGCATGACCACTGGAAAATAAGAATTGACGATAATGTTTTGAAAGTATATAAAAATGTGAAAGAATTTACACCAAACGATCTCAATCACTGTTTGAAGTACTTCTTCGCTGAGGTCAGAAAGGTTGATGGAGATATGTATCCTCCAGAATCGTTGAAAGGCATTGGTGCGATGCTACAGCTATATTTCAATACAGAAATGAAATGGAAAATTTCTATTTTTACGGACATTGATTTCAAAAGTGCTCGTGATTCCCTTGATGCTCAGATGAAAAAATCAGCTCAACGCGGTAACGTAAAACCAAAGAAAAGAGCATTGCCAATTGATCTAGAACAAGAGAACGAATTGTGGGAAAATGGTAGTTTTGGAATTTCAAATCCAGATCAGCTAATCCACACACTTATTTATCATTTGGGAGTTCATTTGAGCCTTAGAGCGGCTAAAGAACATCATGATATGGAATTTGGAGACGAATCTCAATTAATTCTTTGTAAAGACAGTGATGATAAAGAATATTTGAAATACGTTGAAAGAATGTCAAAAAACAAGCGTTATGGATTAAAATGTGCCAGAATGGACCCCAAAGAGACTCGAGTTTATCAGAACACGGACAACCCAGATCGATGTGTGATCAAATTATATAAAGAGTACATTCGACATAGACCAGATGGTGCGTGCAAAGCATTTCATCTGACGCCCTTACAGAAACATCAAATAAAAGGAGCTGTTTGGTACAAACGCTGCCCAATGGGGATTCATAAAATTGAAAATACCACTAAAACGTTGATGAAAAATATTGCAAAAGACGGCGAATTCTTTACGAACACTTCTTTACGACGCACTGCTAAGACTCGACTTGTACAAGGCGGCATATCCAAGGAGGTTGCAGCACTCAAAACAGGTCGAATGAATGAAAAAGCAGATAGTGCCTACATTCATGCCGAGGTATTCGAGAAAGATATGTCGAAAGTGCTGTATGGATCATATGAAGCTACAACAAACAATGCTGTATCTACAAACAACACAAACACACGAGAAAACAAGTCTATCAATTTTTATGGATGTACTTTTAACAATTGCACTTTATGATGTGTTACTCTATTATTTGTATTGGGTTGGAAACTAAGCTCAGACTCATCTCGTAATTATTAATAATTTATTAGTTATCTGTAAGAATGTATTAGTGGTTTAGAAGTCTAAGACAATTCCGTCTTCAATTTTTTGAATCTGGCACATCTTCTAGCTCTCATGAAGCATTTAAGAGCTAATTCTTTTCGCTTCGGTGAGTCAGAACTTAGTTTTCAATCATAGTACTGTTTCAATCGTTAAAGTGTGTTATAACACATTACAGGTAATCTACTCCCAGGTAATCTACTGCAGTAGATTACCTGAGAAAGATATTGCAGTTCAAAATATACATGTTGAATATGGATATCTAAGCGTATTTTACTCAATTATAATCGACCGCCTAATTGCATTAGGGGCATAGCACATGAGGCGAATACATAAGACTCCCTTTAAGTTCATCTCTATGGAGACAGGAGCCATGATAAAATAAATTGTAGCAGTGCCTTAATTAACAACGAATTTCAAATACTTCAAAATAAAGTATACCAGATTATTACATAGTTGTAGAATCGTATTCAGAATCCCTTCTATATCCGAAAAAATTATTTCCGGGGAACTTTATATAACATAGAAATGTGAGTACAAGAACATTTAACCCATAGAAATATAAAATAAAGATAAATAGTTAAGAAAGGAAGCAGAAAATTCAACTGATGAACTACTGACATCTGGTCGGGTAATGACCATTTCCTTTGGGGTCATCTCCAAAGTCTGGCACGCTTGCACTAGCTCTGCACTCAACGAGCTACTTGAGTTTGTGCGCATGTCAACTTGTATACTGGTGCAGGCCTCATTTGTGATGGATCCAGTAAGAATGTTGGATGCAACTCTCAAGCGCTTATCACTTACACAGTTGTAAGATGATGTTACACAGTCTGATCAATGACCGGTGATCTTTTTCGCAAGATCTTTATCCCCAGTCGCATTGATGATGCGAGTTACCGCCGTGCGACGACCACTCTGGTTGGTGAAATTCGCTTCATCCTCGCAGGCTGCCTCCACCAGATTTTTGATTGTAGAGTCAAGTGTATTATGCCCGACGGGAGTGTTCATGTACCACTGGAAATTGCAATAATTTGGTACTGGCTGAAGGAAAAGGGCGTTGGTAGAACAGGGAGAAGAACGTAGAGAAATCAGCTTTTCAAAAAGCTTCACGGGACAGCGATTGGGATTTTCAGCAGGTGAGATCTTGACAATCTTCGGCTCTACGTGATGATCCCTCATCCCATTCTTGAACGTTTTGGAATACGATTCCGTGAACTCAAGGATTCTTATCCCATCGACTGAGGCTAATGAGCCTCTAGGTCCAATTGTCAGTGACCGTAGCCCTCTGCCACCTCTTAATCCGCAATTTATTGAAAGCAGGTATAGCAATGTGCGGTTTAAGGTCTTTGGATTCCTGCAGCCTAAATATCCGCGATTCCACAAGTTGTCCTCTGGATCGGCATCGATTGCAGAAGCCCGCTTTCTCTGTTTGTTGACCCCTCGCTCAGATGTTTCCTTCATAGCGGAGTCGAGGGCACGGCGAGCGCCAGAAAATTCAGTGCTTTTCCATAGATTCCATGATTTGTTCAAGAAGTTGCTTAGGTAGTAAGAAATACCTCTGAAACACCGTAAAAAGTCACTAGGATATTGGTCGCCATTTCTCTTTCTGGCTTCGAAGAAAAAGAACTGTAAGGCATCATTCAAAGTGCCTTTTGTCATCACTTCTAGTGTTGCTTCCCCATCGTCTGACATAAGGAGCAAATCAGTCGAGTTTGATTCTAGAATTCTCTTGTTACGTTCTTTTGTCAAAGAGTTAAAGGTGTTCCTTGCCCAAATAGCGCTCACTCTTGTTTTCACTGGTATTTGCTTTGTTATAGAATTCTGGATCTCATTGCTGTTCATTGGCTCTCCGTGTCTGAAGTCGATATTGAAATCTTCACTTAGTAATTCATCCAATTCATAAGTGAAATCATCGATAACATTGTTGAACGAATTCATCGTACCACAACTTAAGATGTAAGGATCATAGAATTGTCCCTTATCGTAAAGCATGAATTAAAAATTCAAAAGTATTACAGGGCCAATTCTTGTAAAGAGGGATTTATCACGGATATCTAGAGTCCTACTTCATGGGTAATAATCTGGCATACTTTATAACGGATAGAGGATGGCTGTACGATATCTCTAGGACATAGCTCGTGAAATTACTAAAGCCCTCGGGATTTATCAAATAATTTCCCTCTCTATATCCCAGAGAATCATACAGACATCCTCTATCCATTACTTATTGAATCTCAAATATTTCAAATTTCACACTTCGTAATCCTTCCGTTTGACACAGTACGACTCTGGTTGTCTTCCGCACTCGACAATTTTTTCATTGTGTCAACTTCAACAAACGGTAAGAATTTCAACAATTTCAGTATGTTGCACAGTGTACATTAGTCACTTCATCTCATCTACAAGAAAGTCTGAGATGAATTTTAGCAAACGACTTGACAAACGATTTGATACATCGGTTAAAGTAATTATGATGACTTATCTTTTCTCAGGTGTGATTTGTAGTTGCAACAAATTAATGATGTTCCACGTTTAAATTTGTAATTGCAATTTGCAATGAATTAATTTAACTCTCCAAAGAATTATTAACTCTATCGCATAATCAATAGCATTTTGTGATTGAAATATAATACATTAATTATTTTTAATACATCATCACGCAATTTTTGCAACCGATACACATAATTAACTGAGCGAAACCGTTCTAAAACTGTTTGCATTCTTTTCCATCTTGGGAAAGGGTAAAATTCCCTTTTGCTCCATTTCGAGCTTTTGTGACTTTAACAAGGCCGTAAGCTAGCGTGCAGCATTATCACAATGCATAAATCAAGGAAGTAGTCTACTACTGTAAAGTCAGAAATTTTCTCTCAAACTTTAATAATTGCTAAGCCTTGCTGCAAAATCTGAAATTATTATTCTTGAAAATGTATACTAAAAAGCTCATTGATGATTCAAGATATCATGCATAAACATGGTACATGGCTTATGTTTGATGCTTTGAGTCATCAAATAAGTTTTTAGCGTACACTTTCCAGAAAAATAATTTTTGATCTTGCAGTGAGGTTTTTAGTTTTCTATTATTTTAATTTTGTATGCTGCTAAAACATAATTATGATATTTTGTGCTTCAGATTCAATTTCGCGAATTTCGCGGATTTGTTGAATTTGCAAAAGCATAGAGATAAGAGGATTTTTCTTTATCATTTCGATTTAACTACTGCGTGCAAGAAGAATCCTTTTTTCAAACATCACAATTATGTTTTCGCCACTAAAATACTTTATTATTATAAAAAATATACATGCAGAAGCGCAAAACTTTGCAATACAACTAACACGCATTGCAAATCGTCGACTGCAGATAGATTCCACATCATACATGTTATTTTTCCAACAAGATTTTGTTGGTTGATTTCTGATTACTCTCCGTTGGTGCAAAGTATTAACCATCTTAATGGGATGTTTTGATCCAGATAAGTGAACTTTATGTTATTGTTGCAAATCGCTTATCTACTTAGTTATTCTGGTATGATTTTCGTGCATGTAATTTTTGCAGTGCATGCAGACCTACTTACATCCTAGCTATTAAGCAGATTCATAAAATTATATGATTGCAAAAGTCGTGCTGATTCGCGAGAATTTTGCGACGAATATTTAGTTGTTATTAGTATATCTCGAGAGCACGACTTTCAAAAAGTACCATAAAGTATATACAATACACTCAAATAATATTAGTTTTCTAACGAAAGTCAGCCAATAATTTTCTAAGACTCAAACATCCTTGTGCAGGAGCGGCATCAATTGACTAATGTCTTCTCAATTAAGATATTGAAATCCAACCTTCGTGTTTTTTAGATTGTTCACAGATTTCTAGTTTACGAACAATGCATTTAATGAAGTTCTATGATAGACCAATATTATTATAATATTATTATTCAATCAATTATATATTATTATTAATCAATTATAATAGATATGAGATGGTGAGGGTTTGATCCTGCCATTCAACAATGGCATGTAAGCGGCTCGCAGCTCATTTGGTAGAGCAGAGGTTTAGTTGATCTAGGTCTTCAGCTCGAAAGCAACCTGCCGCACATCTTTTGCGTGGTAATTTGATCTATCGTCTAATTCATTTTATCCTACACAGTAATATGTCATCTCCTAAAGTCGAAGAAATCTGTATCCTAAAGCACCTTACACTATGTTGAAATGGAATATTGACCTACTAGAGAAACAACAACAACAGTCCATAGAAGCACTAGTGCGCCAGCCTCCTAAAACGCTTTGCTTAAGTGTTTTTTATTACCTACGAATATATTTAGTATACGAATATACGAACGAGTTGCTGGTTTACAGTGTAATGTTAATTTAATTTATAGTCCGGCAGCCAGAACGAGTTTCTGCAGGGAGCGTGACCAGAAATAAGACTTTCAATGATTGATGCAATTCCCATGCCTACTGCGAATCTGCGCATCTGCCGAGTTATACTTAGTTCTTCTTCTTGTCAGATAGGTTCAAAGAAAAGCCCATGCTAATTCAATGGGATGTAGATTCAAATTTCTGGTTGAAATGAATTGTTTTATGATTTCTCTACTTAAGTGAAAAGGATCAAGTCTAGAGCCATGACTTATGTCAGGTCATATCCTATCATGTGCATGTGTTGTTATTAGGGCGAATAAAAGTACAAATGCGTAAGAAAGGTCAATTTTACATACGATCCATAAATCTGGTCTTAAAAGTTTATTTGCTAACCCCCTTCAGAAGTTATTAGGTACAAATAAGGTACAAAAATTTCGTTAGGTACAAAAACGTAGAAACTGACATTTTCAAACTGAATTTCGTTTTTACGACCTCTACTTGATTTATTGTTGCTGCTTTTATTCCTGTTAGCCCTCCCGCTCTTGACCCTCTAACCCATTCGTTCTCTCTTCTCTTAATTTCGTTAAATATTGCAATACGCAAAGTGGAAAATCAGAAATGTAACTAATTATGACGACTGTTTCGGGCAAGATCGAGTCTAACCGTTAGATGACAGCTTCCAAAATTAGCCCACCAACTTGATTGGCAGAGAGAAGGTCCTTTTTGTATTTTTATATTTCACGGAACGGAGTGCATATTTCATAAGTGTGATGATCAGAGTTGGAAAAGTCTGAATTGGAATTGGAATTTACGATATTTAAATCTACTGGAATTGGAATTGGAATTGACCTTGATAAACCTCAAATCCAATTTTTCGATAGACCTGTGATAAATCTATTTGTACAAAAATTGAAATCACAGTACTCGGTCGTTATGTTAACTGCACGCAGAGATAAGAGAGAGATAGATCGACAGAGGTAGCTTTATTCTATAGTTGAATATAGTTGGTGTTTTCTGTGACTTCTATGGGCCTACAGCCCCAGACAATGTTATTTTAGCGATTAAGCAGACAATGAAAAGACAATCATCTTTGTTCAATCTGTTATTTAGTTATTTATCAAGTAAGATAATTAATCAAAATATAGCAATTGTTGAATTTAGATCTTGATAGGATAAGCACAAAAATTGGAGATTAACTTAATTGCTGTACACGCGAAAAACAATTGGTTTGGATTAACGGTGCATTAAAGGGCAGCCTGTCAGTTCAAATCATAATATAGACAGTGTCAACAGATTATTCTAATAATTAATTATACAATTACATGAACTATCATTCAACTTCCAATAACAACAATAAACGATATTAATTTTTAAGACTATAGTTATATAGACACGATACGCAACGATAAAAGAAAAACTTTACACTTACAATTCACTTCTTAATGTTGAATTCACTTCAGTTCGATCGGACGCATTTATACCAAAATAATATCATAAATATCAGTGACACTTATACCGTCAATTTTCAATCGCGATCGCTAGTGTGTTGCCGTATACGCTGCTGTGTT
The DNA here is from genome assembly GCA_907163375.1 of Prostheceraeus crozeri. Taxonomy (NCBI): domain Eukaryota; kingdom Metazoa; phylum Platyhelminthes; order Polycladida; family Euryleptidae; genus Prostheceraeus; species Prostheceraeus crozeri. The sequence goes on from CAJQUW010010027.1 coordinate 425,911, forward strand.
GTTGTTCGCTGGCAGGCAGTTGTTGTTGTTACTTCTGTAGTTATGTTACACAGCGAGAGCCCGGAGTTCTTCTAACAGCTACTGAAGATGTCGTATGTGTTGTTGTTGGTAGTTGTTGCTGTGTCAATTCCTCATCGTTTCTAATTTATACAAATTTTTGAGACTTGACGATAAAACCACTTTCTTTTGAAAATTGAAAGAGTTTCCTTTAATCTCTGCTCGTTAGCTTTCGACCCGACCACATTTCGTTCTTATCACGGAATTTTTAATCTCCTTTTTAAACATAGGCCGTTAATCAAATTTCATGATATTATTTTTATCGTCGTTTTTTCTTTCATCAACAATCACGTTATTCGCACATTGAATTTCTTTCTTCTGTCAGTTTATTAATAGATTTATTCGCATCTCATCTCTCTCTCTCTCTCTCTCTCTCTCAGCGTTTGATTCTTTGCTGACCGCTAACTTTCTTTTCTTTTCTTCGCGAGATATTGAATATCTCGTTTACGAAACGAAAATGGCGTAGGCTGACCGGTTACATATATACATGCACACAAGAAGTATGAGCTATTAACATGAAAACGCACATAGGAACGACGCAGGGAACGGCACATAGGAACGAGGATAGGATAAGGGCACATGGGTTAGATTGAAACGAGCAAACGTTAGATGCATTAACATAAGACACTATACGCGACTTGCAATTATCGGAATTGAATATTATTATGGAATTGGAATTGGAATTGAATTGAACTGTTTCGACTGGAATTGGAATTGGATTTGGAATTGAAATTTCTGCTCCGGAATTGGAATTAGAATTGGAATTAAAAAATTTCAGTGAAATTTTTCCAGCTCTGGTGATTATATCGACCGACAAAATGCGTCGTCTCAGCTGTTGAAGTATACTTCCTTCGCTCCTTCCACCATGTCGAAAACTGCTGAGACCAAGTCATCGAAAGTGAAAGCTAAACTGACTGAAGGAATTCCGTGTTGCCCTAAACTTAACCAAAAGCTGTGTGAAAGCATCGTGAAATATTACAAGGCCTACCACGTTGAAAGTCATTGAAATTCTAGGAAGAACAATAATAGACTTTCAAGTTCTGTTTCTTCATCGCAATCTTTTACTTAGAGGTCTCAAGCCTAAAATTCAGATTAGATGTGACGACAGATGCATTTAAGGAGGCAAAAATTTATGCTATAAAAAATGTTGTTTATGGTGTTGATTGTATTCATTGTGATCATTTGTACGTTGATGAAACTCATCAAACTTTATTTTCTCGTATCAAAGAACATCTTAAGTTCGCGTCTTACTCATATACATTTAATTTCTACCCCTACCCCATCGTTTACTGACGTTTCCTTTTCAGTTCTAAGAGCTGGTTTTGTTTATCCACAGGGAGATGTTCTATCACCAACTTTATTCAGTATTTACATAAATGACTTTATTGATATCTTAAATGATAACAAAGACACGATTGATCCAGTAAGACTATTTGATTTGGAAATGTCATCAGTCATATATGCGGATGACATATTGTTCATGAGCGAAAGCATGCATGGTTTGAAAAGTCAATTTAAATTTCTTTACAAATATTGTACACATAATGGCCTTAGCATTAATTATGATAAGACTAAAATCATGACTCACAATATAGCTACTAAAATAGACAGAATTGACATCGTTCTTGATGAAAAATTGACATCCATAGAAGTAGTTGACAAATATAAGTATTTAGGAATGTGGATATCAAAAAGTAAAAAAATTCATTTGGAACAATTGACAACTAAAGGAAAGCAAGCCTCTTATCTAGCAGCTAAACAGCTAAAAGAGTTTGGACAAGTTACTGGAGATATTTTAAAGAATACATTTGAGATGCTTACGTTATCAAAAATGAAGTACTGTGCCGAATTCTGTTTCTTTAATAATTTAAAAAGTTTAGATCAAATTCAATATCAATTTTACAAAAGATATTACCATCTAAAGCAGACTACACCCAATTATTGTCTCATTGGTGAATTTGGAATATCTCCTATGGATTCTCATTTCTCGAAGGCAGCTATGTGTTATTGGATAAAAATAATTACGAGAAATGAAAGAAGTTTGATAAAAGAAGTATATGATGCAATATATCTCAATATGACTTCAGATGGTCATGATAGTAGATATACATGGTGCTGGCGAAACTCACTTGAACTTGAAGTTCACTTGTAAGTAACTTGAAGGCAGTTACTTACAAAACTCAGCCTGACAAATCTATGGGACGAACAGGTAACGGCTGACAAAGGAAAATATTTGAGAATTGCAAAAAATAGAGTGACCCATTACATTAGAGAAAAATGGATATCTACAGCAAAAGATAGTCATTCTGGCCTGAATTATTTAGAATTATGTGGTTTTGAGAATACTATGAAATCATATCTGAATTTTGATATTGAATACAATGACATCAATATATTATTAAAATTTCGAACAAAAAATCACAAATTAGATTTCGTAACTGGCAGTTACGGAAATCGACTGCGATATGAAGAGCGTTTATGTGAGCTATGTGATAATTCGAAAGTGGAGACTCTGTATCATTTCATGATAGAATGCTCACTATATCAAAATTTACGACAAGAAACAGCGCCTTTGTTATGCAACTGTAGCAATACAACAGAATTCAATAAATTGATGAATATTTTAACTCCGAAACTGGTAAAATCCATCGCGAGGTTTCTCAAAAAAGCAAACGACTTGCGACCGATAACTAAGGAAATCACTAATCAATAAATATGAAATCTGGAAATTTATTTTCGTCAATTCTCCTTCCTGTTCAGAATATATTTCAACAACACCGACCGCACACTGTTTTCTGCCATCAAACTATGTTTTTTGTGTATGTGAGCACACATGCTCCTGTTTTCTAATGTTCTTGGAAATAAACATTTTTGACTTTTGACTTTTGACATACAAAAAAGTTTGAAATGAACAGTATCCGGCAACTAAGCCCTAAAATCAACAAACAATTTGCTTAATACATTGTAGGGAGGTTGGGCGGGTAAAGCGGTCTTTTTGCATCTATGATCTTGCAATATTTCTGTGTTGTCTTTTATGCATTTCCAAGCACTTTTACTTTATGATGGCTTTTGCACATGAAATTTGTATTTTTAGCTTTGCTTGCTTTATGCTCTTTCTTTTCATAGTTCATGATTAGGGTGCATGCCGAAATATTGAACATTTTTATTGACAGCAAACTTCTATTGATGTTCGCAATTTTGTTTTAGCTTCACAAAGCTCTCAAAAATGGCGCACAATCTAAATAGAAAGATGTCTTGTTGTTGATGAACTTCGTGATGTTCTCGCTTGAAGTTTAGATATTCCAGATAAAGTTTGGCGTTGTGACTGCGCATCTCTGGTCGAGAGTCTTGACGGCGCCATGGTCTGTCAAATCAACGATTGCATTCGTAGTGTGAATATACCGTGCCAGTAGCTTTGTAGTGTACTTGATTATCGCCCAATTGCTTCATTGTTGTACACAACGACCTCGCATTTGGTGAAGATCCTTGTGCTATGAAGGTGTACATTGTCAACCGAATTCGAGCTAATAACCAATCTGCGATAATAGTAAAAAGAATATATAGATATCCATTATAAAGAATTTCATAGACACAAAAATAAAGTCAAAGTTTTGATATATGTGGGTACAAAAAACGAATTTTTAGGTGCAGAAAAAATCTCCCTAGTTATTATCATGCTTCTGATCGACGATGTGTGCGGGAATATGGGTAAATGTGCATCAAATTGATCAAAATTTCTATTTTGCCGATATTAGGAGGATCTGAATGTGCTATTCTTTATCGATAAATGTTCATGAGCATGATAAGAAGTGAAATGAAGACAGGCCATGTCAAAAATTATGGTTCCAGAGTTTATGCTTTTCAAATAAAAAGTCTTTTTTCAAATAAAAAAACTCTTTTTATCCAAAAAATGTAATCTGGGTCCCATTGGTTTGTGCTTTTCTTTGATCCTGGCTGACGTACAGATTGGGTGCACATCATTCAGTGAATATCTCATTTTCGTCCTCGTTCTTTGAAGAAACTCGATCTAGCTGCCGGACTAATAACGACATGGTTTTGGATGCTTTGGTGGACAATCGATCCCCGCTGCGTACCTTAATGTTAGCGGTCACAATTGTGACTAGATTATAATTGCTACGACAACTGATGTGTATTGGTGAGGGCTTGATCCCGCCAATTGACACAGTCGTATGCAAGCGACTCGAAGCGTGCAGTTGGTAGAGCAGAGATCTAGTTAACATTGGTCGTAGGTTCGAATCCTAACAGCAGCACATCCTTTGCGTGGCAACTTCATCCATCACATGTTTCATTTGATTCTATTGTTAGTTGACGTAAAAGTAAGAGGATTTGTAGATGAATTGTTGTGTCAAGAAGCAATTTCGTTACTTAGTAAAAGAAAGCACCTGAATTCGACCAGAAATACAGAAAAAGAACATTGACTGAAAGATTTCTTTGTCTAATTTCTAAAAATTTCGAACTGTCTAATGTATTAGTAGGTTTGTCGCAATAAATTTGCACTTGCCGCTGTTGAACTGAACGACAAATTAGAGCCAATAGCACAGTTCCCACAGATGGAATTGTTGCATGCTTGATGAAACAGAGAAGTCGTGTAATCCCAACATGAAGGTTGTTGTCACTTTTCCTCCTTCGAGGTGACCCAAAAAATGATGTTCGTTAATTCTTAGATTGCCTTGGAGACTGTGAAGATTTGCTTTCTCTCTTGAAAATGGCGGTGATGTCCGGAGTATTGAATCAAGCGGCAAATGATCATTGAAAGAAGCGGATGGAGTAATGCTAATATACGCACGCAGCTGATATAGAGTTGCATTTACATGTTTGTGTTGATATTAAGTGTAATCTTATTAAATGCCTGAGGATCCATAATGTATAAACTCCTGAGCACAAGGTTGAAATCATAGAGTAGGGATGTATAGGTAGAGTGTCGACTCAAAAAAGTATCTGTATACAGTGAACATTTTTATATCAAAAGATTCAGTTTTTCGCAGAGATCACGTTCACGTGGTCCAAAAAATTATTTGAGCACTTTTGAAAAAAGTCAAAATTTGCCAATATATATACCACCGAGATGACTCTCCTATATAAGTAGTATGAAACAAGTTGGATATCAAAAGGAATGAATTTTTGCTAATAAGCATCCTGACTAAGCAGAAATCAAGCTGATTATCAAGGGAATTTCATGAATTGCATAATAATGAAAGTCTTCATGAAAAAGTCGCGATATTATTCGTACTTTCTTGGCTAAAACTTCAAGTTTTCAAATCAATTTTCACTGGCATGATTTTATGATTCACTAAATTCATGTTTCATTTCTAAAATCTGAATAGTGATGTGGAACCATTTACATCTTTAAAAGTTAAATGAAGTCACTGTCTTTGATTTTGTGATTTTGCTGTGCCAGTGGCAGGTTGCCTGTGATATGATCTCGCTTAAGAAAATTCTGTTGAGGTTGAGCATGAAAATAATAAGAACCCATCGAATTGATAATTTAGCAAACATTAAATCTCCAAGGCTTTCATGACACGGACAATTTGTGAAATACCATCATTCCTTCTGCATTACAACCATGATCACTCAATTCCTTGTTAATTTCTTCAAAACTGCAAAAATTTGCATACCTCACATTTGGTGACAAATACCACCTGTATCACCCTCGAGTTCATTTAATAAAATCGAAAGTGTATACACATTGGGGATTTAATAAATGCGGAGTTACCACTCTACCTAATGTACTTACTCTATGGTTGAAATATTAAAGTTAAATCAATGTTTATAAAAAGCATATCTATCAAAGTATATATTAAATCAATACACAAAAATCTAGCTACTATTCAAGAGGAGTAGTTGACAATTTTTATATTGGAAAACGATGTCAATTTTGCGAAATTTCTTTTATCAGCTTAGTGCAATTCTAGCAATTTAATTGATTCACTGAATGTTCCTATCTATTCAATGAAATCCTGGCAATGCCTCAGCATCCATCATCTTTTTTTAGAAAGTCAATGAATATAATTTTTTCCCTGGTTTTGGTTTCTACTGTCGTATGTGTCGATTCTCTCAAAAGTGAGGACAATTTCATGAATAAGATAGATTTATACAAAGCAGTGACTGAATTTAGAAAAGAGTTGAAAGATGAGGGGCGCTATGAGGAATTTGTGAATTGGCTGCAACAAATTTTGTTGAAGGCGGCGAAAAACCGTGACGGTAAGTGCATCAAATCTTCGCTGAAATAGTTTTAAATCGCAAATGTCACTAATCGTTTTGTTTTGATTTTTCACTCCTACCGAAGATATGAAGTCCCATTCTAATGCAAGAAGTGGACGGACTCGAACTCTGGACCTTTTGCAACTCCACACTGAAGTGGAATACTTCTATAGAACCTATCTATGCAATCTCTAAGATCTGTCAGAATATAACTCATATTAGTTTAGCAGATTATATGCGGTTATATTGGGCGCCAGAATACGTTAACTGGCTGTTGTAATTATCTGAGGTTACAAAGTTGTCCTACATCGAATCCATGACTTCTGAAATTGAAGGTATGCGAGTTGGCAAAGTGGATCACGTCCCTTCTCACAAACACGTTTCAATCAGCTCTTATCAATTGATCAGCTTCCAAACGAGCATCTGTTCTGACTGAAATGCCCGAAGGGACTGCTCTTAGCCCAGTATTATTTTCGTGTTATTATATATTTATCACCTACATAAATTATTTAACCCAGGGATTTTTGAAAAGGAAAATCTACTTAACTATTTAGGGAAGATTGCGAAACATGTCATGCCTGCAATGCCATCAATACCCATCAATCATTAACCATCAACTTACATTTTGCAACAATGGAAAAGTATAGTGGTTATTCATCATTGTAATATATAAGTTGCGTGCTATTGCATGTATGCTCGAAAGCCTAAGAATTTATTAAAACTACAAGAACACTTACATGGGCAATCAATGCATCTATTATTGTGCATTTTGGACTAATATTTGTTACATGTACAAAGAATGAGAGTAAAACTAGCAGCTACATTGAGTTAAAGACTACAGTATTTCTCGTGCTATAAGACGCTTCTGATTATAAGACGCAGTATCAGTAAACGGATCTATTTTCACGTATGAGACGCACTGGATTATAGGGCGCACAAAGCGAAACAAAATTTCGGTAGTAGGATAGGTCAGATTTTTTTCAGATCATTTACAATAACTGTCAATATTACACGGAAAGTATATTCACTTATTCAATCACTCCTCTTCTACGAACCTATCAAACTCCTCGTCTTCGATGTCGGAATTTAGCAGTTGGGCGACAGTCTCATCAAACAAGCCTGGATCCGCCTCGTCATCATCCGATTCAGTCTCATTGTTTTTGCTTGGCTGTTCATTGATGATTCCGGCCTTCGTGAAAGCTCGGATGACAGTTGAGACCGATACCTTAGCGCATGCATCGACCATTGGCAGATAGCGATGTAACTAGCCCGGCGTTGCCTATCTGTCTTGGTAAATGTGTGCTCACCTTCTGTCATCCATTGCACCCATGCGGCTCGCAATCTAGCTTTGATGGACACCAATAGCCAACGGTTGGAGGTTTTTGGTCCAGGAATGACGACAAGCTCCGAATTGGTTTTCTTCACTTGGCTTTCAATATTTTCAATGATATGAGCGCACGGAGTCGTAGATCAATATGGCCGGAGACATGTGGAAAAAAGCCATCCGGTCTCCTGGCGCAAACTTCTCTAAGCCACTTTCTTATTTTCTCCTCGTCCATCCAGCCGAGGAGTTGAGCTTGACGATGATCTCAAGAGTAAAATTTTATTTTGGCAAAGTCTTCCTCTTAAAAATGACCATGGGTGGTATTTTCTGGCCACTAACCAAAAAACTACAGTGAAGGATGATTGATCTTTGCCATGCATTTCGTTGCATCATGAAATCAGAATGTAAAATGAAAAATCGTATAGCCTATACTACATGCACAACTTCACCGTTGGCATTTTCTAATTTGTAATTGATGGCACTAAAATTGCATAATAATGTGAAATAAAACTGCAAGCTCCTAAGTTAACTTAATGTAGGGTGCCCCACAAAAACCCAAATTTTACTTTTACGAAGTTTTCTTTTACTTGACGCTATATTTCATGTCAACTGGTTATGACTAGGTTTCAAAATTCACTTCTTAGTTAAGTACGTTCTCTAGTCGACAAATAAAACATGCCGACTGATGTATTAGGTTGACAGAATGCAATAGACATATTGCTGCATAGATTATTATGCCCCTCCAAAAACCCAAATTTTCCAAAAGTACTTTTATTTTGCTTCTTTCCTGGTAATTACAAGATAACAGGCCATTAAAACAAAATGACAATGAAGTTAAGAGTACATGTTCATGTTCCACAAATGAAATAGGTAATACATTAATAATGTTCACCATGCCTACCTTCAAGTTCGACACATTTGCGCTAGCGCTTGACCGAGGAAGAAGTACACTTTCGGAGGCAGTCAAGAGATTTACTGTCCCAAGAAATATTCAGAGCAAATATAGGTCAAGAAAACGGTTTTGGTGAGCTCGAAATTTTATTATGACGTACAAATTTTCGGCCGAAGCCGTTGTCAAATACAGCTTTAATGGCTACGCTAAATCATTCCGCCGTGGAGTGTCACTCAGATTGACAGTGTCAGAAGACCAGCAAATAGACGGCAAAAGATAATAGAAATATGAATGGAGCTGCCAATAAAACCAGATGACAATCAGCAGATCAAAAGACTTTACAAGGAAATAAAATGAAATCGATCAAAAAGGGTCATAAAAAGGAGGAGCTTTCAAAAAGGGGTCCTTTAAACATCCAATTGACGTCTACAACAACCACTCATAAGAATGTTACTACTTTCAAGAATATGCATCGCCTCAACAGATCGTCTGACGTTCGGATGCTGGACGTTTGAGCCAAGAACTTTCCATGACAAGGGCAATCTTTCAGTTTTTGCTTGCGGTTCACCAATGTTGTGAAAGCGTGATAGGTGTTTAAACACTGGAGAGTATTGATCTCTCAGATGCTCGCAAAATCTAGATTGTATAGCTCTGCAAGTCGCATCTATATATTTAACGTTGCATAGTGTGCAAAAAATCTCGTAGACTAAAAACTTTGTGAAGCAAGTGTTGGGTTTAGCAGCATACTTGCAGCTGAGACAGCTTTGTCGACATTTGTGAAGACTGCGTCTTGGCTGTAACGATTGGGAGAGAGGTAAGTTATTCCTGAAAATAATTTTCACATTTGAACTCAAACCATGTGATTGTATGAATCGCCGAGATTGACCAACAAATCTCTATCCAAACTATGGATGAGCATTTTTTCAAATCTCCAATTGTGTTGATGTTGTTATGATTGGCTTGCAAATGAGACAAAAATATACTCCATAATAGTCCATATCATGTAGCCAAGCAACCGTATCTCTCGCAGTGTGAGCTCTCGCTCCATCTTGTTGTCAAATGCAATTGTGTCTTCCCATCGTTGAATTAATGTCTCTGAACATTAAGGGGCACATTTCATCTCGATAGACATGTTGGTCAACAGTCTTCTTTTTCCTTTTGTATTCCGGAATTCCTTCTTGGCCAGTGGCATATCCTTCGACGAAGAATAGGTTTGTCAAGAAACAGCACCGTAGCACATCAATGATGATTGCTGTTTGTCTATCTGGACCATAGATCCTCTGGTCTTATTTCAGCTTTCAGATTTACTGCCCTGTAAATTCTTTCGTTTTGGCTGTTCAGCGGTGCCTTCAGATGGAACGATGCCTCATCTGAAAACCAGATATTATTCCATGGGAAGAATCATTTCCGCAAGAATTGATCAGATTTTGTGATTTATCCATTCTTGCTTCTCTGTGTGCAGCACGTAGTGCATGACATCTTGTTTTGCGAAAACATTTCAAAGAATATTCCTTTAAAATACGACATAGGGGAGAGGCGGGTTCATTGGCCACCCTGCGTTTTCTTAAAACCTATCTATCTTGCACCAGCGGTATTTTCAGAGAATCATCATTAGGGCAATACCAAAACGTGCCACAAATATCAACATCAGGAAATGGAAACTATGGTAGTCAGTGGTAAGTAAAAAAATCACACTCATTTTGAAAACTTTGCGACTTTACGAAAATGGGGGATCTTACGAGAATAATCGTGACCGAGATTAAAACGAATATTATTAACACTGTACCACCAGTTATGGTATTTCCCCTCAAAAGGTTTCTCCTGCTCGTCTCGTTCATGGAGCACCTGCTGGAACATTGGGAGTTAATTCAGCTACAGGGTCCGGATGGATGACAGCCGAAATTTTTTCGGATGACGTTCTCCCGCACATCGTGAAGCACACATGCGCAACGAAGGAGAGTCCTATTATCATTTTGTTAGATAACTATGCAAGCCATGTCAGCCTGCGCACAGTTTTGTATTGCAGAGAAAACGGCATCCATCTGCTGACATTTCCCCCACATTGTTCACACAGGATGCAGCCGTTGGACGTTTCCGTTTACAGCCCGCTGAAAGCTTTTTACAGAAAAGCTGTGCATGATTGGCAATTGGCCCACCCAGGGACTCGAGTCACCCTGTACGAAATGGGAGAGCTCTTTGGACGGGCGTACGATCTGGCATTTACTCGAAGAAACATAAGTAGCGGGTTCCGAGCAACGGGAATCTTTCCACTAAATTCAGATATTTTCGACGAAGCTGACTTTCTTCCAGCAAGTATGCATATTCCTCAGGTAAGCATTCCTGACGACGAGATGGAGCCTTCACGACCATCTAATAAAGTTGTCTCTCCTGAACCATCAGACCCTTACCCGTCCTACAAGTAACAGAACGGAAGATAGGACGTAAGAGGGGTAGCTCAACAGTGTTGACATCAAGCCCAGAAAAATTTCTTCTCGAAGAACGAGAATCTTCCAAACTGCAGATGTCGAAGAAGCCGAAAAGGAAACTACTGCATGTCGATCACATGACACAATTGTTTCGAGAAGAGAACAATGACCAGCTTGAGGAGGAAGAACCGGCGGAGAAGATAATAAAACGCGCTGAAATATCGGATAATTCCAAGGAATTGGACTTAAATGTTGGAGACTTTGCAGTGGCCACAGTGTCGGGAAAGTGTTCATCCCAAAACTATGTGTGCAAAGTGTTGCACATGTCTCCTGAAATAATGCTTATGTTCATGAGAAAGCGTGACCGTGAGCAAGTTTTCTTTTTCCCAGACATTGACGATGTTGCGGTAGCAACACTTGATGAAATTCTCATCAAACTTCCTATCCCATCGACAGGGTCAACTGCACGCTCCAGCAAACTTTACCGATTCGATTGCTCACTTGACTGTTTTAACTTGTAGACTACGCGTTGCTAGAGTCACGTATCGATCGGCATGCTATGAAAACTGTAATTCCAATTACAATAATTAATTGTGTGATCTAAAGAAGTAGGCCCTATCTGTAATTTTCTGTTTTTTATATTCATCTTTGTATAAATTACCCTAAATTTGAGACTTAATGCCTACATACAAAGATATTTTTTATGAAAATATTTTCTCTAACTAGTAATTTTGTTTTCAACATCAACAACGCTTACTGGTACCGGTACAGGTACAGTGCCGAAATGTCAAGTCGATAAATTCGAAAATTATTACCAACCAATAATTAGTATATATGATCTAGGAATTAGTATTCGAATATCAGTTGATAAATTGTCCTTCGAAACAAAACTAACTACCCGGCCAATAATCACCAACCCCCCGGCCAATGAAGACAACCAGTCGGCATCATTGGCCGCTTTCACTTTTTTACTCTATTTTTTAATTTTGCAAAAAGTATTACCAAGATCCAATCGGCACTCATGTATGTTGTAGTCTAATCTCACGGCTACAAAATGCATGTGGTATGTTGTCAATAGACCAAGCCGTTTCGATTATACAGCCTCCTGAAAAAAAACGGCCAATGAACCCGCCTCTCCCCTACAGTTCCTTTTGACAGTTTTAATTGGCTCAACAATTTGTCGTTGACTGCAATGTTTTCTTTCTGGAGAGTTCGATGGCGCAACTGCTAGAGCAGCCACATCGCCTCCAATTTCTGGCCCATACTTTGTAGATGTTCCCAAACCTCGCCTTCGTTTGCATGCATCATCGTCCCCTTCTTGCTTTAACCTTAATACTACGACATCAAACTGATACTGGGTGATTTTTCCGAAGAATTGTGGTAAAACATCAGAGCATTTTTTGTACCCCCAAGTTCAGTGTTGAGACTTAAAAAGAACGAAGACTTTTTCTTCCGACCATAGAAATTGACAACAATAAAACCTCTAGAATGGAAATTAAGCTTCATGCAATGCACAATAACGGCACATAAATCGCACGCATTTTCACTTAGATGCACCTGCCAACGTCTGTATCATTGGGTCAGAATCAGTCACATGAGTAAATCGAAGCTTTTAATTGGTTCTTCATGCCCCAACTTAGTTCCCTCGGATGTGCCGCGACCTTGAGTCAATTTCCATTCTAGCGAACTTCAGACAAACAATTTATTTCTATGCTTCCGACCGACTTCTCGTTGGAAGTCGCTAAGTTGAGGCACTGTCGCATGATGCTCGATCGTAAGCATGAAGCAATGCTATGTGTCACCGTCACCAACGTTATTAATATTCATCGATGTTTATGTTAACGTGTGATCAAAACGCTTATACTCGCAAACAACAAAAGAAGATATCTATGCAGTAAGATATCTATGGCATTCTGTCAACCTTGTGCATCAATCGGCATGTTTTATTTGTCGACTAGAGACTGTATTTAACTAGGAAGTTAATTTTGAAACCTAGCCATAACAAGTTGATATGAAATATGGCGTCAAGTATAAGAAAGATTCGTAAAAGTAAAATTTGGGTTTTTGTGGGGCACCCTGTATACTCCATTTTCTGCTTAGCCTTTTTCATTCACTTTTTGATGGTTTTTACAGCCAAATTGTCATGTGGTTTATTGTTTAAAAACGCAAGAGATAGCTGCAATTTCCATCAACTTATACACTTGGATTTGAAATATTGCATAGCACTTGTTAGTTGTTAGTTGTAGCTATGACAAGAAATCGGCGGCCTTCTTGTTTTCACTCCAGCCCCAAACGTCCGGTAGCCTGAACGAGTCTGTGTAGGGATCGAGGCCGAAAATGAGACTTTCACATACTCATGTACATGCTATGCCTACTGCGAATTCACGCGTCTGCCGAGTTCTACTTGGCTCCTCCTCTTGTCAGACATGATAGAAGTAAAGCACATGTTAATGCAATGGTACACAGACCGAGGTTTTGGTTAAAATGAAATTCTCTGCGTTCTTGCCAATGATCTGGAAAGCACTAAGTCTATATCCAAAATGTTTGACATGAAATGTCTTCAAATCATTTGTTATCATGTTCAGTGCCCTTATCTTTGAAGCTGAACATATTCAGATCTAGCAAGCCTTCCAATGTCGCAAACACAGGCATTTTGAGCAATTATATCCACATTCAATCACTTCCTTGCATACATTGCGGATGAGAGGCATGATAACAACGCATACCCGAATAGGATATTACCTGAAGACACTTCGTGTCATGAATTATGGCCATAGACTCAGTATCTCTCACGTAATCAGAGAAAACAGGGTTACCAAAAGAAATGTTGCCATTTTTACCAAAAAACTTACCAGTCTGCTTCCAATTGTATTTACACCACCAATTGTTACCAATTGTTTTTCTTTGATTCTGTCTGACAAGAGGAGGAACCAGTTAGACCTCGACAGACGCACAGATTTGTAGTTGACATAGGGGAGTGGTCCGCTCCCGATTCTCATATCTAAAGTGGCCCGTTGACAGAATTAGAATCGATGATGTTAAAATGACTCACTCCGACTTCGACCTTTGAGAGGTGCCTCTAGGGGTATCTCTTAATAGGCGGATCCTCCTTAGAATTTGCAAAACCATTAATTGAAAACTAAATGAGCAATATGATGGCACAAAAATTTACATTCGAATGATCCAAGCATGCTACTTTCCTAATGAATAACTTTCTCGCATAAGCGCAAAATGGAAGCCAAGCATGCTTCACTACACAATATACCACGCTAGTAGTAATAAAACGGCGAACACTCGATCAGCGCGCCCCCCCTCTAGAACGACAGAGGTTGTGGTCGGCCGCCGTGGTGCTTCAAATCTGACTCCCCCCCTCTGGAACGACAGAGGTCTGTCGTGGTGTGCCGGCCAGGTGGGTCCGAAAGGTTCGCTGACGTCCCCCCCTCGATAAAACGACAGAGTGTCGTGGTGGACTTGGGCGACCGCCAGGTTTTGACTTGAGTCTATAGTGTGTTATGATTTTCGTGAAATCTGATGAATGTTGGGTTGAAACTGGGATGTTTCGAGTGGAAGCAGTGCTTGGATGGGAAAACGGAGGCCAGTTTCGCATTCAGCGTGAAATTCTGCATCTGTATGGTGAATTTGAAAGCAATCGGAGAGAAAATGTTTCGCTGACGTCCCCCCCCCCTCGGCACCGACCTTCCAACTTTGCTTCTAGTGGACGGATTTTGTCGTGCAATAGCTCGTTTGAAAGCTAAGAGTGAGACAAATTCACTGAAAGAATCGGCTTGTTCATATCTGTCTTCGTTTAGATGTGAGACACCATTTAAGATTTTGGGAGATTGGCGAAAAACGACAGAGTTAGAATTTTGGACGTTTTGGGCTCTAGCGTCAAAACGAAGCATCGGAGAGCAAAACGGATTTCAGATTTGGAATCAGCGTCAAATTCTCTATCAACATGGTGAGTTTCAAGTCAATCGGAGAGAAAAATTTTTCAACATTTTTCGAAAAAACGACAGAGTTAGAATTTTGGACGTTTTGGGCTGTAGCGCCAAAACGAAGCATCGGATGGGAAAACGGATTTCAGATTTGGAATCAGCGTCAAATTCTCTATCAACATGGTGAGTTTCAAGTCAATCGGAGAAAAAATTTTCGCTGACGTCCCCCCCGGCACCAAACTTCCAATTTTGCTTCTAGTGATCGTAGAAAGTCGTGCAATAGCTCGTTTGAAAGCTAAGAGTGAGACAAATTCACTGAAAGAAACGGCTTGTTCATATCTGTCTTCGTTTAAATGTGAGACGCCATTCAAGATTTGGGAGATTGGCGAAAAAACGACAGAGTTAGAATTTCCCAAGAAACAGCTCCAGCGGGCGAATGAAGGCTCGGATTGGTAAACGGAGGCCAGTTTTGGAATCAACTTGATGTTATTGTCCAATGAGGATCATCATTCAATGAGAATCAAGCAGTTCTATATAAATAGCGAGCCTTCCACAGTGAGAATCATTCCATCGTTGAATCGCACGAGTGACTGACGCACATTTTCTCTCTCTCTCTATTCTATTATCCAACTAAAATGGTAAGTCGCTACTTCCCTCCCTCTCCTCCCTTAAACGTAAACTTAATACAATCTTTTTCATTTTTAGGCATCTACTCCATCTGCTGCACTAGTAGGACAAAATGGCGGTCAAACGTTACAAGGTTCGCTACGATCAGATCATCTAAAACTGAGGCCAGTGGAAGAAACGACCATGGTACATAATCCTACACCGCTACAGCGTAAATTTAAACAAGTCTTGCGTTATGACGATCATAGCGTAGTTCTCCAAACGGGAATGCTCCCTTCCACGGATGTCAAGATAATGCACAATCAGTATGCGGACTACATACTGATCCCCGTAAGTCCGTACATTCGCCACCAACTTGATATTATTGAGGAGTACGTGACATTAAATATGGACATTCCTACTCCTCTTGCTCAAGAGTGGAAGGCGAGAGATGACAAGGATACTCCCTATAGAAAGATTTGGGATGGTAATCAAATTTGCCTACCGGTATAACATTGGTGTACTTACTATAAGAAGGAGGGAGATCAATCAACACCCATCAGATGTGATGATCTCGGAGAAGGTACTTGGGATATCCTTTTCAAAGTGAATGGGCTATATTATGGTCAGCACAAGGATAATAAAATAGCCTCTCTCTCCATGCATATGGAATCCATCCTATATATTCCAAAACCACCCAACGTGGACGACATAATTGATCAAATCCTTAACAGCAGTGGTACGAAGCGCAAGTCGGAGAAGAATGCTGCTTCAAAACGCAAATCAAAGAAGGAGAATTACTAGTCCTTTCCTAACTCTACACTATGACAATTCGCTTATGTGCTTTGAGTGTCGTAGACGTGGTCTTATTAGATACATTTTACTTCTTCGTTGCCATCATATCATTTGTGTATTTTGTCGTGAAAAGCATCGATGTAATTCTTCATTTTGTAATATGTTATAGAACGTTTCCTTAGATGTGTAAATTTCCGTTTTAGGCTTCTATCATCATTTTTATGGATTGTGAGGGTGAACCTGTACAGGAGCTCAGTGCTGTTGCTATGAACAATTGGACATATCAGATTGTCAGTGTCTATCATCAACATGCCAACTGCAATCCCAATGTTGATCAATGGGCGAGAAAACACATTCATGGACTTAATCTGAAATATTTGCAAGACTATGGCTTTTCTTGTGAGAGTGCTCTTCTTATTGACTTTAAACGATGGTTAGCTGCTTTCAATGTTATACGCATCTTTTGTAATAATCCTGGTAAGGAGAGGAAAGTATTTCCCAATCTAATCATTGATGATATTTTGCTTCCACCTTGGGATAGTAGAGTGAATCAACATTATCATGAAGTCACGAAACGTTTTAAGGATTTGTCTGCTTCTATTTTGTCTGTTCGTTGTAGTAGCTACGTTCATAACCAATGCTTCTTTCCTCCTTACCTCAACACTGCCAAAGTCCTGTATGGTTATCATTGCTCGCTGTATGATAGTTACCAGCTGTATCTATTTTATCTCTTTCAAACCATTGATTTATAATGCATGCTTGTTACTATTATTCAATAAATGTTACTATGAGAAGAGTTGTTGTTTTCCTGCAATGGATGGGTTAGATAAAGGGCGATCATGTCTTTCTCAAACGACTGCGGAACATTACATTTTCATAGGCAAAGTTTAAAAGGAGCTGTTCAAGATTATGTGATAAATTTTCATAAAGATGAGACCGACATCAAAGCAGTGGTCGATGATGCTAGCACTCTATTTCTAGAGTTAATGAATACATTCTCTGATAGCATTGTCATGGCGCGATTAGTTGCGAAAATTAAGTTTAGTCATTTTGGAAAGGAAGAGGTGGAAAGTCGCTCTTTCCATTTTGCCTTTATTCAATGGAAGTGGTAGATCACCCCGAAGAATTTTTTAAAAGACATATGATAAAAATTGCTGAACGTCTTAACGCATTTAACCATCATGGCAGCAGTCTAGTGATTGAAGCGATTTCAGATATTCACATTCAACTTTCTATAAAGAAAAATTGAAAATGCAGTGGTACTTGATTGTAGCACAACTGGTTTTCGAGCTATGCCTGCTCACTCTCGAAGTATATTCCTTCTGTACATGCGTCTATTATTTAGAAAAGGCTAGCAAATTCATATCTTCAAAAAGACTTGCTATAGACATCAGTAACGGTGACACTATGTGTTGCGATGTATGTAAGCGAAAGGATGGAAATGAAAAGCGCACCTTCAAGAGATGTAAGCATGCTTTTTGTCAACGCTGTTTCATACGTAATTGCATTCAACTTTGCCAATGTAACCACTGTGATATTGCTCATTTCGAGTGTCACTTATGTCGCAATAGTAAGCGCCTATGCAAATGAGGTAAAGACAGGTTTTAGCAAAGACTAACACGAAAAAATGACGAAACGTAAAAGTCAAAAGTCTTCAAAGTTTTCTTCAGCCATTCAAGCTCTCCGACGATTAAAAGCAAATCAGCGGTACAATGCTATACGACATGCTAACGATAAATTCATTCGTGAAATTATTTCTCATGTGAGGAAGTTGAGGACGAAGAAATTAGCACCAAAACAACGAAAGTTACTTAAGCGATATGCTACGAAATTGCGTTTCATCTCCAATCCTAAAGTCACCCTTCAAAGAAAGAGGGAAACTCTAACACAAAAGGGCGGTTTCCTTCCAGCGTTACTACCGATGCTAGCTCCTATCGTGGGTAACGTATTGGGTAATATCTTTGGCTCTAGACGTTAATTATGCAAATGTTGAATCTCAAAGTATTAAAATGGATTTCAGACTTCAATGTGATAAAGTTCTGACTGTATCAGGTCCATCTCATGCAGGTAAAACTGTTTTCACGCTGAATTTATTGGATAAAAGAAGGGAGTTGTTTAAGGAACCTATCAATCGAGTGATTTGGTGTTATGGTATTTATCAACCGTCGCTGTTTCAGGAATTGCAAAGTCGCAACTTTATTCGACATGATGGAATTATTCCAGTGGATAAACTTCAGTCTAATGATGTTGTTGTATTGGATGATTTATTAAAAGAAAGTAAGAATTCAAAAGATGTTACAGATATGTTCACTCGCGCAGCACATCATAAAAGGTGCTTTATCATCTATATCACACAAAATTTGTTTCCTGATGGAAAAGAAGCTCGTACACGAAACCTGAATACACACTATTATGCTATTTTCAAGAATCCGCGAGATAAAAGTCAATTTGAAATTTTAGCGCGACAACTTGCACCCAGAGGATCAAAAGCCTTAATTGAAATTTTTCAAGCAGCTACTGAAAAACCATACGGTTACTTATTCATTGACTTTACGCAAGAGTGTCCCATGATTATCTACAAACCATGAGTTCTTATTCTCGCATGATTGTTATTCCTCAGGATGAATATGTACAATTGACTGCCATGCAGCAAGTAAAGCAACCTCTTGCAAATCAAATGTATAAGAAAGAAATAGATTATCAGCAAAATGTTCACATCAAAGATCCACATCGTGCTGTATTATTACAATCGGAAACTGTTGAGCAATGGAAAAACTTGAAGAATAAGATGCGTGACTCTGTATCGACTGCTACACCTTTAGCATCTCGCGCACATGCCATATCTCTTTTCAATAGTATTGAACCCCATCTCAATGTAAATGATAGAGGAGAAATCATTACAGATGAAAATAAAGTGATTGATGCTTCACGTTTTGAAGACTTGATTCAGTATGCGACACGTAGAAAGCGCCCTCAGGGCTATGTTCCACCTGGTTGGTCATACTTTCTTAAACTATTGAAAAAGCATAATGTGCCAAAATTTGCTTTGAATAATGAGACATTGAAAGAACTTGATTCAACAGTGGCTACTGCTCCAATGCTTCAGACGATGAAAATGCCAACAAATTGGTTTAAGACGTCACCTGCTACATCCCCTCCCACACTCACTAAGCAAACAAGAGGAAGAACTCGACGTAGATCTACATCATCACTAAAACTAGTAAAAGGAAAACGTAAAACAGCTCCTCCCAGGAAATACATGTTCTCAGACTATTAATATGAAGCAGATGTGTTGCTTGTCATGTAATGAGCCGCCAGAGGTGAATGTCGTTGTCACTTGCACTTGCTGCGCCAGCTCTCATAATGAAACCCCTAAGCAATGTGAACACGATCGCAAAACCGCTAAAGCTAAATGCTGCAGTTGTTGTAAATGTAGAAAGGCAAGAAAACAAAAAGATGAGGAGGAAAAAGAGTCAGTCGTCATCGACTGAACGTTTGAAGTCAATCTATTATGATGTAAAACATCCGGCAGGATTTGCATCTATCAAGAAATTATCAAAAGCGAGTGGTCTTCCACAATCACAAGTGAAACGATGGTTAAAGGGTCAGGCTACCTATGCACTCCACAAACAAGCGAAAAAGAAGTACCGCACCCGCCATTATATTGTTCATGACATCGATGAACAGTGGCAAGCAGATTTGTGTGATGTCGCCTCCAATTCAAAACATAACTCGGGCAATAATTTTATTTTAACCGTCATTGATATTTTCTCGCGTTATGCGTGGGCTCAACCTTTAAAAACTAAAGAAGGGAAAGGAGTAGCAAAAGCATTCCAAACAATTTTTCGAGAAGGTCGCATTCCAAAAAGAATTCAGAGTGATCAAGGAAAAGAGTTTGAAAATCAGCATGTGACAAGATTATTTGAGAGGCATGACATTGAGTTGTTTAGTGTAAAGAGTGCTTATAAAGCTGCACTCGTTGAACGTTTTAATCGCACATTAAAAAATCGCTTGTGGCGACATTTTACTGCCAACTTGACACAAAATTGGACAAAGGTTCTACAAGATACACTCCATGCCTACAATCACTCTATCCATCGTTCTATTAGACTCAGACCAGTAGATGTAAATGCTGACAATGTAGATAAAGTGCGCGAATCATTCCAACGTAAACGCACTCATGTGAAAAGTGATGTGAAAATTGGTGATAAAATTCGTATCTCAAAAGTGAAAAGTGTTTTTGCTAAAGGGTACCTTCTGAATTGGACAGAGGAGGTATTTACAGTATCAAGGATTAATCAAAAAGACTCTCCCACCACCTACAAGTTAAAAGATTACGATAATGAAGAAATTGAGGGTAGCTTTTACCGCGATGAGATAGAGGTAGTCACTGAAAGTGAAACATATTTGGTAGAGAAAATCATTCGATGTAAAAAACGGCAAGGTGAAGAATGGTGTCTTGTTAAATGGGCTGGCTATCCTTCAAGTATGAACTCTTGGATGCGTCGTGCCGACATCTTTCATCTAAGTGATTGACAGTGATTCATGCAAAATTGTAACTAACAATGTTTAGGGTTTGAGCTATGAATCCAACTGCCTCATTTTATTCACGACCCTCCTATGTAAGTGGTGGAGGACAAATTTACATCGGCGCTCGCCGCCAACGTGGAGGTAGCATACTTGGTGCACTGAAATCTGTTGTAGCATCTCTCATATCCAATGTCGGAAGATCTTTAAAACGAAATGTTTTAAGTAATGCCGTTGGCTTTGCTGGTGATGTTGCTAGTGATCTTTCCAGAGGTAAAAGTTTTAAGAGCAGTTTGTTGAATCGTGGGAAGGAACGCGGTTTAAAAACATTGAAGCAGACCTTTGCTGGTGTTACTCAAGGAAAGAAATCGCCTAAACGAGTGAATAAAGGAAGAAGGAAACATCGCGGAGCTGGTAAGGTGCGATCTTCAGTCAAAAGGCATTCACGCAAACGTCGCAGAGGCTCTAATCATTCATCAGGCGCTGAACGACGACGCTGCTATAACTTCTAATCATGGAGTGTAAAACTTCTGGTTTTTGTTTGTTTGATCAACAAGCCATACAGACAGATATTCTTAGTTCAAGTATTGTAGATTATCATCCTCGAACAGCTGAGAATGCTGGCCCCATTGAATTTGTTATTTTTGGTGGTAGTGATGACTACATAGATTTGAGTTATGCGATGGTTGATTTGAGGTTTAGAATTCAGCAAGCAGATGGAACTGCTATTGACGATACACATAAAGTTGGACTGAACAATTTACCATTGACTACATTACTTCGCGATGTTTCTCTAACGATTGGAGAGCAGCAGGTGGAAGGTGGTCAAAGCGATTATCCCTATAAATCATATTTCAATCATGTATCACAGTTTCATCCAGCAGCACAAAAAAGTCATATGGAAGCCATGGGATGGTACAGAGATGAAGCAGGAAAATTTGATGCTGAAACAAACAGTGGCTTTGTAAAGCGATCTGCTATGATTAAAGATAGCAAAGTATGTCAGCTATATGGTCCGCTGAATTTAGACTTCTTTAGACAGTCAAAGTTTTTACTCTGTAATACCAGCATGCGACTCAAGCTGACATTGAATAAGCCTGAATTTGCGCTGAATGCATTTGCTAAAGTTGACAATTTTAGAATTCATGTGGAAGATATTGCACTTTACATTCGTCGAGTAGTGCCGAATCCAAGTGTCATTAGAGGGCATGCTGAAGGTCTTAACCGCCAAAATGCCATTTACCCCGTTCAGCATACAAAGCTTCTCACCTTTACAATTCCGAAAGATCAAAAGAGTTTCATGAAAGATGGCCTCTTTCCATCGGAAGCACCGAAGCTCCTCATGGTGGCAATGGTTGAAAATGATGCATTTAATGGTAATATAAAGAAAAATCCTTTCAATTTTAAACACAATCAGTTAAGTGAAATTGCTTTACGTGTAAATGGTGTGAGTCATCCTGGCCCACCCTACAAACCAGATTTTGCTGCGGATCAATTTATGCGCAGTTATGTTGATTTTATGGATGTCTTTGGCTTTTACAATACGGATGACACCAACGGACTCACTATGAAAGAGTTTAAGAGTGGATATACTATTTATGCATTTGATTTGACTGCTGACAGCGATATTAGTGCACCCTATCGTCAAGCGAACGTGCCTCATAATATTCGTTTGGATTTGACGTTCAAAAGAACACTACCTGAGACGATCAATGTATTAATTTATGCAGTCTTCGATTCAAACATTGAAATTACAAAGTATCGTGACGTGATTCTTCAGTATAATCGTTAATGAGTTGGTTGACTGCTGACGATATTAAGACTAAAGTGCAGCGTAATGCAGACGAAGCGACGTTGAAAGCTTTCGATAATGTCTATTCACTCGATACCTTACCACCTGCAGTAAATCACTATCCCATCTTTATTGTGCTAAACACTCATTCGCAGAATTTAGGCGGTGAGCATTGGAAAGCGATCTTTATTGGAAAAGACCGACGTGGTGAACTATTTGACTCTCTTGCTCAACCTCCAAATATACCAACACAGCAGTGGTTGAGAAAACATACGCGTCAATATCAGCGAAATGAACGCATACTACAACATCAACTTTCATCAACGTGTGGTGCTTTTATACTGTACTTCATCTTAAAACGTTTATATGTATCTCGATTTGTATCTGTTATTCAAAACTTTTCATGTAATCCATCCTCTAATGAAAAAATGATTTGTAAGTTCTATCATGATTTGAAATAAAAACATCATGTTGGAAAAATTGTTTTTTATTTTACAATCCGCTGGGTACGTACATACTCGATGAGATAGTCTAGGATCACATTTGCTTGTACATGAGATTTTAGTCCAGTAATGATCACTTTACCATTATGAAAGATTGCCACATGCACAGGTAACCAACAACTAATGAGAGCTGCAGGAAAAAGTTCGGGTTCATAACACAAATTGTAACTGCTGGTACGAATCTTCAAAAATGATACACTTTCACTCAATTGAGTAGAGATCACCATATTTTCCACAGTCAGATTCGACATCACACACCTCTCCCTCTTCCATATCCGACGTAGTAGTCTCTGTAGCTCTAAGCGCATTGACTGCGCCGATGAATTAGAAAGGGCGCCGAGAATCTGTACAGTTCCATTTGGGAAGAGTTGAAGATTCCGTGAATTGCTCATCTTCACCACTAACATTTGAGGTCAGCCCGGGTAATACTTGCTGTTTGGAAGGTGTTGGTGTAATGTCGTGAGATCGATTTTGGTGCAGAGTCTGAAGCGACGGAGAATGTTGACGATGGTGTAGCGATGGCGCTTCATGATGAAAAAATGAGTAAATTGAGCGATGTACCTTCCTTTTATACTTTTCCCAACTACCTTGATGAAATGTGAAGTTAGTATGAAGTTGGGAATGATAGAGTTGAATTCGCCGATTGTTGACGCGCAACCATATTCGATTTCCAATACGTGAATGTCTTTTCATATAGAAGTATTTCAAATCCTTCATGATATGATGTAGAGATTGAAAATGACGATAAGATAAAGCAAACTCTCTTCTCACATTTCCAGTTGAATCTTTAAAATAGACGTTTCGATCATGATCCGTTTCAATACGTTGTAGGGAATCTAATTTCCAACTCATGGTGTGTGGTAGTCATGTCTGATTAAAATTTGCATAGTAGGGCGATGAACTCACGACGAATAAATGTCATGATGGAGCGATGTATGTATCTTCTATACTTCTCCCAATTGTATTTGCGAAATGAGAAACAGTTTGCGGAATGAGAATGGCAGATTTGAATTTCATTTCTGTAATGTTGAAGCCAAACTTGATCACCCAAGGAGATGAATCTTAATGTTTCAAAATATTCCAAATCCCTCATGATATCATTGAGGTTGACAAACTGTCGCCATGTTAATGTAATACCTCTTGATGTATGACCATGAGAATTTTTGAAATGCACGTTTCCATCACGATCAACTCTGATATATTGTAGAGAGTCCAAAATCCAAGTCTTCATGATGTTATGCAAAGCCGCAGATCAGCAATATAAAATGTCGTTTTATCATATTTTGCTTAGCAATGCGGCTACAAAGAGATTTGCTAGTAATCGAGCCGCACTCTTTTCTACACCCATTGATCATACACAACAGCTAAATGGAAAGTGGGAAGTGGGTGTCACTCAACTTGTTCATAGCAACTGTGTCTATACTTTTAATCATGAAGTGATGACGATCAATGTGAGGCGTGCAGAGGCTTATCAGTGTGAAGAAGGTTGTAGAGTTTACATTCCACAGTGGCCAAAGAAAGATCTCTTATCATTTAAAAAGTTTGTATATGATTTCCTGAATAAAGAGGGTAGACACATCATCCATTTTTCTCCGCACAATGATGATCATAATTATGTACATCATGTAGTTGAGAAAGATTGGATTGTTGGTTTAAGTCCAAGTTTAAGAAATGATTTAGGTTACCTCGCTAGCGCCTTAACAAGCTATGATAATTATAACGTTAATTACCACCCAAGTGGTTGTAAAGATTTGATTTACAAAGAGAAAGCTTTTTATGTGGATCTTATTCCGAAAAATGAAAAGACATTGCTGAAGAAGATTGTGATTAAGCCAAGAACGACAAACAAAACTCCTGAAACATTAGTGAAGAAATTTAATTTTATCCTTCGAGTTGATGGTAAACAGGTGGCAACATTGACTTATACGAAATCAACGGATCAAATCGTCATTAGTAAATTAGATGATGATGATGATCTAGTATTAGTTTGTTCAGAAGATTTTCATCAGTTCTTGCGACATCGCTCTGCAGCCGCTCATGGAAAATTTGATATGCGCTATTTGAAATGTGATGGATCAAATCAAGTTGATACAGAATGGTCGGTATCTTTATACAGAAACTGTGTAGAGCCTTTGAGTGGAATCTCACATAGAACAAGAGTGTTGACACCTCGCATGATCACTTCAGTTAAGATGGCAATAGATTATTTGAATGAAGTGATTCAAGATGAACATATTTCGTTTTCTGAAAAAGAAGGTGTGCCATCTCTTTGTGTTAGCGGGAAAAAAATTGAGCTGATCATGGACAATACCCTAAAGGACATTTTGGGCTTTGATCAAAATACGTTTAAAAGTGGTACTGTAACAAAAGCTAGCGCGCATCTATCATTATCGCGTCGTATTAACTATTTTCAGTTATATTCCAATATTGGTGAAGATGTGCGTGTGGGAGATGCTGAAGCTCCACTTTTAGCAATGATACCATAACAACCAAAAAGCTGCAGTATTTTATCTGAGCATACTTTTAAGAAAGTGCATTATACAGACTTGGAATCAAACTATATACCACAGATTGATATTGCCATATATGACGATGCTGGTGCGTTGATTCCTTTTCATAAAGACGCTGTGACAAGTATCACACTCCATTTCCGAATGAAGAGTTAATGCAAACGCATTCATATTTTTCTCCAATGTGAATAATATGGAAAGTGAAAATAAGGACTCGTTTCTAATCTACTTGCCCAGTAATGCCTCTATGAATAAATTTCCCAAAAATAAACCATCAGACTATCGAGTAGAAGTAAATCGCCCACTACATTTAGAAGGAGAATGGGAGGTTGGCGTTTCTAGTATTTGCTATGATAGCAATATACAGAATGTGAATGATGTGAAGCAATGATATTGACTCCTCGCATCCATGATTGAATAAAGATGAATAATGCATTCCAGTTCCCATACAATTTAACGTCAGATGGAAAGGGGAACTATGAATGGATTCAGATAAAATCAGATTATTATGGTCCATTTGGGAATGAGAAAATTATTAAGGCATTCAATAGTGGTAATACTTCCATCATGAAGAATAAGGATCAGAAAGTTTATGAGTTTACTATCTATCATTGGAGTGGGAGACAGTTCCTTCGCTTTCATTCTTTTACTAAAGGTGTTACACTGAGGTTGGATAATGAATTCTATCCACATCTCGGCTTTGGCCATGGACTACATCTAACGTCAATTGCTACTGCAAATGTCAAAAAAGTTTATTCAAATCGAATCAACAAATTTCAGTATAAATTTAAAATATTTGATGAAGATGTTGTAGAATGCGAAGAACGCATCATTTTGAAAAAGCGTGGTGTTCAACCTTTATCACTTATTGAGTTAGTAAAACGATGGAATGAGACTGTGGGTAAGAAGTATGGAGAGAAAATTATGGCGGACAAAAATAAGTTGGTTATTCAGAAATATAATGACAAACTTACAGTTTATTTCTCTCCAACCTTGCGTCATTTTGTAAGACATCCAACACCTATTATTGGAAGCGGTTTGGTTGATGCTTCTCATGAATATTACACTAAAGCTGATTCAGTTAATGATGAATGGTGGGTGGACATCTATGGTGATCGCATCAAGAAAATTTACCAGTCTTATGAGGAATCTAAAGTTGCTATCAATATAATGCCGCGTCTATATCATACAGTTGAAAGCTTCATTCATGTAGTAAATCCTTATATACAACAGAAGTTGAAGCATGTGATGAAAAGTAAATATGATGTAAAGACACACCACATTTCGTTTTCAATTGAAAATCAACGCGTTGTTCTGAAACTGGGCGATGACATTCAATGTCAATTGAGTAAAAATTTGAAAAAACTCTTTGGTTTTTCAATGCTACAAACTGTGTTTACTGCTGCGCATACGATTGGTATAGAAACGCCAATGACACTTGATAAACATGAACAGCACCTTTACATTCAAAGTGATTTGATTCTACCTGTTTCTGTTGGTGAGAAAAAAGAATACACTTAACGTGATTTCATTCATGATAAAGACGCTTCATATGGAATAGTCGAGAAGATGTTTGAATCTATTTTCTATCATCCCGTTGTCAAACAAACTATACCCTCTATTGCTATCAAAATTACCAATGGTTTACAAGAGTGCATCCATGTGAAAGATACTAAATCCCTCGTAACTTTAGTGTTTCGGAAAACAAAGTGAAGTCATTGTGATATGTTTATTGAAATAAAAATATGTGTATGAAAAGTCTTTTCACAGATATAGGGGAATGGGCTGACTGTAGGCATATATTCACAAGGAAGAAACGATCTCATGCGATACAGAAATCAACATGAAAATACTAAGTTAAGGATGATTATGCTAAGACGTCTCCTGAATGTGGTAGTGTGAGTTTAATTCTTTTGGGTGGTGGTATGTTTGTGTCAGGATGTCCATGTGGAAGAGATATGTTATGTTCTAACCAGCACCTCTTATCCTCCCATGCTGAAAGCGCCCGTTTCCTAAAAGTATAAGTTTTGATCTCATGCGACTTAGATTTTAAGATTGTCATATTGACAAACGTTATATTTTTATTTCTATAGGCTTTCCTGAAATTTTTATGTTTCATGTTAGAGACCAATGATCTTGATTTGCCTTTAGCACGCTTAATACTATCGTCGCTATCCTTTAATTTCATACTGTACATTTTTGGTCGGAGGAGAATCATTTCATCTATTTCCTTCCCTGCTGTCTCATCCTTAAAGCAGCCAAGTTTGCCTTATTTTTGATGGAGTAGAGTGGATGATCAGTAGGATAATTTGATGTATCAAAATACCTTTCTAAAGATTTTCCTACTTCATTGAAATTTAAATCTTTTTGAGTGGTAATACCTAAGAAGAAACTATCTGTATCACCACCCAACAAACGAACCTCTTTTACGAGAGGACATGGTTTTAGTATTTTATAAAAGAGTTGGTACATTTCAAGCTTAGAGTAATCTAGTACAGCTTGGCCAATATAGATGGGCTTGCACAACTCAACTTCAGATTTTATCATTTTAACACCTACAAGGTCGTCATCGATAATGTCTCTATCGATGAATAGAGGTGATGAGATCAATTATTTTGGTCATAATACTTAAGATGAGTCTGATCATCGCCTACTAATTTTGATTTTAACCTATGTTTATTTACAAATGTGAGACCACCGCAAATTCCTCGCTCAAATAAATTATACATCTCTGGATCTTGTAAGAGATGAATGGTCTCACCAGTCATTTTAAAAGCAGACTTAAATGACATGGCTGGCAGACTGACAAAGTGGACGGGATCTAACTTATCTTCTTCTAATGCCACTCTTCGAAACTCCTGAAATACATCAGTCAGCAAAAATACATCTAACTTAAGATAGGCAATCATATATTCGCCAAATGTATGGCAGTCAAATTTTATCCATGCATCTTGTGCATGATCATAATCTTCGGTCTTACATTCTGCGCCGGTCAAATCATTTTTAAATTTATCTATGGGTGGAAGAGAAGTCTCGCCGAGTTTACTAATCGCATCAAAATATGCATATGGAAAGACTCCTTTCCGTGTGATGACTTCATC
Organism: Prostheceraeus crozeri; assembly: GCA_907163375.1. NCBI lineage: Eukaryota > Metazoa > Platyhelminthes > Polycladida > Euryleptidae > Prostheceraeus > Prostheceraeus crozeri. The sequence goes on from CAJQUW010010027.1 coordinate 454,601, forward strand.
GGTTAGATTTGGATATTGTTTCTTAAGATTTTGTGTTAGTGGAAGAGACTTTAGATTTTGTACGAGAGAGGCCAGTGATGCAGTCATAAATTGGTAGGAATCTAAAAATTTTATATCAAAATAGACCGTCTTATTTTCTTTAGTTTTATCGACAGGCACTTTTGCTGTCATGGCCATAAACTTCTCTCTCGTTTGTGCTATTACATCAAGCTTCCACTCTTTCATTTGACCTAAACCTCCTTTTATTATCATATGGCTGTCGTAGCCCTTGAAATTATGGAAAATGACGGGTAATGTACGCCGTTTCATCCTAAGTGAAAAATTGCATTTTGAACATAGCGCGTTTCTAAATTTACCAGTGATGTGATCATGGTCGCGCACTTTCTTAATCTAATCATCAAATGTTTTACTACATTTGAGGCAAACGTTGCAACTATCAAATTTTGCTTGATCATCTGCTGTCATATGCAATGATCTGCGATAGAGTTCACCATCATACTTTTGTTGAAATTTTACAGCCTGTTCGAGGAATTGTAGGAATTGGTAAATACAATCCTCACCTTGCCAGACGTGCATTTTATTTTTTCTATTTTGGAAATGGTCATGCCATACTTCATAGCAGGAAATGGCTGCTGCTCGATGGGTGTTATCATCGATATAGCATTCGATGTCAGCATAGATGACACGAAGAGGACTTAGTTCATCGCCATTCTCTCTATATGAAAACTCCTTATCTTTGGGCATGCGCTCCATTTGTAGTTTACCTCGCTTACACCATTCGTAATGAGTTTCAAATTTATTTTTACTCCTAAAGTTGCGAATGCATCTGTCACAGTAATAAATCTCTGATGAGCTAGAATTTCTTAGGTGGTGGTATAAGCGAGAAATTTTGGGAATACCGCAGTAGTGCCATTCCTCACTATCATCCTGTCTTACTAATAAAAGGTTGACAACGCGGTCATAACAACTCGAACGCGAGTTGTAGCGGACACCCTTCAATCCCTTTTCCCAAACATGGAGAACTATTTTGATGTTGTTCAATTTTTCAAATTTTTCTATATCTTTAATTTTCATATCTTCACTATTGCAGTCATCAAACTTTAATTCATTCTCCCACTGTTGACACTTACTCTTACGGTATCGGCTATACTGTACATCATTATAGTGGAGAATGGAGAGGACGGCATACTTAAAACATTGCGATTCGCAATCTATAGAAATGATTACTGCTTTATTTCTTAAATTTTTCGGAAGTTTAAAGGAGCCTCGTCCAGAGTAGTTCTCTAATAAAGTGATTTTAATCATGGCGGTCTCAATACCATCAAAAACGAGTCCACTATCACGCTCGTTAAATTTATCTGTGTTTAATTTTAACCCTTGGATATGAAAATTTATCCAAGACTCATAGTCTACAACTTCGGTTGCAGGAGAGGAGGGCATGTGAAACTACTATGTCTCTACTATTTGACCAGTATGGTGGTCGATTTTTACATATTTTATTTTGAGATAGATGAGCGCCTTCATTCTAAAATTGACTAAATTGTTGAAGAGCGCACCAATCAAAGATGAATTTTGATGAAACCATTCTTCAAAGTCAGTAATGGTTTCTGAGGATTCCATCTGGTAGTTCCTCACTAAATTATTTATCGACACTTCAGAGAGTCGGATAGAGGAGGTGCTGTTAGTATAACTATCGTCATTGTGTGTATGTCGAAGTCTATGTGAAGATAGTTCAAAATGTGACTCAAAAGACTGAATGCATAAATCGCAAGAAAAGGAGACATCGTTAACAGAATCATCCCCACCTTCGCAGATTGATGCTGACTTAGGTCTACAAACACCTCGCTTGATGTGTCGGACGAGATCACGCTTCCTCGTGAAGATGTGTCCACAGTCAGCACATTCCCGATCGTTGCATTCCCGCGACAATGTTGACATGGACTTGCTCGAGATGGGACTGGTATCACCTGAAAGAGAAATCATTCTATCATCTCTGTTCAAGTCTCAGTGTATTGTTACAACCTACCTTGACTCAACAACTCTAAACTTTCCTCGAGAAGGGAGGGCGTTGGTGATGAAGTTGATGCCTGAAATTGAGGAAGATGCCATTAGCCACACGTTTGAGGGAGATGACTGATGAATTCCTTAACTTACCATTTCAACGAAATCAAGTTTAAGGTTGATACTTCAACAAGATAGAGACTTCACTCAAATTTGGAATTCTCGAGAGAGCAGTTGACTTGTACGCCTCAAATATAGAATTCGTTAGAGAACACTTCACTTATACGTCTCAAAGACAGAGTGAAATGACACAAATGTCACTTTACATATATACTTTCATATTCATCATTCATTGGCTGTTCATTCTGATTGGTTGCTTGATTGCTTGTTTATACTTAAGAATTAGAAAACATTTCAAAGTTATTATTCACAGTCAACATGACAAGCCCTCCGACAACACCGAACACGAAATTCTCTTCTCCATGCTCATCACCAAAGGCGCTCGTTGCACCAAACGCTCCAACGAAGGGGAAGGTGGAGAAAGTATACCGACTCGATAATATTAGAAAGTTATCATTACCAGCGGACGACGAAGAGGAGAGTGTATGTGAGAAGGAGTGTCCCGACTTAACAGGCGTGAGGTGGAAGTATCTGCAGTACGATACTGATGATGTGATGGAGATCGCCAGCACCAAATTCCTTCACCAATTATGGGAATGGTACACCCCTAACTCCCAGCCACGAACTATGGCGGAGTGGGAGTACATCGACAAAGTGAGGCTCGCGGTAGAAGAACGATTGAAGCAAGTGAACTGTTTTTGCAATCTATGTAAAGCCAGACTCTGGGACGATATTGACGATAAAGACCTTTTGAAATACATGCCATAATAAATTTTTATTTCGTATTATCTTTGCTTTCATACTGACTTACTTGAATGGGGCTTAAGTGGATGATTTAACCATGTATACTTTTTCATTTGGAAATAGTAGCACGCTTAGTTTAACTTGTAAATATTATAACATTTCATATGGATGATGATGATAGATGAAATAGTGTCAAATAAAATTAAGATGGCTTACACTTCTGATACAGGGATAGCAATCGACTGCGATCCATGTGTAAAGAGCTTGTTAGACTACGGAAGAGAGAAGTGTGTTATGTTGCGTGTGGCGCGTGAGTGTCCTCCCATTTCATTCCATTCATCAATTCATCTCATTGATAGAGACAGGTAGAACTCTTGGTTCTCATAACGTATGCAATGGATAGTTTATAAGGCAACCTTCGACAGCTGGCTAAATGTCGCCCTGGCGCGAATGCATACTACGTTGAGACAGAGGCAATCACTTGCAAACATGACGCAGAGAGTTCAAAATACTTCAAAAGGCTTCTATCTCATACGTTGTTTTTATTGTGAGCTTTCTGGTGACTTTCACCCGTCGTCAGACACGCGCGAGCAGAGAATGACATAAAAGATGGACAGAACATGTGATCACAATGATTACATTTCACACTGAATTACTTTTATTCTTGTATTCAGTAGTATTAAGCTATGTTATTTCAATCGGAAGTTGATCGATGTGTCGTCGAATGTAGTCAGTGTGAAATGTAATCATTGTGATCACATGTTCTGTCCATCTTTTATGTCATTCTCTGCTCGCGCGTGTCTGACGACGGGTGAAAGTCACCAGAAAGCTCACAATAAAAACAACGTATGAGATAGAAGCCTTTTGAAGTATTTTGAACTCATAACAAGATCTCAGAGAAGAAGAAGATGTATGAACTTGATGACGCAGAGAGGTTTAACAAGATTGACCATTGCCGAATGTCCCTTGCGGTATACATAGCTACGGGTTTCACCGCCGCCCTATACAGGAACGCCCGTCGAAAGGAAGTATTACACCGAACTTCATTTGCAACGTTCAAGTTGACTGATAGCAGATTCAACTTAATGATAGTATTCGCCAGTCTGCAGACTGCCCAGGGGATACCGCGAGGAGGTTCTATCATGTCTTGCCTCATGGTGGCCCCATAAGGACCGTTTGTGGCGTTCTCGGGGTGTGTGATAGGGACTCAGGCTTGCTGTTTCGACTGCGGCTCCGGCAACGGGGCGGGCGGTCGCTTCTCTTGGATGTCAGTAAAGAAAGAAGTAGTGAGTTATCATCTTACATTTTAATTTAGTCATTTTTACTTACAGATCTTCTCGGACGCTTCCCCATAAAGGAAATTCGAGATCGGATCACGATGATCGAAGGTGAAGTGTAGACACTCCACCCCTTTCTTAACCCGAGAGTAGCATTTCTCCCCTCTTCCACGCTCGTACAAGAGAGGAGTTTCTGCTACTCTCCCCTTTCTAATAGGGATGTGCAGACGACTGGAACGCACCCTTCGATCGCGATCCACCAGCTGCGCCGAACGGTGCAGCTCGTGGTTCGTCTCGACAACCTTAGCCATCTGCACACGGAGTCTTTCCACTTCCTCCTTGACCTTCGTATCTCCTTCTCCCTACTTTCCCTCTCTGCTAGCAAAGCCTCTTCTCTGGCTTTCCCCTCGAGAGTCTTGAGCCTCTCCTGCTCCAGCTCGCCATCCCGCTCGCTTAATCTCTCCTTCACCTTCTTCATCTCTCCGGCCACGTTCTTTAGGTCCTTATACTTTGCCTTGTATGAGAAGGCTTCCTCCTTCAACTTCTCCACCTCTTTCTTTAGTTTCTCCCGTTCGGCGATCACCGGCGGGCGCTTGACAAAATTGCGACATTGCGTTGCAATTCCGCTCGCAGTCACGGCTGTAGGGGTCTCAAGATCGAGGTCGACGTCCTCGATAGGTTGCGACTGTAGCTCTCCCTCCTCCTCCTCCTCACTATCGCTGCTGGACAGCGAGCTCTCGCTACTAAGCGAGGATACAGCGGCAATCGCTTCAATGGCGGATTGTAGCTCAGTGGCCTCAGTGGTGAAGAGTGAACTCCGTTCTTGTTCGTTAGCGGATTGTAGCTCCAAAGAACGGAGCTCAGTGGCGAAGAGTGAACTCCGTTCTTCTTCGCCTACTTCGCCTGTTTGACACTCGCTGTGTTGTGAGTGCCAATCCTCCAACCGCTCACTTAAGCGACTGATTTTGTGGGCTCCGCAATAGTAGCGACCGACCCCTATCTGTTTCTTGCTAGTGCAAGCGTGCTTCTTGAAGGCGTCAGCTCGGAATACCTTCCGGCATTGACACAGTTTGAAACTGGTCTTGACATTATTGTATTTCGGCATTTCTGAAGCGAAAAACGGAAAACAATGATTTTTACACTTAGTGAGGAATGATAGATTTGAGTGTAGTCAGTGGCAATCGATCCCGTCGACAGCCCGAAGGTCTTGTACTGATCACTAGGGAAGTGAGAGATCTTCCCCGATAACCGCTATTTACAGCTTAAGACATCATTGTCACTGCCCCGAAGTGGTAACAGCAACGCCGAGTCAAAGGTAGATATCAGTAGCTGGGATCTATCCCCTCAAAGCTGCCTTAGACTTAGTTGAATTTGAAATCTTATAGCAGATTTGAACTCAGCATACTTGAAAACCTTGAGGAAACATCCCAAGTTATTGCTTTGATCAGCTTGATAGCAAGCCGTAGAGAGCTTGGTTCACCAGCGTTTTGCAATGGAGATGTTTAGAGGCCACCCATGACAAGATAGCTAAGATTCAACCGATTGGCGTTCAAAGTGCTACGTTGAGAACTGTGTCAAATGCCCAACATGAGGCATGAGTTGCCCCAGCGGTTTCGGTCTAAGATATGACACAATCCCTTGCCACACTTATCACTACGGCATCGTCCGCCGTCCCGAAGGAACACCCTGTCAGTGGAATATTACAGCAAAACTCTCCGTGTCTTGCTCGTTTTCAGTAAAAAGCCGCTTATACCATGAGAAGACTGGCTCAGACATCATTAAAAATGCTTTCATTGACTTCAGCAGGGTCGAAGACCCCAGAAAACCTCCAAAACTAGTGAATTTAAATTTTTCAACTTTTTAGCACTACTTATGAAATTTTATAAGTATTCTGTCAATATAGGTCTGATCAATGGTGACCGAACCGTTTTGAATCAAGTCAAACGGACTTGTAGAAGCAAAGTTACAAGCCTTTAAAGTTTTGGAGTCTTTTATGGCCTGGAGACGAAGGCCATCTCCAGGCTAACCTCTAAGTCTGACGCCTTAGCTGATATCAGCAATGAAATTTTCTAAGTCCGTTTCCTACAGAAACCCGGAATTTGGAATGTCCGAAGCTATCATCGGAGCTCAGAGAGACGACTTACCGTTGGCAATCTCTCGTCTTAATGACAAGTCTCTGTCGGTTCCCAGCTTATATAGTGTGTGGCGATCAGCTGATGACGTAATACCCATCTTCCAAATCTTTAAATCCGTCTATCTCCGGTTCTAGTACTCCGATTGAGCTGGAAATACGCCATTTCCATGTAGAATTTGACGCTGAATTCGAATCTGGCCTCCGCTTTTCATCCGATGCTTCGTTTTGGCTCTACAGCCTACAGCCATCGCAAAAAATTCTAACTCGTTTTTTCGAAAAATGTTGAATTTTTTTTCTCTCCGATTGACTTGAAACTTACCATGTTGATAGAGAATTTCATGCTGATTCCAAATCTGAAATCCGTTTTCCCATCCGATGCTTCGTTTTGAAGCTACAGCCCAAAACGTCCAAAATTCTAACTCTGTCGTTTTTCGCCAATCTCCCAAAATCTTAAATGGTGTCTCACATCTAAACGAAGACAGATATGAACAAGCCGATTCTTTCAGTGAATTTGTCTCACTCTTAGCTTTCAAACGAGCTATTGCACGACAAAATCCGTCCACTAGAAGCAAAGTTGGAAAGTCGGTGCCGAGGGGGGGGACGTCAGCGAAACTTTTTCTCTCCGATTGCTTTCAAATTCACCATACAGCTGCAGAATTTCACGCTGAATCCGAATCTGGCCTCCGTTTTCCCATCCGAGCACTGCTTCCACTCGAAACATCCCAGTTTCAACCCAACATTCATCAGATTTCACGAAAATCATAACACACTATAGACTCAAGTCAAAACCTGGCGGTCGCCCAAGTCCACCACGACACTCTGTCGTTTTATCGAGGGGGGGACGTCAGCGAACCTTTCGGACCCACCTGGCCGGCACACCACGACAGACCTCTGTCGTTCCAGAGGGGGGGGGAGTCAGACTTGAAGCACCACGGCGGCCGACCACAACCTCTGTCGTTCCAGAGGGGGGGGGCGCGCCGGTCGAGTGTTCGCCGTTTTATTACTACTCACGCTTCAGTGAAATTGTAAATAGGTAATAGATAATGGATGATTTTGAGGTCATTATTGAACTTATTTACCAAAGGCCGCTAGACATGAGGTTAATAAGTTCTATATGACCGAAATAAATCATCCATTATCTGTTATAATGCATGCTATAGATATGTTTCAGGAGAAGTTAATAATTTCCATAATTACCTCTGTACACGGATATCTCTCATAATTACCTCTAAACACGGATATCGTGAAGTATGTATCTTGTTGTTTCACAGGTTTTTGATAAACATTTTTCCATTGTGAAACATGACAGGTCACCATGCTTTGGTAAATTTTATATGATTATTGAGATTCAAATTTCTAGAGATAGAAGCATACAATTTCTAGTAGCAACTTGATAAGGATGTGTCAGTTTGCAGGCTGCATAATAGCAATCGTCGGTTGGTGAACAAAAAAATGGAAGATTTTATTTATCTCATGGAAAATTGACAAAAGCAAATGGTGGCCTAATTTAATGCGCATGTGCTGAATAGTAGCATGTGAATAGTATCTGAATATAGCATGTGCAAGCCTATTCCTATTATGCGTTGCATTTAAGATATTTTGAGGAACGCAGTTATCTGCAAAATTTTATTCTTCAGCATCTCGCGTGGAAAAATGGCTGGATATCTAGTGAAATTTTGTGAAGGAATGCAATGTTTTTGGTTGATCACATTCAACGTAATAATGACGGAGGCAACAAGAGGAAGAGTTCTGTTTGTCATCCAAAGAAACGCTCTAGCTCAAAACCGATAGTGACTTAGATGTGATATGTTGATTTACATCACTACAAAATATGTGTTTGGCCGTCACATTGCGCAGTCCTATGGTTCAGTCAAAACGTTCTTTTTGCAAGCATCATCCACGGTAGAACTATAGCTGCACCTGGTAGACTGACCACTATCAAAGCTGGGATCGTTCAACAAAATGGCTTCTCTCAATGAGCGCACTAACAGACATTGCCGCAGCAAAAGCAAAGTGAGCGATTGCAAGTCCATTAGAAAACTCTTCAAACCTGAAGGCGAAATCCGAAGATGCTTTTTCTATTATGCCTAGTCACCGTCACCTATATCGTTGCAAGGTAGGTTAATCTAGGTACTATAATATCTAGGTAATTATGGTGCTATATAACGACTTGATTGTGGAAATTATTAACCTGTATACATAGAAAGCTGCACAATAGCATGCATTATGCTATATTAAGTAGACCTAGACTGCGAATGGAGGAGTCCAGCCGCATGATTCTGACAGGCCAACATTTTTTCAAATATTCTTGTTGAATTTCGTTTGTAGACAAACCCCCTCATGCTCGGCTTTTGAAAACCGTATGTACATGCACATGTGTTTGGGTGACATATGTAATCGCATGTACTACATGTAAATAGCATGATCAATATGATGTAATAGCATGCGTCGCGCCGGCGAAGACATCTTTCGTTTTATTTTATGGATTAACTGTCTCCACTGCATTTCTAACTGGAACTTAGGAACATACCGTTTGTTCCTGAGGAAAGTCCAAATATACTTTCTATTTGGGTATAAGCAAGAGAGTAGCCCTACATTCTGACGGGAACAAAGTTGTCGGTGAATAAGCTTGTATGGGTATCGATCGGTCAAGCTATAACATTTTCACTTGGCTAGAATTCAAGTGTAGGATACACATTTATACCACGTGTACTGTACAGTAATGAAGCCGTGATGTCATGCAAATAATTCATCGGTTACTCAGCTTGATATAAGGGTGTCGTATTTCTGTTCATTACACAAAAATCACAATTGTCACCTGCTAGCGCTGCCCCCATTGAAAGAGTATGGAGTGTTGGTGGATTACTTGCCAATGCAAAACGATCTTCTATTAGACCAAACCGTATCAACAAAATAAGTTTTATTCATGACAATTATAACCTCTGTAAAGACAATATTCAAGAGAATAAAATAGACTTGGATTTCTTTAATCTTAATCTTGATAATTATTAGCAGGCCGTACATACAGAATACAGATAATTGATATTTTTTCTTAATTCATTCTCGCTTTTATACAAAATGAACGAAGCCTCATGATACTAATATTTTAGTGGTGTTCGTGCTTACAACCTAAAACTATATTTTGCGCTTACATTTCAGCAATGTTTAATGCATATGGGCAATTCCATGAAAAGGGAGACATTGACCTCAAAAATAAAAGTAATTTCAATACTCAACTTATTGCTTTTTTCTATAGGCAATACCCACACACTTCAAAATCCAGCATAACTTTGCAGAAGTCCTTTGTACATATGATGACAGAAGCGTTTTGTAACAGTACTCCTTTCATGTCTCTTTACACATAAAACAGATCGCAAAATGACGAAAGGCATAAATACCAGGAATAATGCTGAAAAATCATGATATTTGTATTTGATATGTCTCCCTTAGATGTCTTCAATGAAGTAACTAGGATAGAACTTATTAAAAAATTAATTGCATGATTGTACTCGATTGCAGATAATTCACGATTCACGGTCCGTGAATTGTGCCGACTGGGTATGCATAGCAACATTTCAAAATGGTGAATATTTGCCGAATTCTTCGGTACTAATTTTAATCTGTAATGAGATTTAGACTATCCGTTTTTTTCGATTAAGAGATGGATAACGAAGAATAGGTCTATACTTAGATACTAAGGAGAGATCCAACTTCTTGTCTCATGAACTCACCAGATGTATGCCGATAAACGCCGCCGCCGATAACTTCGACGGAAGCAAACGCCGCCGCCAATGAAAAATATATCGGCGCAGGGGTCTAGTCAATTACAACTTAATCAAATTTATCTTATACGGCTTTCAGGCGGATAGTTGCACTGCTTTTACAGGCCATCGTTGTTTCGATGAAATTACGTAATATCAGTCATATTATCAATTAAAGTCAGATAAAAAACAGTAAATCAGTCTAGATGGAAAAGGCTTTATGTGCGGATGGGTCCTCCAGAACTGTATAGGACAACCTGCAGTAAAGCAAGTCTGAAGCAATTTTTAATGGCAATCTTAAACGATAGCACTTGGCCATTCAGTTTTTTCAATATTGTGTATCACTTTGTAAAAAAATAGAAATAACGTTCTCCTGAAAAATGTTCATTTCTGCACATAAGACCTTATGCCGATTCACCGACATTATGTCTATCAGAAAAACCGAGATTGCCGAGTGCGTGCCCTTAGTTCCTCACACGCACAGCCATACAGCTCTCTCTAAACATCAGTGCTCCGTCTGAACCACCACTAGCGTGTGTATTTAATAATGTTCGAAATAAAACAGCTGTGATTCGAGCACGCGTGATAAAACTATTCACTGTGAGCGTCTGAAAGCTGTGCACATCTATGACGAGATGCTATTAAATTTAAATAAAATCTAATTTATGATGATACTTTTCATTTTTATAAATGATGGTAACTTATTTTTGAGTATGCGCTGAAAGCCTGGCAGGCACGCAGAAGACGGAAGAATGGAATTTTCTATCATATGTAGTAGGGAGCGAGATAATAATCAGCGGGAGCATGTGACATGAGACCTTCTAAGTCAAATACACTTTTCTTTTCAGGACCCGGGTCTAATTGACACCGTGGACACCTTGCAGTGTACCGTGTGGCTACGGTCAAACAAGTAGAACTATGAACAGTACAAAGTCAGCCTACAATCCATCATGCCCAGGTGAAGGAGTAGAAACTAATGCAGGATCACTGACTGTTACGGTAAGAAAACGGTGGGAAGCTTCACATTCTCGACGCTAGGCGGGCATTAGAACGACATTTCGTAGATCATTTTCACTTTAACCAGATACTGATTTTCTGCTGCCATAAAGCACGAATTTTGCCTGCTATCATAAAAAATCGTGCTTTTTCTATCCCTTAGCTTTTTTGTCATATCAATTATATCTAGTAAGCTACTTTTATGTGCCTATTGATGTGCCTGAATATTGAAATGCACCTTCTTGTGATTCATCCCGACATTGCCTTACAAAAATTGTGTTGTTAGCCCTATACAACACACTTTGTCCGCACAAAATTAGGATAAAATTTACACGTTCCTTGTAAGTCTAGTACAGGGGTGCGCAACCTGCGGCCGTAGCAGAGGCAAAGTGCGGCCGTGACTATAAGAAGCAAATCAAAATGAATCTTGTTCATGTATATTGCAAATATTTCTGGAGTTCAAGGCAATCGAAAAACAATCGTCATAGCATACTAGTCTTGTAACTGTTCCTTCACCTGAAGACGTTCCCTTCTGTCACATTGCTGCAGTCTTTGCTGCGCTCAACCACGAATTTAGTGCGCGGTTCAACGACTTCGACGCACTTGCTCCTAAAATAAAGCTCGTTGCCTCGCCACACCTGATCCAGATAGAAGAGGTTCCATTCGAACTTCAAATGGAAGTGATCGAGTTGAAGGCGAATGATTGTCTTGTGAAGCAGTTCGAAAGTGGTGGTATTTTACATGAAATATGGAAATCAACTGTGGAATATCCAAGATTGCGAGAGTTGTCCTAAAATGTTTGAGGTCTATTTGGAAGCACATACGCCTGCGAGACAGTGCTCTATAAATTGAAGTTCATAAAGAACAAGTAACTAACGCGCTTAACAAAAAACAATCTCGAGAATAGTTACGTTTAATGGCATCCTCTCAAATGCCTGATTTTTGAAGTTTGGTCAACGACGGACAACAGCAAGTTAGTCAATGAGTCTTACATTGATATTGTATTTTTTCACGAGATTTTATATTTCTAACTATTTAGATTTTGTGTATTTTCATAGATAAAATATGCAAAAATTTAAGTTGTGTTTTTATTTCACATGTATCATCATTTAAAGCTCACGCTTTGGGTTGCGAAAGAACTGCATGATTAGCAATAATAAGATACTTTGTAACTTCAATAATAACGCAAGGTAGGCAGGCTTATACGCGTGGTTCTAGAAATGCGTAGGCCTATATACGAGTGAATGCCTAGAATAGACTGCCTCGTGATTCCTTTATGAATTATTATAGTAGCTTATTAATGTGTTTTCTCCTTCAGTTGACCTTACAAAAACATGCTTTCAACTTTTCAAGTGATAACAACACCTTAAGCTTAATCATTTCAGGTCTAAAATGACCGTCGGTCGTATATGGGTTAACTTTCTAACTCATTCTTCACGAAGTAGGCTTTTATGCGATTTTCACAGCGTCATTCATCAGGGAAAGCTAATTTGAGTGGTGGAATATAAAAACGATTGGATATTGACCTAGTTGTGTGCACACATATTAAGTGCGGCCGTGATTCTTTCGGCTTTCGAAATGGTGGCCGAAAACTGTAAAAGGTTGCGCACCCCTGGTCTAGTACAATGTGTGTATTTAAGGCACTGAGACAAAAACTTTTGTATCATGTTGCTTTTTCAAAATAATTAAACCGAAACAAACCTATGTGCTCAAAAATGCATGTTACCTATCATTTTGGTGTACATGCTTCTGAATGTTCATGTCGTCCTATCTCGAATAGTTCTCGCAGGTGATATCTCTCTCCTCTTCTTGTTGCTTCGGAATTATCAAATGCAGCATGTCAATCATGCCTAGATTTTGAAAGTATCAAAGAACGAGAAGTACAGCCGAGGTGTTGAAACGGTGTAACGACTGACACATCGTGTAGGATTCGTCGCTTGTCTACCATGGTGTAGTTAATCTCATTTCGTTACTTAGGGTTTGGTAAGGTGCATGTCCATGTCCATCTCTTCTTGATATTCTTCTTGAATAAGTTGTTTCCAACCGTCCATTAAGTTGGTCCGCCATTGTGACTAACCGTTCTCCTCTCTTATTTCTTTCGCCGAGTCCGTATGTATCTACGTATCTTTCACCGTGTTGTCCTTTTTCCACTTTTGCGGTGATCTCTCGCAGCAGCATTGTGTATGCTGTCTCTGGTGCTAGACATAGATCTATCTGTCGGTAAAACTCCTCAACTTCGTCATCGTCTGCAGCGTTGGTGGGAGCACGTGCTTGTTAATCTTGATGGTGACTTTCTTTGACAACTGGATAGTCAGGACACCGACTCGATGAGAAATGCTTTTACAATGTACGAATTTTGAAATCCATTCTTTACTTACGATTAATCCTAAGCCTCCGACTGATCCTTCGTTTGCTTTGCCTAGTTTTATGGCACATCCAAGTAGCCAAGTGGCATTGAGAGCTTTTCTTCGGCATACTTCCCATAATCCTAGTATGTCGCATCTTACCTTTTCCCGGTCTTCTATCAAATGGTTTGAAGCGTCATCTTTCACTAATGACCTGCAGTTGTATGCACATACATGTATGGCTGGCTTTTGCTCCCTGTGATTCTTAGCAGCCTCTCGTCGCAGGGTGCTTAGGCCCATTTGTTTTGTTCGTGAAGTTCATGCCGTGTAGCCGATTGGCTAGCCATCCTGCTGGCAGGGGCCAGAAGGTTTCTGTCAGGGGCCTGACTCTTAGCCTTTGTCTAAAAGACCAGCCCACAAGGCAGTGGGGATCGGCTATTTGATTCAGGGCACCGATGACACACCCCTAGACAGTGCATCGTTGGTAATCATCCAGGTTGCACCGCTTGGAGTTGGGGTTGTCTTGGTTGGGAGAAGCTGTTGCTATGCGCTATGACTCCTATGACCTTTTCAGTCACATCACACCAACCCGTGCAACGCTTCGCATGAATAATAAAGCATTACTATTATTGTTTTTAAACTGCGAATTTTGTACCGGTACAACTTCAAGTCACTAACTATCACCTCCATGTCTTTCTTGTCGTTAAATGCCTCTGGTAAATAATCCAAATCAACATGCTTCGACATGATTGGGTCCTTGTCCGACGTTCACTAATGATGATTGTTGTGTTTCAGATGTGAACTTAGTGGTATTGTACAATAGGACAAATTACCGACACATCTTTAACATGAATGCTATAAGGATTAACAATCAAGGACCATTGAATGGTGTTGCCCTTGCGTTGAAGTTTCAGGACGTTAAACTTTCACCAGGATTTCGAAGTTATGAGGAAGTCTACAGACGAAGTTACGACGAATTGTCCTCCACATAATTCCGCAGACATCAAGAATCTGACAAAACTGAAAGCTTCAGCGACAACTTTCTTTATCTGGTCAGGCAACGAACCTTTGTATGCAATAAATGCACTATGATCAACGTGTCGAAGTGTTAAGCATCGCTAGAAATGAGCGGCCATTGACCTACTGACAACAAACCACACAGCAGCAAGTGATTAAGACCTGTGTCACAGCAAAAAAATGTTCAGCACTGTTTAGTGTATATCCATCCATCTATCTAACATAGTGATAAGCTCGTCAACAGCAGAGTTCTGTATTTGTCTTTGTTCAGTAGTAGAAGCCGTTTTCCATTCGACACTGTGGCGTCATTTCGTTTTACTGCTGCCATGCATTGAAGCTGCTTTTTAAATACTTACGGTGTCTTCCTTGCAGAACTGTTGCCTTGTAAACTGATTGATTTTACTCACATAGTTACGAAAGATCACCAACTTCACCAACGACTGCAATGACGTCACAGGACTCGTCAGGAAAATGACCAGTGTTGCTAACCCGACCAAATACGGACATCGAATTTTGACGTGTTCAATGTTAACGTAAATGATTTTTTACACATGTGCTGGCTGCTTGATAAGACGTTTTGAGAAATGCATACAATATTGTGTGAAATGTCACCTATTTGCAATCCTGCTGAAACCATACAATTTGATGAAACACAAACGATGTGTCTGATTTATACTCGTATGTAGATATTTTAAACTCGTTTTTATTTCGAATAGATCTCATAATTCAGATGAGTGAAATTGACAAGAATATTCATTTTTCAAATCAAAGGAGAACCAAAGAGTAGAAGCATCCTCCAACGTTTGTCAATAAATTTTTCTTTAGAATATTCCAGTTTTCCTTGCCATGAATTGAAATTGAGAAAACAAGATATATAAAACAGTGCTGACTATATGAATACTGGCCAATAAATTGGAATAATTGCATCGTAGAATGCGGTCTATGTGCTGTCTTCTTGAAATGTTAATACGGCGTGGTTATATTTGCTGAGGAACTTTCTCTTATCGTAGAATATAGCACCCTCTGAGAAAGTCACCTACTCAGGATTTGATTACAACCCTATATCACGAAGATATTATTTGGCTGAGGTCATGCAGCATTAGTAATTGCATAAAAATGACAGTTCACCAATAAAAACTAATGTGGTACTTCTATTCTTCCCAACACCACATTTTAAAGTTTTCCAAAATCATCAAATTTCGCCAAAGTTAGTCACATTGGATTTAGAATAGACTTGATCTGTCCCTGAGTGACACCACAACACGACTGAGAAGTCTTACTTGAGCCCTGGGATGAAGGATTGGTCCCTTGGATACTCAGTTAGAATACAAAGTACAGCTGTGATCATGAACTTCGTGTGATTGCTGTCTACAGACAAATGACGAGCGGCTGCCTAATTCTGAGGCTGCAAATATTCCACAAGTCACATTAGAGGAGTTTTACACACACAACGCCATGCCACGTTAGTGAGAACAAGTAGGAGAAAGAGAAGATTGACGGTAGTGTTGACGGTGCAACACTTCCAGGTGTCAACAACAGAAATGTGGGGGTGGAAGAATAGAAGTACCACTAATGGCATGAAAACTCAATGCGTAAATTGAACAGTCCAAACTTCGAAACACGCGATTCACGAGAAGTAATGAAATTATTGCAAACGCGACGAAAGCCTATGTTATCGATTTGATTTCCGTGAATATTGATGAATGATTCAATCCTTCCTGTCTCATCGTATAGATCGTAACCATGTTTTGAATGTGTCTTATAGAGCTGAAACCTCTTTGGGCGGCTGCCGTAGTAATAGGTGCAACAGTCAAAAATAAAGTCAATTTTATTGCTTCATCATATTGTACTCTCAGTTCATGAGAAAATAATCTCAATTTTGGTCAGCACCTCCCCAACACTAGAATGCGAGTAATGCTCTTTAAACTTTCTAAACTGCGCGGTCTGTTGCTCTATATCGAACTCGGGATGGGCAGATAGACTGAAAATGTTTTCATTTTCGGTGTGGTACAGCAGTTTCTACGATTCCCATCGTTTCATAGATTCCTGATTGAAAAGTGCCGAGATTTGTGTCATCGCAATGTCTAAAGTTTTATAGAATTCAGTTCCGAAGTATTTATCTATTACTTGCTGATATTCTGCTGGCGAGGAATCGAAAGGCTGTAATCGGACGTTGGGAAATCGTGTTGATTTAAGTTTAACCATAGAGTAAGTATATGCCGTAGTAGGTAGAGTGTCGACTCAAAAAAATGTCGGCAAACAGTGAACATTTTATATCAAAAGATTCAATTTTATGCGGAGATTATGCTCCTGTGCTGGTCTAAAACATTGTTGATCTATTTTTAAGAAGCTAAATTTTTGCAAATTATTACTGTGTTTATATGCTAGCGATGTGAAACCACTATATAAGTAGCATGAAACCTATTAGATATCAAAAAGAATGAAAATTTACTGATAGGAATCTTAATTAATCGGAAATTCGGTTGATTATCAGGGAAATTTCATGAACCACATTATGATGCAAGTCTTCATGGAATAATTGAGATCTTATTGTACTTCTTGGCTGATATTTCAAGTTTTAAATTCAGTTTTCATCAGCACATGATTTCATGATTCACTAAATATATGTTTAATTTCTTGAATCTGAATAATAATGTGGACCCATTTGCATCTTTGAAGTTGAGTATGATCATGCTTGACAGTAGGCCGAAGAAATACTGAATATTGTAGATTCGAATTATGTTATTATTCCTTAGTATCAATAATTACTAAATTTACTATGAAAATTAAAAACATTCAATAGTTCCGCCGTGCCTTTAGATTAAAGGAATTCAGCCAGAAAATACGGATGAGGTGTGTGCGCGTATTCTCTTTGAAGTTGACAAAATGTGACTTAAATATAAATACTATTTGCATGGAGACTATTGACGTTAAAATGGTAGATATTTATGTCCTGGTAACCGAGTAATTGCCATTGCAATTTTGAACTTTTTTGACTAAATATTGTGTCTTTTAACAAAAATGTTAATTGATTAATCATGGCAGTTATTGAAAAAACAGCTGATGTCCGAAATATAAGAAATTTGTGCGGATTAATTTCGAAAAGTGAGGCCCTTATTTCATGCAATAATCAAAATATAGATAACATCAACGGTCGCAATTCAATTGTAAAATATGAATCTACATTTTTGCTTACTGCTAAATTAACGTATCATGTAATTCCTTTTCCACAGATGACGCGTAGCTTGCATTATTTACAACCGTTTGTCTCTCATTATTATACTTTAATATTTATTGTTTGGCGCACACTGCATCGAACCTCATCCTGCCAGAAACATTATCAAAGTATTCATGGGTACATGACTGTTAACATTTCCTATCTCACTGTGGTTGTATGCGATGTATTTTTTGCATGCAGACGTATATTTCAGGACAGAGAAACAGGACAATTACTATTTATCGTCATATGTGTCTTTATATATACTATCGTCATTTTGAAAATTTACTTCCCAAAATATATCCTAATGACCTCAAGGCCGAAAGAAATGGTGGCAATGATAAGTCCACTGAATATTTAGATGTTAAAATCAGTATTGTTTTAGATTGTCTAAACACGTCAGTATATCACAAAGTAGATTATTTTCCTTTTCCTGTGGTGTTGTTATTTTTTCCAGATAGCCTCATCCTCCGCAAAATGGGGATTCATGTATTCGCGAGCCAAATAATTAGAATTTTGCGTATTTGCTCGCATTTTCAATGTGCTGCAGAAAGGCACAAAAGATTGTAAATATTCTTGCTAAGAGTGTTTATTTTATTAAAGATTTACGTCGTGGTGCCACATATATCTTGTGTAAACATATGAACTCACTTCAAAAGTTTGGAACTGTTTCACGTAAAGAGTTTTATCTTTTTGCTGTAGTTGCAGATAAACAAACAGTCCTGATCACAAAAATGATATTCAAAGAATTTCTTTTAAGTCCAACACGTTTTATGTTCCTAGATCTTATGAAGATTCAAAACGTGTTGCGCCTACTATAAATTCTGTGAATATCAGTTTTGTGATCAGGACTGTTTGTCTACCTGCAACTATAACTTCGGTTGTCATGACCTTTTCATTATCTTCAACAGCAAACCGGGCAAGCAACCGGTTGCCGTTGTTGGCTCAGGCTAGGCTCACCAGCCTCCACCACTGCCGGTACTGCAGAGCCTCGTGCGGTCTACAACATAAAACAGACAAACTATTAGTTGAAATCTCCAACTTATCACGCTTCCTTTCACCATCAGCAACACACTCCATGACATGCTCAACAGACTCCAACACCTCCTCACCACATCGACGACAAAAGACGGACCCATCCATGCCAATTCTCTTTCTGTGTGCCCACAACTCCAGAAAATGTCCAGAATTTCAACGGGCCATATTCACTCTTCCCGGGACAAACTGCTCTTCAAATTGTGCTTCACACCCTCACCATACATCTTTCCACATCTTTCATGCGATCACACATCAACTACTTCCCGTTTCATCCACCAACTCTTGACTCACCTCGTAGAGGCACTCTACATCTTCTTGGTCTTCACTTCTAGCTCTATTAGCCGCCTCATCCGCCCATTCATTTCCGACCAAACTACAATGACCGGGCACCCACACAAACACCATCCTTTTCCCTGCATCGCCCAACTGCATGCCCAACCGAACGATCTCCCTCAGGCAACTATTCATTCTGCCACTACCAGCCCTCATAGCGGTTAGTCCTGACTGACTGTCAGACACCGCCATCACACTAGTCCAATCAACCTGATGGTCAAACAGCCATTTCATTGCTTCTAACAACGCCCCAACTCCGCTTGGAACGAAGAAGCAATCACACCCGCTCCCTTCAACACCTCACCATGCCAGACTGGCTCAACCGGTGATCCGCTGGTGATAACCACTGTTGATCCACCTTTTCTGCACCCATCAACTGACCCGTCCGCATACAGCGGCACATCCACTTCATCCACACTCATCATTTTCTCAGTCACCACTCTTCTACTGCTCTCCTCATCTTCACACTTCCCACCTTCCACCAACCACACCTTTCCACACCTTCCAAGGTCTCTCACCTTGCACCACCTTCATCCTTCTGATCCCTTCAGGAATCATATTACCCAACAACCTTCTCGCGCAAGATTACCAATTATCCTCTCTACCAATTACCAATGCCCCCCTCTTCCTCTCCCCTCTCATCCGCCACTCTCAAACACTTCTCGAACTCACTCATCCATAGACCTTCCGCCATTTTCTTTACCACTGTCTTAGAGTAAATATATCAGATAGAGCAGTAACTTAGCATCTATAAAATCCTCAATGTGTATACAGTTTCGATTTCATTAGACGAACATGAGTCGATGCCAGGTCGAGACCAGTACCACCTGTGAGATATGCAGTTTTACACGCTTGGAGAAATGTAAACGAATTTGACTGATAATGATAGCAATGCAGAATAAAGAATAGTATTCCACAAATCCTCTATGTCACGTCAATTTGAAGAGGCAATATAGTTGTTTAATTAGCAATTCGATGGGTTGCCATCACCAAAATCTCAGATATATTATAATTAGATTATTTTCTCAAGCGTTATCATCACAAACAGCCACTGAAATAGCAAAGCATCATAATCAAGAAAGCTTATCATAATTAACTTTAAAAGATGTTAATGGGTCCACATTCCTATTCAGATTCAAGAAATGAAGCCTTGTGAATCATAAAATCATGCCGCTGAAAATTAAATTAAAAACATGACATATTAGCTGAGAAGCACAATGAGATATTTACTTTTCCTTGAAGACTTGCAGGGACCTTCACTATGATGCAGTTCATGACATTTCCTAGATCATTAGCTTAATTTCCGCTTAATTAAGTTGCTTGTTAGCGAATATTCATTCCTCTTGATATCCAACGTGTTTCATACTACTTACAAAGGGACTTCATCTCTGCAGCATTACAGGAACGTAGTCTCCGTAAAAAACTCAATCCTTTTATATAAATATTTTCACTGTATACAGACATTTTTTGAGTCGACACTCTACCTATATATACTTACTCCATGTCACAAAGACCTGCTTCCATCGACACCGCCTCCCTCGGTGCACTTTTCAGCGCACCCCCAATCACTCTCGCACCCTCTCAATCTTACTCCACAACGACTTGACACCCACGGTGCCCACGCCGTACCATACAACAGAATACTCCTTACCAACGCAACATACGTCATCCTCAACAACTCCTTGCTCCATCACAAGTCTTTTCCAGCTAGCTGTCTCATCAAACAAACAGAAAACGCTATTAGAAAATAGCGTCACTGAACATTAGTCTACCGACACTTTCATCAGCCACTCATCATACCACTCTTCAACCAATCCAGACGCCCGCTGCAACTGTTCCTTGATCTTCACCACCAACTTCCCAGATATCCAAAACCGCCAGGTCATCCGCAAAGTCACTCACTTCCGTCACCTCCGCCAGACGTTCAACAAGATCATTGATGAACACCAGGAAGAGGAGAGGAGAAAGCCTGAGCAAGCCCTTTCTGAAATGATCTGGTCTTGATCCTCACGTTCTCCACCTCAACCCAACATAGCCGGTTTTTCATCCATTCCTGCATCCATCTCACCGTTGTTGTGCTCAATCCCACTTCTGTCAGCTTCCACAACAGACCATCAAGCCACACTTTATCATACGCTCTCTCAAAATCGAACAACACCAAACCAGTCTTCTCCTTCTTTTGATATCCATCCCATACCGCCTGCAACAGCCTAATTAATTGGTCGTTCACGCTCCTCCCTAATTCAATACGATCCAACAATTCGCATCTACTCCTAACAGTATTTTCCGGTGGAAAGTACATGTTGACCAATTTCAAGACTTTCCCCAACGGAGTCACCACCGCAATCTCTCGGCACACCACTCAGCAGTTCCCGATACATCCAACCTCTCTTCACCAAAAACACTAAGCCACCTCTCGAGAAGCGGTTTCTCCACGCTCTCCATCGATCCTTTTTAATGGCTTCATAACCGCTCACAACAATTTCAGCATCCTCTGCACGTAACTTTGACTCTTGTAACAGTGCCACATCAACATCATTCTTTCTCAGCCACTATTGCAGCTGCGGGATCTTGGATTGTAGATGGTCACAATTCCATCGGAGCACACAGAACTTCCCATCTACAGTACAGCATTCCTCTCCGATATCGTTCTCAACGTCCCGCTTTCTTCTAATTCCTTTAAACGTACTTGCTTGCAATATTCCTTACAGCTCCATCTTCCGCGATCAACTCTATCAACATTTGCTCTCGTCCCTAGACCAGCACAGCTCACATGTATCACTGGCACATGGCTTGCACTGCAATCCATGTCCCTTCCTCCTATTCCTATTATGTCTGCCACAACCGTCGCATTTCCCTGGTGGCAATTCTTCTCTCACACTTCCAAATACACGCGCAGCTGTGACAGCGGTCACAACTCATTCAAGCATGTACAAACGTAAAGTAATAGAGTAAATTCAATGGACATAGCACAGAACCCTGCTACATCTTTTAACTTTTGCTGAGAACTTCATTTTTCTGCTGATTCCTACATTGAATTTACTATATTACTCATATTTCACATCAATTTTGATGATGTACGTGTCAATTCTTAATGGCATGGCTTCATACGATCCGTAGATGAAGCACTGGAGAAATTGTATCATTTGGTTCTCAGATATTGTTTATCCGCATATCAAAGATACATTTAACCCTCATACGGCGCACTGTTTTTCCCTACACCAACGGCGCACATGTAACATTTGTTACACTATATACTTATTTCGAGTTCACAAAGGCTATCCGCCAATAAGTCTATATATTAGGTGCTTAACACTTACATTGAATGATTATCTGTTTTTATACATCCCAACACTTTGTTATAACCCCCGAAGCCCATAGAATTAGGAACTTGAAATAGTCATCTCAATTGTATCAAATGTAGGCCTAGATTATTCCCGAAAGATAGAGATAAGAAAATTGCTTTGAAGTTCTTATTTGATATATGTATAGGTATCTAATATCAATCTATTACAATATTTTTCTCAATCTTATGTATAAAATGTCAGTGTCATTCATTTTTACATGATAGACAGACGAAGGACGCATGATCAGGACACACAGGGCAGCGACAAGTATCACAAACTTTACGTACTAGTCGGCGTGTTTTGCAT
The DNA here is from genome assembly GCA_907163375.1 of Prostheceraeus crozeri. Taxonomy (NCBI): domain Eukaryota; kingdom Metazoa; phylum Platyhelminthes; order Polycladida; family Euryleptidae; genus Prostheceraeus; species Prostheceraeus crozeri. Next base: position 477,237 of record CAJQUW010010027.1, read on the forward strand.
AAACTGTAACGACGAGGTTTACCATCTTGTTGTGCAACTGCTGCTGAAGTCGATGAAGATCCCTCCTGAATAAGCTCAGTGGAAATAATAGCCTTTCTCACCGGAGTTTGCATGTACGGATTGATCGATCGTTTTTCGATCAAAGGTATTATCAATTCTTCACAGAGGTCACTGATAAAAAGTCGACGAGCTTGTAATTTCCCTGAATAGTCTTCAGGATGCATGATCCGCCAAAGAATACAAGAATTCAAGGTTGCAAGATCCACGCAATTGAAAAATAGTTTCATAGGCCAGCGATTGATTTTTCGATTACATGAATATGTTTGTACACGCTCGTCGCAGGAATCTACCGCACCTTTCGTTGAGTTGTAGTCCAGTACCATGACAGGTTTTCGACTATGACTTTCGTCCTCAGACACAGCCACTTCATGGTGTATTGTTGAAAGTAAAGTTACCAGCTTTTTCCTTTTGGTCATATAAGAACAAAGCGTAAGGAGTCCGTGAAATCCAAACATTGACGAATACATTTCTCTTCCGCGTGTTATCTTCATTGCATCAGGAATTTCTGCCTTGTTCATTCGGAGAGTTCCCAGTAAGGACAGTTCATTTTGCAGGAGCTCTTTTGCTAGGGGGACCGAAGTAAAAAAATTATCCACAGTTACATTCCGACCCGATCCAAACAAAGGGCGACATAAATCAAGAACAACTCGTTTGGCTAAACCAACTTCTGGCAGATGACCTTCCTTGCCCAAATATATTTGCAAATTGTACGTGTAAGCATTGATACTATCATTCAATAACCATACTTTGATTCCGTATCGACCTGGCTTTTTCGGCATATACTCGAAACGGACACTTTCCGCGGAATCGGATAAGTTGCTCGTCAACAGTCACGTAAGCATTTGGGACATAGCACGCACGGCAGCGACTGGCAAATGAGTTCATGAATTCCCGAAAAGCTGCCAGCTTATCACGACTGCGTCTTTCTAACCTGCAAGAGAAGATGTACATGAATAACACAGACATATATCAAATACTCGTACTTAGATCTCACCTTGTTCTTTTATCATCAAATCGAATCATTCTCAGCAGAAGCTTGAACCGGCATAGACTCATGGTAGCACGCAGACGAGAGCGACCATGTCTTTCACTCCATAGTTGTTCATAATTTTCATGTGAAGATCGATAGATTCCGATCAGCAATAGAACTCCAATGAATGCCATCAATTCTGTATTGTCAAGAGGCTCCCAACGCTTGGCTAACCAACTGTCTTCTCCTTGTTGCTGGATCAAACTTCGTGCATAATCATTTGTGTGAACAATAATCAGATTTTGCATTTCTAAAGTTATAAACTGTTCCAACATAAGTCGCTTAGTACCAGCGGAACGTCGAACGCTTGCCGTTGGACCGAAGATATCACGAAAGATATTGTGGGACCGTGTTTGAGATGATGACGGAGGAGTTGATGACCAGGAAATATCTGAATTTCTGCATTGAAAATCGGACACATGGCTAGGAAGGCCAGCTGATGTGTTTGGTGTATGGTCAACTTCATCTACCCTGTGTTCGTCTGTTGAATCGACTTCACTGTACAATTCGTCTAAAACATTATCCTCAGTCTCAGAGGCGCTGTCCGATGCTTCATCATCGCTCGTCTCATTCTCAAACAAAGCAGCAATTGCTCTCTGCGCGGCGACTCGACGACCTGACATAACTTGCGTGCTGAATGAATGAAATGAAATGCGAATACTTGAGAACCGAACAACAGAACTTCTCTGATTGGTCCATGAGTTGTCGATCTACTCATTGGATGATTTGAGGAACGTTGTTGAAATTTATTCCTAAAGATTGCTGCGTCAATCAAACTAAATAATTAGATTGAATCAAGATTGCTGATCTTATACAAAAGTCATTGAACAATAATGTAACAAACGTTACATAGTGCGCCAAATAAAGGTGGTGATTAAATCTTTGTATTTAGATATAGAATCCCACCATCTAAATTACTAATAACGGTGCAAAATGATAGCCAATGAACATTTATAAGATGTCACCGATGCATAACAGCAAGGAAGCACTGTAAGAAAAATAATGACAAGACAAAGATAAAAGTGTAACAAATGCTACACGTGCGCCGTATGAGGGTTAATATAAATGTTTCCTGGAATGAGAAGAAAAGAATCCTTGCCCGCTATTTTAGCAAACTTTTTGCGCTTAGGATGGTTTTTTAACGTTTCATGTGCCAGCGAAGATCAACTCCGCGTGGTTGAAGCACGTGACTCTTGCATGTATCCTAAAGCAACGCATGATGCTCTTATTTTACCGATGTCTGCATTCACACAACTGTTGACTTTGCAAAAAAATCTAGCTTGTATTATACTTGATCATTCTTCCAAATACATACACGGTTCTGACAGCGGTCAGAAACTCATTCATGCACAAACGTAAAGTGACAGAGTAAATTCAATAGCTATAGCACAGCAGCCTGTTATTTCTTATGTCCGTAAAGCAATGGTGAGAACACAACCATCGAAATTACACAGAGTCGAAGTAAAGCTTCCTTTCTCGCACAAAGTCTTCGTCCCTCTCTTGTCGAACATCAACATCCCTCAGCTTCTCAATCTCAACCTTCTTCGTTTTCGTAAACCAATCTACAAAATCATCCCCAAATGTTTTATTAAATACCTCATCCTTTTGGAAAGCCTCCAATGCTTCTGAGAGATCATGTGGAAGTGGACCCATATCCTTAGACCCATCAGGAACTAAAGTGAGCTCTCTGTCCACACCATCTAAACCTGCTGCAATTGTTGCAGCAAGGGTCAGATAAGGATTTGATGCTGATGATGGACACCGGTTCTCGAGATATGTTGAGTTGGGTTTTCCACCGTCCTTGAATCTAAATGAGACGAATCTATTATCGACGCCCCAGTCAATGTAACTTGGACACCATGGGTTATGCATGCGTCGATAACAGTTTACCGTCGGGGAGGTGATGGCAGTCATAGCGTTTGAATGGTGCAAGAGACCGGCGAGCCAATGTTTTGAAAATTTCGACATCTGAAATTAGACAATTACATGTAGGTGCAAGTGAAAGCAATGTACAGTTCAGTAATATTTGAGCTCTCAGCAAGGGTTTTTAAAGACATAGGAAATAGGGCTATTTTAAGTGGTGATATTTTTCGATAATGTTTTAAATCAAATGAGACATGAGCTCTTTTGTTATCCTTTTATCCCAGCATCCCAGCAATTTACTCAATGTCTTTTCAATAGGGAAGCTCCAAAGTTGCTCTTTTTTTATTTTTTAAATACAGCATCTGTAATGTCAATAAAATGGCAGGTAAATTAGTATTGTCTATATTTCTTAGTAATGTGAGCATTCGCATGCGCAGAACTCATGGATAGACACACATAGGATGTTGGCTTCAGAGCTCGGGCCTGAAACGTTAGCTGGCATGTGAATTGTCACTTTTCGGTTTGTTCGGTACGGTAAGCTCATCAATTGCTGCGATCTGAATTTAAGCTTGAACCAATGTATATTATTAAATACAGTTTTGAGGGAAAACGTTTAAAAACATCTGTAACAGCAACTAAGTTCATGTCCAACGCATTGTTTTAAAATCCATCTGAACAGCATGTGAGCTTGTGCAGAACGCAAAATTGGATATGATATTTGCAATCTTTTAAATACAAGGTCAAATAAAGCGGTTTTGCAGAACAACGTTTAAACTATTCTTTATGTCCTTTTGTCGATATGGCCATCCTTAACTAAAATTATAAACTTCATTTTATTTGCAAAATTGTCAGCATGTTTTACGTTAATATTGCATTAATGTGCAATAAGTGACCAACAAATTCATATTGCAAACAGCACTTATGAAGACTGACTGATATTACGTTATCAAAGTAAATACTTATTAAGTTGCATAAGTAAATCGCTTATTGTATGTCATATTGTCAGAAAATAAAACAAAAATCATGTTTTTAAACTTGGTCCTTATTTCTAATAGCTTTGAATGTCTTTGAATCCTAATAGCGAATGCAAATCATCATGACCAAGGAGTAAATGACGACCTTTAGTTTGACATATCATGGTATCTATGAATATTTAATGTATTCAGGTCTTCACATTATGTCGTTTTTTGATTTTTGTCGTTTCTGGTAAATAAAGAAACGCGATAATTTTAATCAAGCGCTGATATTTCAAGCGTATTTATTTGATTTTTCATTATGTCTTTAAGATGTTACATGCATATAGCAGTATTGGTACTAGACAATATATGATAAGATAGGTACTTTCAATCAATACAAATGATTGACAGGTAGTTATCGATTTTTGAGACTTGACCTTTTGTTAAAATTTCATTCAGCTTGAATAAATTTAACAACAACATTAGGACGTGTAGGAAACTCTTTGCATTTGTGAGGAATGTATAAAACATCCGATTCGGTACCAAAGTTGGAAAATCTGTGATATTTATCTTTACACTTCTATTTTGATTTTTTGTGTGACATGTTTTGTCATCCCTGCAAAGACGACGCCTTAAAAGTGATCTCATTTTTGTATTTAAAGTTTCCAATGATGTGTGCAGTGCCAAGATATTGCTTAAAAGGGCTAGATGAGAAATATATGCCTAAATTTGAACCCATTCTCGTACGGTCCTTATCGTGGCAAAAAAGCATTGCGGAAATGGTGCGAAATTGCTGTTTTGTCGGCTGTGCTATGTGCGATGCGACAAAAAGCCTTACAGATGGCATATGATATAAAGCATAATTCACTGATATTATATGGCAAGTTTCAAGAATATTCATTCAGTAGTTTCTCTGAAAAAAATTGTTGAAGATGAGAGCGGTAATATCAGCAATTTAATGGGGTACTATCAATCCAAGTGGAAGAAAAAATATTCACATGAAGACTGATGGGTTATTGACAAACACTCAACTCCCTCTGTAGAATCCATGACTATTATCAATTTCAGTGAGAACACGGATATTACACTGATGTATTGGCTATTAATAAGGCTCACCCATATGTCAACAACGCTCTTCGAGTTATTCACTAGGCTGGAACTACAATGGATATGTATTGTAAATAATTAACAGAGGGCATTTCAGGGCTAACTGGAATCGATCATCGATTGTCTTTCAATGTCAAAGATTTTGTCAATGTGCATTGTATACTCGTACATACGTAGTGTATGTTGTTTGTTTTTATTTGCTTAAGCCAATTTTGTATCAAATTTTCTGATACTTAATATTTATTTTTTCTGTTGTATCATGTAATTTCTTACCGCAAAATTATACATGCACGTTAGATTATTGCCAAGCTTTGCAATCGCGTCTGGTGTGACCGGGCACCGGTGGGCACAGCAACGATATACATGTACAACCATAGCCAGGCCCTGTACTTTTACAAAGAAACAATTCAACTGCATGATCACAAGTAAAGACGCAGCTCATTTTTCTATTCAGAAAAGTCATTCAGTCATGTATTTGGTGAATTGTAAGTGAACTTTACTCTGCTTTCATCTAAAAATGAAGCAACTGGTTTTCATTTGTATGCGCTCTTCAGATCTAATAATAACTGACATAAAATAATGCAATAGTGTCTAATTGAAAGAATTGTATCAGCAGTACTCTTATTTAAAATTTTGCAAAACATCTGAAAAAGTAGAATGCTAGACTATTATTAGTTGCAATTTGGAATTTGTCCTTAGACACACATAAAAAATTCTTGATTTATTATTAAAATGCGCTTTAATTCTGTAATTACTAAAAAGAGGCAGTGAAAAGGAATGTTTTGTTGCTCGCTTACAAATATTTTCAAATTCAATATCAGCTGATTTTCAATGGCTTCGTTGCACAAAAGGTAAAACCACGCCTATTTCCTATCTAGCCCTTTATAATATTAAATATCTTTGGTGCAGTGTTTCTCCCAGGAAGTTCTTCTGTGTGTCACCTATTAACCACTGACGCTGTCACAACCAATGGTTGCTTCGTGCTCCATCTCGACTACTTAATGCGCCGAAATTTTTTCACCCGACCAGTGAATCCATCTTGGAATACCCTCCACCTTTCTGTGTTGAAACTGTGACTTTCTGTTTTCAAAAGCTCAAGTCTATTTTTAGCTCAAATTTTGATATTGAATTCATATTATTCAATGATGCTCCTTGTATAAGGCAGAATTAGTGTACAACACTTCAGTCTGAACTCAATACGATTAAGTATCTTAAGGACGAATAAACGATGATTGATGGTATCTGTCACCTACTAGGCTGATAGTTTCGATTAAAATTTATTTAAAGTCGATTTTAATTGGTAGTGTGAAAAGTTTAGCCTCCTTGCAATAAAGAAACGAATTTAGACATGACTTGCGTTCGCCATGAAAACTGAAGTACATGTTTTTACCAGGAAAGCAAAGTTCCTATATTACAATTGAACTATCAGATGACAAAATCAATTTGACAGTGAACAACCAATAGAAGGTAGGCTACTTTAATGTACAAGTGTAAAGCACATAGTCAGTTTAAACTTTCATCTTGGGAACTGGGAACCTGCGACAGGATCAGCAATCACTGCGTGAAGATTTCATCCACACAGGAATCGTTGTTCACTTCAGGGATTGTTTCTAATCCTCGTTGGTCGTGATGGCTCGAAGTAGGAGACTTGATAGTGGACCGGAGACGAAAGGCTCATCTTCCAGGTAATCCATTCCATCCTCGAAGTCACCGACAATTTCTACCGGAAGAATCATGCCTTGAAGTAGCGTAGGTTGATTACCTTGGCCATCCATCGAGCATATCAATGTCTCGTAGAACCTGAACCTTGCAGAGCCGCCTGAAGAGTGGCGAATTATTGCATCCTTTTGCTTCAACTCATGGATCGTACCATTATTACCTCGGCAATTGCAGTTCGTCCCTGTAGTAAGTTTCGACATACCAAGAAGCTGTTCTAGCTCATCCGGCATTGGGACATCCTCTCCACAGATGATGATGAGAAATGCTTCCTGCATTGTACTTCCGGCCTTGTGTGTATCGACTTACTCCACGGCGTGCTGAAAGGAGGCCTGGAAGACGCCGATGGCAGTCAATCTAGCGGAGTCCTACTTATTTAGAAAGAATGTTTATTCCATGAGCACTTTTAACGAGTTAAACCTTTGATTCTATAGTCAACAAGTACTCGCAGTGCAGCGCACACATCCCAATGCTTATTCAGATCACACACGCTGCCTGGCATGACTCATCAGATCGGGGTCATTGGAGCTGCCTTTTGACGTTATTAACTGCGGTATTCCACTTCGTACTATGTGTGATAAAGTGCTTCGAGACTATGCATCGAAAATTCATTGTGTACGGTTGCCGCTCTGATTACAAGGACTCTTCCAATTCAGTGCCGTTCTACAGATTTCCGAAAGATCTGGAAGACAGTCAACCTTGGCTGAGAGCTCTTCCAAATAAACTTCTTCCCGGTTTTGTTCCCTCAAGGAATCAATACGTTTGTCAATTACACTGGCCTACTGATTTTAGACGCAAACATGTCCTGGTAACCAGAACGGCGCACCATTACTAACAACCTCTGTTTTCGACTGTGTTCTACCTAGCTGTGCGACAACAGCTTCGAGATCCCTACCATTTATATGTAGTCCATCAAAGAAAAAAGCTCTTCAAAAAAAACTGGCTGCTCAACAACGCTCTCAGCAATGTGATGAATTGCCTCAATTTCTGATTGATGAATTTCCGGAGACTTAAGACGCAAAACTTTACGTCAGCGATATCCAGACTTGATAATTTATAATTCTACTGATGAATTGATCATGCACTCTATGGAGAAAGATGGAACCATTTTTCTTAATCAACGCACGCTGAGTTTTAATAGAAGTATTATTTCTACAATCGAGTAGAACGCCAGTACTGTCCTTTACTTAGTGTCTGCGTTCAAATAACCAAGTTCAGTCAGTTGGAGGCTTGTGTGAACTAAGTCTATTAATCAAATCGATGTGATTTTATTTTTCCTGAAATTCGGCGAATGAATTTTTCCAAGAAAGAAATCCTCTTTGTTATTGAATCGATTAGCCGATCTCGCGCTGCATACAATTATCTGAGAGAAAAAAATAATTTACCTTCTCTTCGCCTTCTTCGCCATGCTACATCAGGAGTTTACGCTGTCAGTGATTCAGTTTACATTAGGGGTATCGTCAGCCTACTTCAGGAAAAACAAAACGCATGTATTTTAGAAATAGACGAACTATGCTTGAAAGTTAAGAGCAATCTTAAGTGTTGACACAAAGGAGCATTGGAGCGCTATGGGCGAAATATTGTAATTCTTTGTAAGCGTCTGCTGCAAAACCCAGATTATGATTATGTTCTAGGAAGATATCAGAGTGATGATGCGGAAAAATATTTTTCTAAGCTTATGCAGAAAGTTGGAGGTGGTTATCTTGTCACACACATGCAGGCAGCACATTCTACTCAAATTGAGTAGAATTCTATTCAAAAAAAGCATTGCAAAATTCCCTGGAAAATTCGACATTCGATTTGTGAAGGACACCTCAACCGCATTTATGTACTGATTGTGACAGAGAAATTCCTAATGAAGAAGATGGAGCCTTTGACTTTGCGATCGCCATTGTGGTAGCTGGTGACGTGGCTACAAATATTCGTGACGTAGTTTATATATGATAGTGTATTTATTGAGACGACGTGAAATTAATGTCGAAGATTCAAGTTGCCCTGATGATTGGCAAAGTTACCCGCAAGTAATAAGTAATGATTCCGTCATGTGATCTGGTTTCTTTCATATCAATTTGCTATATATTTTTCACATGTTTGTGTCCTTCATCGATTAGCATCAACTTTTTGATATGCCATTTTCTTCTTTTTTGGAACTATTTCCATCCCTGAAATATTTAAGCACTCTACATTTACGAGCACTAGCCAATATCTTGTGCAACAATGTAGCGAAATTATCGAAGGAAAGGGCAACAACGTCGAAAAAAAATCACTGTTGAATTTTCAATAAATTATCTTAAGTAATGTGCTTTTTGTTTATATTGCACTTAACTATATGAGAATTTTCCATTATCATATTGTATGCTTTAACATTTTACTAAGCTAGAATTTCCTCATGAACAATAATTAAAATCCAAAAAGCAACGAAACTCTAATCAATCGTCATAATAATAATTTTTCGTGTAAAACTTAGTGGGACTCCGCTAGATTGCCGGCCACTAGCGTCTTCCAGGCCTCCTTTCAGTACGCCGTGGCTTGCTTCCTAGATCTCCTGCTTGAACGCTTTGGTTACTGCTTACTGCCTCCAGTTCTCCTTGTCTAGCGAGAATTAAGTCCGAGTTCTCCTTCCTCTCCCCTTGCAATGTTGCTAACCTGAAATACCTTCGCTACACCAAATAATGCACTTCGTGACATTGACTTTTGGATGGGTGTGATGATGCTATTCATGCCGTTCACTTCATATCTCATTCAGACTAAAGTATTGTACACTAATTCTGCCTTATACAAGGAGCATTATTAAATAATATGAATTCAAAATCAAAATTTGAGCTAAAAATAGCCTCTGACGTCATCAGTTGACCTTAAATGACCTTGCTGACTTTATGGCATGATAGATGGCGATCATATTTATATTCGTTGCTAATACATATGGCTTTAAAATGCATGGTTTGGTCACAAATTAACATTTTATGCTCTCGTACTATACAATTGCATTCATGGTTGCCAGACCGCGTTCATCTGGTAGCAATCGTCTAAATGAAATTCGACGATCTCTTAGGCAATAATTGACAACCAAACCTCAATGCAGCTAGCAGATCACCTTGAATTTTATTGGTTGATGTTTATCTTCTTTTGTCTCATTTCGCAGCAGATAAGCAGATTCGCTACAAGATGATTTGGTACCCATAGTTTTGTACATTTTGCTGAAACTTCTTTTTTTGAATATAGTTTGTTTTGAATACTTCTTATACATGTAGATATCCTGAGCAGTAGAAAAATTACAAAATATTTTCGTGCAGCATGCTTATGTTTTTTAAACTTATCCATGTAATGTACATTTATTTTTAAGTCAAGTGATATCGAAGTCACCTCTACCCAAATGTTCCGACCCGATCCTGAGTCTACCAGACTCCATGTGCCGAACTGGCGGAGATTATGAGATCATCACAACTGCACGATAAATACTCTTTAAGAATGTTCTTTTATCAAACATAAATCAATTTTGCGTTCTGTAATTACAATGTATTATCACTTCGGACTTTTCATAATCTGAATTTCAAAATTGCCTGGTTCATATTGTTTGTTTCTGTAAACTTATTACATATATATAAAAATCTTTGATTTGCGTGTAATAGAATCGAATTTAATATTGTAAACTTGATGTTAATATCGTTCTACTTATAATGTAGTAAAAAGTAGCATACAACTTTTGACAACTCTTATGCAATTAGATGAAAATGAAGCATTTGGTAGAAGCAATGAAGGTTTGGTACCTTTGATACCAGACAGTAAAAATGCTAGCAGATAGCAGATGAAATGAAATAAAGCATTTGGCAGCAAGAATTTTATCGGTTTGGTAGCGTACGATTTACAGTGGTATAACAGGAATGTTGGAAATGATCTTATTTATGCTCATCATGTACTTTATCTCTATTACTATTGGTTAGCGGTACCTAATGTAGTTTTTTCTGAGACATATGACGAATACTTGAATGACTGTTCAATTCCAAACTTAATGAGACACTCACTTTATGCTCGTCTGAGGTATCAAGCATTACGTTTTCTACTGCTTTCCCATCTTTTCGCTTCCAGACTGAATGGTTGAGATGATATCCGCTGCCATTCTGGGAAGGAAGACTTTTAGCCATGAAGCTTGCTCGATATCCGTTCTCTCTAGCAATATCCTTTGCCAGCATCTTAAACCGAATTAGGTCATCAGCGTGCTTTATTCCCCAATCAGCACTAAGAACGAATTCAACTTGACCGAATCCATATTCTGAGTGAAAAGCGTCAAATGTGAACCCTAAGGCTCTCATTCTACGATTCATTTCAGTATATATTGGCTCATACTGAGCAACAAGAGGATGATAGAAAACATGGAGAGATTTATGGGCTGGTATAAGCTCTCCAGTTTCACTGTCTGACTTCTCAAAAAGCCGAAATTCACATTCTGTACCCCAATACATGTCATATCCACGATCATGCAGCCTCTTCAGTTGAGCCACAGCACAGCTCCTTGGGTCAGCTTCGATATATCCACCCTCTGGCCACTGTGGTTGAGTGAACACCTGCAAATAGAATAATGGCGCATTTAATTATGTATGAAATGCAAATTTCTGAAACATTAGAATGGAGCTAAGGTAGAAATTAGGTACATGGAAATTCGGATTTAGTAATAATTAAAAGTTGCATAACCGGCGATTACACGAGCGTGAAGTGCGAGTATGTATCCGAGCAAACACATGTTTGCAAGGTATCGATCGCTCTGTTTTGCCCGCTGTGTGGCAGCCTGCAGCTGCTGTAATGGTGACTTTACATTTGCTGCAAAACTCTTTGCTCGGAAACGCTTGGAAGAACTCGCAGTGTGGCTGAGGCCTGTGTGTGTGTGCGGTGTAACCGACTTGTCGCCACAGTTTTCTGACAAACTGACATCATTTCCTCGATGTATGAGTTGTATGACTCATAGATATCGGACCGCGTGACCAATGATCTCTGAAAGCGTTTCTGAACTGTCGAGAGACAGAATTTTATTGTCTAATTTGTTTGTCGATTTGTCATAGGAGCTGTTCATTAGCTAAAATTGTGACGGCTGAATATTAAACATTTAATTTTCTGCTGGCAGTTTTTGAACGACAGTAAAATACCGAAACTGACTGAAATTCTGCCGATTTATTCTACCGGCAGAATTTTCAGTCGGTTTCGGTATACCGTCGTTCAAAACTATTTACCGGCAGAAAATTAAATCGATCTAATATTCAACCGGCAGAATTTTAGTTAATGAACAGGCCCATTGACCCATAACGCTCAATTTCTACCCAAGATTGCTGCATTTAGACAGAGACCCATGACTTAGGAACTTAGGACATTCTTTGGTAACTTACCCGTATGTTCCCTATCTCTGTGTTGTGTTTCCTATTGTTTTTGTAAGTAGCTTCATGATTAACTTTCAGTTGCTATTGTTATGATGGAGAGAATGGACTTCTATGACATAAAAATGATAGACTAGAGTGCGTCTTTAAATGTTTTCTCTTTAGACATCGCAATCCAAAACGTCTCTGCTTAGTAACAGTTCAGACGAGTCTTCTAAGACTTCTATGTTTGAAACTCATTCATTTTTGGATCTAAGTGTTGAATTGTTGAGGTCACAGAATAAGACAGATCGTCTCTTCTTCTGTTTGACTAGAAAGGAAGCATTGGAATATGCAACGCTAATGAAATGGCACAATCTGCTGATATGATACCATAGCAATCGAACAATCAGCAACCAGCTCAACATTAAACACACCGAATTGTGCGAACTTTCAGTGACTGGTTATCAACCGGATCACATAGCAGAGACGCAGACGATGTCAAGTTCTGCAGCGAAGCTTGTGAACGTACTTTCGTGCGCCTGCTATGTTCTTTAATAATGATCGAAAGGACCAACACTATTGAGAAAACTTTTGCGCAATTATCCGAATTCTTCGAATCTGAAGGAATTGGGGCGATAGGAGCATTTTGAAGGAATTCGTAGCAATTCGCAAGCGACGCACGACTATTCACATTTTGACGCACGACTATTTTCATACCTCTGTAAGACATTAAAAAAATTCATTTTGCCCATAAGTAAGTTCCTGCATGTGCCATCGTTTTGAAGTTGCTTGCATTTCTAGCAAAGTGACACGCGCAAACAGTCTAATTGAAACTGAGACAAGAGGCAATAATGCTATGGTCAGCATATGTAACATTGCTACAAATGACAATGTTTATGACCTGAGACGATCGTTGATGGGAGCTTGAGGTAGCTACGTTGTAGGTTGGCCTTTGTAAGATGAGAGTTGAAACACTTAGATTCCTATCAGTTTGAGGCTCGTGAAAGATTTCAAGGTGTATTGAAACGCCTAGAAAAAGATAAATATCTATATACTGAATATCACAGAATTCTTAGTGAGTGCCTTGAGTCTGACATAATCGAGAAAGTTCCTGATAATGAACATAACACGGCAAATTCTATACGATACCGCGCCATCCAGTTCTGACAAAGAAAATTGATGATCTACCAAAAGTTAGAATTGTTTTCGACGCATCGGCTAAGAATAAGAACAAGTTCTCGTTAAATGATATCATGATTGCAGGACCTATCTTAAATCCCGAAACTGTTGAAATATTACTCCGATTCAGAATGAGAAAATTCGTGATATTGTGCGACATTAAAGCGGCATTTCTTCAAATCAGATTAGCAGATAAGGATAAGGATCCTGTACGATGTTTTGGTTAGAGGACGGAAGGAACTTGAGAAGCAGAATAATTGCATTCCAAATGAAACGAGTAATTTTTGGAGCAAGATCATCACCTTACATACTTGCTTCTGTTTTACGACATCATTTCCAAACATCAAATGAGGATGATACACAGTTTGTTGAAAGTTGTCGATGATTTTATAATCAGCCTCGATCGAGTAGAAGAATGTCTTTCGGTTGCTCAGAAGACTACAGATATCACAAAGGAAATGGGAGGCACGTTATCTAAATGGAATTCAAATTGTGAGGAAGTTATCAATAAATATTGCGATACAGAAGAAAATGTAAATGAAGCGGAAGTGTTGGGCATTTCATGAAAGACAAGCGAAGATATCTGGAAATTGAAATGTGATGACATTCCGAATTCAATGCCAACTAACAAAAGACAACTTTTAAAACGAATGGCAAGTATACATGATCCGCTCGGTATGATTTCACCGAATGCAATGACTGGACAATTGCTTATTCGGGAAGCCTGGATTAATGGCTATCTATGGTTGGGATGATCATTTTAACCCTGCTTCCTAGAAAAAAGTAAAACAGTGGTTTGATCAACTACATGTAGAACGAGTCAATGTGATAAAGTTTGACAGGTGGATTGAATACTCATCTGGAGATTCTATGACTCTCTGATTTTCTCTGATGGTTTTTCTGATTAGTCTGAAAGAGGTATGGGATTTGTTGTGTACGGTCATGTCAAAAAAATTCAATGGTGAAAGTCCAACCTCCTTACTAATGGCTAAGGCAAGAGTATCTCCCATTAAGTAAATGAGCATTCCCCGATTGAAATTGACTGCTGCACTTCTTTGTAGCTGACTGATAAGCTATGTCCGGAACCATAGAGTATGGATATATAGGTAGTGTCGACTCAAAAAAGTATCTGTATACAGTGAAATTTTTTATATGAAAAGATTCAGTTTTTTGCGTAGATTACGTTCCCGTGGTCCAAGACATTATTTGAGCACTTTTGAAAAAAGTCAAAATTTGTCAATTTATATGCCACCGAGATGACGCACCCTTGCAAGTAGTATAAAACAAGTTGGATATCAAAAGGAATGAATATTTGCTAATAATCATAATAACTAAGCGGAAATAAAGCTAATTTGCAAGGGAATTTATGATCAGTATGATAATGGAAGTCTTCATGAAAAGGTCGAGATCTTATTTTGCTTTCTTGGCTGAAATTTCAAGTATTATTTCTATTTTCATCGACATGTTTCATGTTTCATCGACAGAATTCATGTTTCATTTCTTGAATCTGGATAGTGATGTGGACCCATTTACATCTTTCAAAGTTGATTGAAATCATTGTCCTTCATTCTGTTATTTTGCTCTACCAGTGGCAGGTTGCTTATGATATGATCTCGCTTAAGATGATTCTCTTGAGGTTCATCATGAAAGCAATAGCAGATCTTCGAGTTGCTAATTTAACAAACATTACCTATCCAAGGCTGTTGTGACACGGGCGATCTGTAAAATAATATCATTTCTTCTGTATTACTGTCAGGATCAGTCAATTCCGTTGTAATTTCTGAAAAACTGCAAAAATTTGCATGTCTAACATTTGGTGACACTACCACCTGTATCCCCCACGAGTTCAATCAATAAAATCGAAAGTGTATGCACATTGGGGATTTAGTAAATGCGGAGTTACCAATCTACCTAATATACTTACTCCATGTCCGGAACGCATTAGATATACAGTGCAAAATCAAACCTTTCACTGATTCGCAAATAACATTTGCATGGATCAAGGGAAATCCTAATCGTTGGAAGTCATTTGTTTATAATCGAGTTACTGGAATCCGAAGTCTGACTGGACCTGAAGAATGGAATTTTGTTTCTGGAATCATAGATCCCACTGACCTTATCTCTCGAGGTTCTGATGATATAAGTTTCTGTGCAACTTCGCTTTGGCTTCGTGGACCAGAAGGATTACAGACTGATTTTGAGAATGAACCAATTCCCGCCGAATTTCTTGACTTCGATGATTTTAAAGAAACTCAAATAGAGGAAAAGAGAGTGCTAGCATGCAATGTGACGCTTGGTTCTGAATTATTCGACTATGAGAAGTATAGTTCATATTTAAAGCTTATTCGGATAATGGCTTGGTCCTCAGATTCAAGAAATGAAACATAAATTCAATGAATCATAAAATCATGCCAATGAAAATTGAATAAGAAACCTGAAATTTCAGACAAGAAGCACATTAAGATCTCAACTGCAAGTCTATGAAGACTTGCATTATAATACATTTCATGAAACTTCCTTGATAATCAGCTTAATTTCTGCTTAATTAAGATGCCTGTTAGTAGATGTTCATTCCTTTGATAGCTGATAAGTTTCATGTTACATGCTACAGGCATCAAATTGCTAGTACAGTGGACTCCGCTTAATAAATCCACGGATAATAAATCCAGCCGGCTATTACATCCACTTTGTTTTGGGACAGTTTTTTTACATAGTAAAATCCGCCGCTTAATAAATCCATTTTTTTTATTCTGCTATCAACGCGACAAGTCATAATCAACCATTTCAGAGTGATCATTCCTTCTCGGAATAACCTCTTCACCAAAATGGCATCTCTCTCTTTATCTCTCTCTATCACTCTCTCTGATTGGCCGATACACATAGCTAGTTCTCGCTTTCCCCTCCTTCCTGATTGGCCATTGTCTCGCACTCCTCGAATCAGGTGAACTGTAGTTTTTAAGTTGAACTCATCACAAGGTCAACTGTTACTTTCCAGTTTTATTCGAATAAGTACGGACGTATTCTGTGAGCCAACATGAAGAGAACTCGACAAGAGAAAACTATGGCGGAAAAGGTCGAACTGTTGAACCGATTCAAGGACCTACCTGCACTCAGTCAGCGAGAAGCAGCGGAAAAGCTCGGAATTTCACGACGTTTCCTACAAAACCTGCTGAAAAACGAGACCGCCATTTGCGCCGAAGACCAGGGATCAAGCGCTGCCAAGCGGAAGAGAGCAGGGAAAGATCAGGATGTTGAAGACGCTCTATACGAGTGGTTTAAGTTTGCACGGTCGAAAAATGTGCCAGTCAACGGGCCTATAATTATGCAAAAAGCAAACAACATCGCGGTTGATGCGGATCACGATGACTTCAAAGCCACAGACGTCTGGTTCTCTCGTTGGAAGAAGCGCTATGGAATCACATTTACGACTCTGAAAGGTAAGAGTTTTCGTCTTTAATTGCTGAATCGCTGAAAGATGTTGATCATGTTTTTATTTCTATGTAGGTGAAGCAGCGGAAGCCGACGTCCGTGGAGCAGAGGAGTTTCGTAACTCGATCGTGGCAGATCTCCTGAAGACTTACTCTCCAGAGCAGATATACAACGCTGATGAAACTGCACTTTATTATCGCGCCCTTCCAGACAACACCTACGTGGAGAAAGAGAAAAAGGCTCAGAGAGGGTTCAAAACGGCAAAGGACCGCGTTACACTTTTGGTGGTTTGTAACATGAATGGCGATAAAGAACAGTTGCTTCTGATTGGACAGTCCAAGTCTCCCAGATGCTTTAAGAATGTAAAATCGCGTCCGATACCGTACGATTTTTCGGCAAATGCATGGATGACAGCGGGTATCTTTGAGCGATGGCTGAGGTCTTGGGACAATCGCTTGCAGCGATCAGGGAAGAAGGTGGTTCTTCTTGTTGACAACTGCTCAGCTCATGCAAAAGTCAACGGCCTGAAGAACATCGCTCTGTGTTTCTTTCCTCCAAACACTACATCCGTGATTCAGCCGTGCGACATGGGCATTATCAGAGCCCTCAAGGCCTATTATAGGCACGAGATGCGTCAGAAGATCATCGACGTCATTGACGATTCTGAAGTTGAGACCGTTGCTCAGACTGTCGCCAAACGAATCACTCTCTTCGAAGCAATGTGCATGATAAAGAACGCATGGATGAAGATCACATCAATGACCATAAGGAACTGTCGGATGAAAGGAGGTTTCGTATCTTCTGTTGTAGAAGAAGAAGACAAGGACACCAGCATAACCTTGCCGGAAACACCAGTTGGGCTCACCCAAAATCAGTTTGATGCCTGGGTAGTTATCGACGATGAGGCTCTGGTGACTCAAGAAGTAACAGAAGAAGACAAAATCAAGGAGCTAGTAACTGGGATCTTGGAGAAAGACAAGTCCGAACCAGTCTACGAGATCGGAAGTGAGTCAGATGACGAACCCATGGAAACGACTCCCTCCGCAGCAGAAATCAGACATTGCCTACATCGCTTAGGTGTCGGTCTCGAGAGGCTGGAATTCGACGACCTTGATAGCTTCTACTCACTGAAAAACAAAGTAATTGAGGACTTAAGAAGGAAGTGCCCGCCTAAGCAAACAACCATTAACTTTATGAATCCCTAACTTTCATCGTCTTAGTCAGATCTACATATTTTGTGAATGCATGTACGAGCGTACCTTGTATCAGTTCGATTGAATCATACTATACATACTGTTGTACACTGTTTGTTCTACAACACCGCTTGTTTTCCTTATTTGTAATAGAGTTTGTTTTACAGCCTATAGCATGTGTTTTCCTTATAAGCAATACGTATCCCTATACAGTGTATAGTTTATCGGTTCTCTTAGCGATTATTATAGCAATCTTTTTGCGCCTCCGGTTAATAAATCCGCCGCTTAATAAATCCACTTCAAGCTGGGACGGAGGTGGATTTATTAAGCGGAGTCCACTGTATATAAACCCAGGAATTATATTCAAAAATATCAGCTTCATAAAAATTGATCAAATATTATTTGGACCGCAGGAACGTGATCCCCGCAGAAAACTGAATAAGATTACTTATCACTTACTTATTACTTATAGAAATTTTCACTGTATGCTGACATTCTTTATGAGTCGATACTTTACCTCCTGTATACTTACTATGGAATGAGACTACAAAGTTAAAATGATTGAATGATGAAAGCAATGAAAGCTCCAATCATAAATTAATCAATATGAATATCAGGACTATGAAACCGAAGCGAACTGATAAGTCTGTTTCCGACTATACCGTTGCCTTCAAAACCTACCTGAATTGCTTGTGTTTTGGATGACACATTCCACCACGGCCAATTTCTCGTCGTTTCATATATCGGAAGATATGGTACATTTCCGTAATTACGCTTTGTATAACCTTCAATTTCAGCCACAGTTCCGTCAACTCCAAGGCCTAATGTACATAAAACAGAATTATCTCCTTCCTCAGCAATCTTTTCAGCAGCATCTGAAGGAAGTATTTTGACTCTTGGTATGCCATTGATATCTACTAGGACGAGTTGGATAAAATCCGCTTTCTTTGCCACTTTGATAAAGTCTTCTTTGTATTTCACATCATTTGCACTCATTTTTGTTATCAATTGTTGACACGCAAAATCTGAAAGTAATAATGGGCATGAGGCATGAGATAAGCTTATTTCACATGAAGGTAGAAGATCAATCAAACACGGAATGTTTAAGCCTGATAATGATAATACATCTGTATCGATAAGAATAGAAGTGGTAAGATGTAGCAATGTTCCTCGGTTTTGAAACTTGATTCTCGTTCGGTGTTATTGAGTTCAATGCATGCTTTACTTCATGCTTAAATAACTAAATTTCTATTAAATTAATTAGAATTTCAATTGGATAAATCTTACGTTCAATTTGCATCGAATACAAATTGTTGTAAAACACGCAATGACGCTGTATAAATTGCAGATTCTATTTACTTGACAAGTATTGCAGCGCTTTGAATATAATGCAAAGTATTTTCATTGCACTATTTTTGGAAGAAAATAAAAGTTTTCATGATGCAGAGGTAAGGCAATTATAGGGAATAACATAGAATATGCCCTTTTAGGCCTATATTCTATTAAGACACTTGCTGCACCTACTTTTGGCTTATATGAGCTCATTATTGATGGCATAGTAACGGGCATGACCAGAAATGCATGAGTTGTTGAAGGTGCCACTGTCCTTAGATATTCATATATTATTATCATTCGATATTGATAGCATGCATTATTTTAGTGATTTCCATTCTCCCCTTAAGAATGCTTCAAAGTATTACTACCATATTATGTAATGTATTACTTCATCATAGCCCATCAAACCTTACGCCAACAATATACAAAGTCGGTATACTGCAGTGTAATATACACTGTAAATCATTAATTCCTATTCTAGTGTGAATCTGAGTGCTTAAATTGTCGAACTTAAATTCACAGTACTAAAATACTTGTTGAGTACTATAATAACGAAATAGCAATATCAATAAAGGACGCGACACAAGGCCAGATTCAGCGAGTCAGTGTGCAGCTGGTATTTGAATGCGTGTGCTTAGATCTGGTTAAGACTAGTCTTCCAAGCTCAGAGTGCGTTGTCGATCATGTGACGAATAGCTACTCTGTGAGAAAGCTAACCACAACGCCAATCAGCTAGTCAACACAGTTGTTCATAGTTCCTGCACCAAAATCGTCAATCCGGTCCTTCTGTCTCAGGTAGTGAATGCCCACAACTGGTATTGACGGTTTGCTTTAATCCTGCATATCGAAGTCGGTACACTGAGACAAGAAATGATCTTCGAAGCCATCTTCTGGTATATTTCATCGATTTCTTCTTAACGAACCTAAGACATTTTTTGCATCAAAAGCATCCATCGAACTAACTTTATTCCGATGACATGTTCTTTCACTTCAATGGTGATCCTTATGAAACCGAACCAACCGATTTGCACATTCTCCGTATGGACATATGATGATTACCTCTGTCATGTTAATTGTCAGAGAAGATAGTTGATTATGAGAAATTGAACCGAGTGAAAGCTGCAATCAAAGACTACAAAAATAAGACTTTAGAACTAAAGATTGAACACCTGGAAGAATGCTCTAAGCAGACCACAACCTCTTCCGCAATGCCAGAGAGCTTGAAGCATTTTTGAAACACTTTAAGCATTTAAATACAGCGAAAGACACACGAGGGAGCATACACACTCGTCAAGAGGAAGTTCTCTCTTGCTGGAAAGAACACTTTCAGACACATCTGAACACAACTTTTCCTCATGATCCAAATGCTCTAAATGATCCAGATCCCTGATCCCCCTCCAACGTCCACTAAATCTGGCCAAGTCAACAAGAACGAAATTGAAAAAGCTATTAAGAATTTGAAGAAGCACAAAGCACCTGGAATAGACACACCAACAGCAGAAGTATTAAAAGCAGGCGTTAGACCTGTGTTGGACATGCTGGAAAGAATTTTCAATATAATATGGGATGATGAAAAGACTACGAAAGTTTGGTCACGCATGCTTGTCACGCCAATTCACAAAAAAAGTGACAAGTCTAAGCACGATAACTGGAGAGCGATTGCACTTCTCTATACAAGGGAAGGTCTTCTGTCGCATCCTACTTGACAGAATGAAGTAAAAAATTGAAAAAGCACTTCATGAAAGCCAATTTTGCATCAGACCAAACCGAGGAACTATTGTTTCCATCGTCATCATGCGCCAGATAATCGAAAAGGCTAAAGAACACAACGTCCCCTTCCACTTCAATTCCATTGATTTCAAGGCAGCGTTCGACACAGTGTGGAGGAAAGCGCTATGGAAAATGATGCGAGCTATTGGAGTTGATCCGAAAAAAGTCAGAATAATAGAATCCATGTACAAGGAAGCCAAAGGTGTAGTAGTTATAGGTGGACATTTGACAGATTGGTTCAAAGTTGACGTAGGAGTCAGACAAGGCTGCCTGCTCTATCCTACCCTACTCAATGTTTTCTTAGAATTTGTGATGACAAAAGCAAGATCCCTAGACTCTTTCCTCAGCCTAAGCAGCTCTTTTTCTTTCAACATCCTCAACGCTGATGATACTACTCTAATCTCAGCAATCGTCGACAAATTAAAGCTGTCCCCAACACAACTATAGTTGTTCTATAGAACATTCATATAAAAAGTGGGGCATGAAGATCAACGGCGACAAATACAAAGTTGTGTCACCCAGCAATGATCGCGTCCTTATCAACGGGACGCCAGTTGAAAGCGTGGGCGAATTCGGCAGCGTTGTCCCTGATTCCTCGTCTGACATCATGAATAAGACAGCTGTAGCAGGCCGAGCCTTTGGCCATCTGCGAAAATCAATTTGGGACGAGCGTCGTATCAGCCATACTCTTGATACCTATAGCCATCCACGCATGCGAGACATGGACACTGAAAAGTGAATAGAAAAGAAAACTGAAAGCCTTCAAAATGAGGTGCCTACGTGTCATCTATGGAACCAGCATCCGAGACTGTATTCCGAACGAAACCATCAGACGGGACCTGTACATGAGGACCACCATCGTAGATGTAATTCTGAAGAGAAGGCTAAGCTGGTTTGGCCACGTAGCGAGAATACCATCAGATCACTGTCTCAAGGGCATTCAGGCAGAACTTCTCCAACCCAAATCCGCGCGGAAGACCAGCGAAAAGATGGAGAAACCAAATACGAGCTGACACAGACCTGCCAATCAACACCTTGGAACGCCAAGCCCAGAATAGGGGAAGTTGGAGCCTTTGGAGCAGACTGGTGGTAGCAATGGGGACCGTAGCCTAAGCAATTAAGTCAAGTCTTTCACTTCCATGATGATCACTATGAAACCGAACCAACTAATTTGCAGATTCTCCGTGTGGACGTGTTATTACTACCTTTGGCATGTTAATTGTCATTTTCATAATCGTGAACGGCAAGGCGCAAATTTGCAAAAACATTTTCAAAGACATATGATGTATGAATTCTATTTGATGTATGAAGTTAGTTGTTTTAATTTCACAATTGATACTACTAGCACTTGCTGACTGCATCTGACTATTTTAATTGACTATCATGTAGTAGGGCCTATAAGAAACCTATGTATAAAGTCTACATTTTTCCTCTTCCTATTAACACAGATGCATGTCAACCTTGTTTGATCATAATTCAAATTCAATGTATTCTGTAAATAAATATTTTCTTCAATGTGAATACAATTCAGTCCAAATGGATTTGTGTTTAATTGCCACAGCAGTTCTTCTAGATGGATGTGCATGTGGGATACAGCGGGTTAGATCCACCGCATGGCATTCATCGGCAGGTAGAGGTTCTAGTCCTTTGCAACTCATTAAATGAGTACGAATGAAGTACTATGCATTCGAACCCAAACAGTTCTAAAGTGAGTGCTGATGTTTTCGAACTCAAAGATTAGCCTACTAGATCTTGAGACTCATTTCTCAGACGTCGTAAGTACTCAGGTTCAGTACTTTTTCGAGTACTCATTTAGGACTCTATGTATAGCAATATCAATCTCGTTCAATCAAGACTATTTGAAAATTTTACATGCCGAACACTATGTGCAAAAATAAATTCATTTTCAGACGAGACTTTTGTTGATTGTAACACGGAAAAATATTCAGTGTTTGTTGTGAACCTTCGCCTTATGTCCATATCATGTCAGTTCCGGAAAAAGATAATTTTCGTGGACGACTGCATGGATTGAATATGCTTGTGCCAACCAAATTGACGTCTGCCTCAATTCGTTGCGTTTACCAGTTGCTATTTAACTTAGATTCTTCGCCCTCCCAAGCTTCATTTTCGCCCACAAGAGGATGGAGGTTTCGCCTCCCATTCAAAAGGACTGTATTATTCAGTGTGTGAATAATTCACTGTCAATATGTGATGCAAGGGAAACTACAAATTCGAAACAATAGTTCGCATAAAATTATGAGGTGACTCGCTGATACCCGAATACCATTAAATTATATACATGTATGTCACTAAATTGCAGATACATACCTTATGATGTACTTTGAAATTGAATGCAGTCTTCTATACGAGTGTATTCAGTCTACCGAAGTCAGATACCTATATACTCAAAGTGCGAGTGACCCACTTCACCTCAAATTAAGGACTTAATTGTGCTCGCAAACCCGAAATCTCTTTCACATTGGAAGATATGAAGCAACGTGTACTCAACATAGTGAAACAGATTAAAGGTCGTTTGTCTAATGACAACAGTCTAGAGTTGAACTCATAAAACTCGAGGACCAGATGACTTTCACCAACTTTGATTGTGGTCTATAACATGTACGTACACTGATTGACGAAATCCTACTTCGCTATGGCTCCAATGCTACAGACATGTCGATCTATCAAGTTACGCACAGTCTGCGTATACTCACGCATCTCAATTTTCACGGATGGCCCATGAATACAGTCCTCGGTGAATAATGTTTTTCCTTTCAATATCATTTTGAATTCAGTGCAGAATAAATAATGTAATCCGGTCGGGAACGTTTTGTAAAATGAATTTGATTTAACGTCTTGACTCAAGTAGGAGATCATATTACATATCACATTTATATAGCATCTATTCATATTTTCTTGAACTGAGCATTACAATGTAAAATCTCCTGTACCGACATGCCTCAAAATTTATTCACAGATCTAAGAAGCTAGGGAAATATAGATCACAGATAAAGAGGATTAGCTTACCCGAGGGCATTTTTCATGAAATTTGAACAATATGTGCTTCTGACCTTGCAAACTTTACAATTGTCTCAATGTCAGAATCAGGTTCTTGACTTTTCGAATTTTCTTCTCGAGCATTTAATGATTCTGTGACCGTGTTAATTTTATACTTCCTGACCATAGACCTTCGCTGCACAATAAATTCTCATTTATTCACCGGACAACTTGAATTTCAAGGCATTCAAATTGCCAATTAGACGTTGATCTTCATTTTAATAAATTTTAAATCATGAAGTATGCATGTGCATACATGTTCAGCGTTGTAGCATGCACAAGTACACAACGAAATGAAAGTTCAATGCAAAGCGGGTTCCGAAGCTTCAGACCGCGGTCCGGATCCGGACATTAATAATCTCGTGATGAGCACCCTGCATGCACTGTTTTTCCCAATGACCAAGTCCGAAATGAGTGCTAGAAAAAGTACTAAATCTTTGTACTAACTAAGACTGAGAAATGAGTCCCAGAATCTAGTACGCCTTGAATTTGAAAATGTCGGTACTCATTTGAAAACTCTTTGGATTCGAAAGTACAGTATTTAATTGTACTGATTTTGTACTAATTCTATGAGTTTTGTAGCAGCTCCACCAGTCAATAAGTGCCATACGGTAGGGTTGGAACCGGCCGGCGTCTGGGCCGGTTTCAGTAACGCCGGCGCGGCCCCGGCCACAGATTTTGAAGACCTGTCGGCCGGTTAATTTAATTGGACCCATGTCTACCGTTCACGACATTCACTCTAGAATGAATTGCCTAACATAAACAAACAGCATGTAAATGTAACATAATTTGAGAGTATCTACACGTATGTTTTGCAACATAAATATTGTGAACTGTTCTTTAAACAGTTAAAAATGATTACCGGCAACTTATACATGCAATTCAAACCCTACTTCATCTGTGATGTAGTTTCCAGCATCTTAAACTGTAGCCTGCATGAATTTAGGAAGCAACTGTGCATTCCTCAACCTATCTATTGTAAAATTATTCCAGATCTTGAATAATTTCACTACATAGGATAGTTTATATGACATGTGGAGCTTAGACATGCGATAAATAATGGATTACAACGCAGTCTGGGTCCTACTACCTGAACATTTGACAGTGGATCGTGGATAATAAGATCAATCAACGGCACGCGATCAATTTTGATTGACGTTGTTCAGGGACAGGACAATCACTGAAGTGAAGCATTGATGACAAGTTTGACGAGCTAATTGTTCCAGGCTCCTTACGCCAGCTCGCGGTCATCAATGTAAACTCAAACGATCTGAATACTGTAGTGGAGAGTTCACAATTGACGTCGCAATTCACTCGAATTCTCTCACAAGTGAAAAAGTAAATCTCACTTCATTGAATAACTATACATCAAGTGTGCACGTTGCAGGCATAACATTTCGCAACATCAGCACTCAATCAGTGATCAAATTGTTCATCTCACAACTTTTATCGTTAGAAAAGCTTTTATTACATTGGAACCTAGAATTGCTGACCGCTTAAAGCCTTCTTGTGGAGGCGGGAAGGTATACGCATACATGGTCATTGTATCAATTTTATTAATTTATCAATGCCCGCTTATGCCACTATTTTGACTGTCTTCTTTCAATTTGCTTGTGTTTGATTAACTTTGAAAATGTAATCGTAGTTGACATTATTATAAATTTCAAAGAAGACCTACAAATAATTCGATCAGTAAATGAGTAATTACTCCTACCGAACAAAACATGTCATCAAAGTGCGAATAATTGCATTGTTTGATATTGTATTGTATAAGGTAGCACTCACCTATCCGGAGTACTGGATGGTCTACCATTCATCATGCATTTCATGTATGCTATGTGGAAATTGAATAATGTCTAGTAGCATAAGTTGACCAAATAATGTCTGACGATCATAGCCTTAACTAATCGGTACAGAGATGTCAGCCACTCTCCCATCCTCGACCGGCCGGCCGGTTTTGATGACGCTGGCCATCGACCCTGCCTCTGCCGCCAAAATTACCCGGCCAGTTCCACTTCCGCCGTACAGTATGTCTAGACCGCTGCATCCCATGTCCACATCCATCTAGAGAACTGCTGTGGCCATTAAACACAACTGCATTTGGATCAATTATAATATATTCAATTTGAAGAAAATAATTAACCCCCTAGAGACCTGAGCTTTTTCACACCCTCTGAGACCTCAGGGGGTCCAGTGGACCCCTTTCACAAATTCTTAGTTTAGCTGCTAAAATCTATATCAAAACACTAGGAAAGTTGATTGCATGTAAAACAATGATGTTTGAGTGCAACAGGTTGACTCAACTAAACCTTTGAGTCCCTTTCAGCCTTTTCAGCAAACACCTGCGAAAATATGATGTTTTTATAAGTCAACTACATTTAGCTAAGTAATAGTTGTACAAAGAGGCGGTTTTATGATGTTTGATGTTACCATAAACCCTCAGATAGATGATTTTAATGAAATTGATTTATTCCATGCAGCAGAATCCATTCTTTCAATTTTATTCATACCCATCGGAAATAGGCCTAATGTGAGCCATGACTGCTACACTTTTAAACCTTCAAAACAGCTGTGGAGATCTCAAACTCATCAATTACTGCTGTGAAAACTTTGCCAACAGTCTGCTTTTAGTCCTGAACTGTGAATATAATGAAAGCTTTCATTTTGAACACTGTTTTATGCTGAGTTGTTCATGTAGGCCGACTAGTCATGCACAAAGTGTTGTCATGCATGTGGGAAAGCGCACATACACGAGCATGATGTAAACAGTAAATAAATGAATTTTATTCTTTATGCACCATTATGGACAAGTCCAGAGGTTCAGTGGACCCCCTTAACCTATCTGCCATAATTCTTTGGATTCAATTGAAATGAAATAACACATGCAGATTCACTGTCACAAATGATGATTTTACATGGGTATGAGTGGTTGACATATCCTCAGGACAAAAAGTAAAACAGAAAATAGAGCTCCGGGGTCTACTGGACCCCCTTCAGGTCTCTGAGGGTTAAATACAGAATACATTGAATTACAGTTATGATCAATCAGAAAAAGTTATGAGGGAGAGGAAAAATGTAGACTTTACACAAAGGTTTCCTGTAGGCCCTACTACATGATACTCAATTAAAATAGTCAGATGCAGTCAACAAGTGCTAGTAGTAGGTATCGTGAAAATAAAACAACTGACTTCACTAGGTGACATGCCACGCGTGGTTCACGCGTAATTACGGAACACCCCCAAACATTCGTGGTCAAGGACATTCTATTCTTCTACCCGCGTACATACCCGCTTCACTAAGAGTCAGAAATCACTTGATCTGATGCTGTTAAAACATGGGAAATGTTTATGAATACGCGCGGGCGAGCGTTTATAGTTTGCGCGTCGTCTACGGTTGTCTGCGCTGCCGCTTGCACCACGTATCAAAGATTATAAATAAAGATCGACAATATGGGTCAACGTCTCATCGAAAGGGCAATGGCCGTCTCAGGTGTACCTCGAGACGAACTGATTCAGCTCTAGTTCGCTCAGCGCGTTTAAACAGATTCATGCCAGCCACTGTTCTTAGACACCAAGTCCCTGGCCCTGATCCATCTGTTTACACTGTTCGACGCCGGCTGGCAGAAGCGAAACTAAGATCAAGGAGACCTAGAAAAAGGTCACGTCTCACAACATCGCATGTTTCCAATCGAATGCGATGGGCCATGGCGCATAGCCACTGGCGGGAAAGACAATGGCGAAGAGTTATTTGGACGGATGAAAGTCGGTTCAAGCTCATGCGAACTGACAATAGGATACGTTTGTGGCGAGAACCCAACCAGGAGTGGTTAGAGAGAATGTAACCGAGACCTTAACAGCCGGTGGAGGTAGCATTATAGTTTGGGCAGGATTTAATTACAGTGGGAGGACAAATCTAGTAATTTGCAAGAATGTGATTGGAACGGTCTATAAGGACATTTTGCAGAATCACCTTTTGCCGTTTGCCCACCAATCCCTGGGAGAAACCAGCAACTGGTTTTTGATGGATGACAATGCAACGCCACATCGATGCCGTGTTGTCAAGGATTTCAAGGATTGCATGGGTATTCGAACTTTACGTTGGCCCAGTAAATCCCCTGACTTGAATCCCATTGAGAATTTATGGGATATACTGAAAACAAGAGTTGCCCGGAGGAATCCCATGAATTTGGAGGAACTGAGAGCTCTTCTAATTGAGGAATGGGACGGACTTCCAGAATCATTGCTCCACAACTTGGCTGACAGTGAAACCAGAAGAGTTCGGGCTTTACTTTTGGCGAATGGCAGCCATACAAGGTATTAACTTTGTTTTGTGTGCATCTTCAATCAATATTTTTTGAATTTTTTCTGGTTAATACATACTTCATCTGAACGAGCATGCTGTTTTCTATGTCACTGATTTCTGAACTTAACAAAACGATGAAATAGCAAATCCTTAACTATAAAAGACAAGGATAAAAACACCGTAATGCAAGATTGAAGGGGTTTCCGTTTTTTTTTGATTCAGTGTATATTTGTGTTTTCCTGTCTTATTTCTTCCAAAGTCTCCACGTCTGTTCCACATTTCGTCCAAGTTAAACCCCAAACATTTTCATTTATAAATATGTCATCACACTTACTTTTGACCATTAGACTACATTCAATGTGCTCATGATCGATCGAGTTGAGCTGTTCTCGCGGGATCTCTTTAAGCTCTTTTTCCCTTTAGAACATTCAATATTCCTGCACATCAATTAGTCTTTATTTACAATGAATAACTGATCAATGAGATTATGAGATGATAGATCACTTTGCCATGCCATTCAAACCATGTGTGGCCGGTAGGACTCTAACCTACGACCCCATGTTATTTAGACATGTCACTTGACTACCTTCAGCTACAGTCGTTTTTGTGCGGCGGATGCCACGTCCTCATCATTACACATCAGTTGTGATAAGAATTATAATCAGTTAATTAACTACTTCGTTGCTATTGTGACCGCTGAATTAGGACCAGTGACATCATGAGGTCCTTCAAGGGCTAGCTCGATTTTGATGAATTGAGATGACGTTGATTTTTCACCTGATAGCAAAAGGACAATAGACAGATAGGAGCATTTCTCGGATAACTAGAAAGCTTCATGCTCGTAGCTTCAATATTTTGTTGAGACAAAACTGAGAAGAATTACATGCTAAATAAATCTACAGATAAGAGAAATTAGTGTAATAAATATGACTGGTTTGAACTAGTTCTATCTCAATGAGCTGTCTGCTATCAGGCCGCACTGGTCAAACACAATCATTTTTCATAAACTGCTCAAATAATTTTTTGGACAGCAAGAATCTCCGCAAAAAGGTGAATCGTTGATATAAAATTTTCACTGTATGCAGATACTTTTTTGAATAGACACTCTACCTATATATCCCTTCTCCATGAGCATACCGTCTTGTTTTTACCGCTGCTTACCCACCCAGTTGATGCGTGAAATGCGCTGAGCATATATATGCATTTAAGCTAATTTCTATGCCGCTATCTGTTTTTACCAAAGAGAGATAACACAGCTTTTGAACATGAAAATATGACATCTTAGGTACTGACGGGTGACAATGGGAAAAGTCCTTCTTAAGTCAAGCAGCTTCAAAATGATTATGGGTAAAGCACTACATTTTCCATGTTCTGATACTGCATTTAAAAAGGGACTTCTGGTTTAACCCTTGGGGGGTTTTTCCGAACGCGTCCGACTGGGGAGGGGAAATATCGCCCCCCTTCCTGCCGATCTCCTAAACAATTTTGCCAAACCACACATCAATCGAAAAGGCATTGAAAAAGGATTCAGAAAAACAGCATTATTGCTATTTTAAGGTCATCCCTGGTCTGAGGTGAAGGTCAAAGGCAAACAAACGCCTGTTTTCAACAAATTTCCATTAGATCATCATTTTAAATGGAAAATGACATAAAAACTAATAAGCCATACACAAATCGAAAGATCTGGTTTCGGGGTTAATAGGAAGTGATGATAATTAATCGCTATGAGATTACATGATTGTATTAGATGAGGTCAAAGGTCTTTTGGACACTGTACAGAGTGTACACTTCCTTCTTTATACTTGAGGATACAGAATCACCATAAAATGGCAGTCTCAAGTAGACAGACTTATTTTCAGGACCCTCAAATACGTCACAAATTGTAGATGGCAGTTTAACTATCTTGTACCTATCTATAAAATCTTGTGGATAGCCGTTCCTTTTTAACACTTCAACAAGAAACAAAAATTCATTATCCTAAAATTCAGGAGAACAGATTCGCAAAGAACGCAAGAACATAATAAGGTTGATTCGGTTGGTTTTACTTTGACCTAAACCATAGAGTAAGTATATTAGGTAGAGTAGCAACTCAGCAATAATTGAATCCCCTTTGTGTATACAGTTTCGATTTTATCAAATGAACTCGAATGATTCCCACCATCTCATGTGAAATATGCGAATTTTTTACACTTTTGGCGAAATTTTGGAATTGACTGATCGTGATAGCAATACAGAGGGAATAATAGCATTTTACAAATCCTCCGTGTCATGTCAACCTGTGGAGAGGTTATATATATATATATATATATATATATATATATATATACAGTGCGGCTCACATTATTATGACTACCCATGAAAAACCGATAAATTTTCATAATTTTCTTTGTGAATCTACGTTACGTTAGAGATACATGTTAGATGAAGCTACTACGTTCTAATATGATAGCTAACGATCAAAAACAAGCAAATCCATCAAATACTGCGTGTACTATCAGATACTGCATGTACTCACACATCTCACTTCAGTACATACTGTCACCGCCTTTGGCGGCAATGACAGCTTGTAAACGAGATGGCATACTGTCAATGAGATTTTCGATCGTATGTCGAACTGACGCATCACGATGCCAGTATTTGATGACAGCATTTATCATCTCTGATCGTGTATTGATGGTTTCGCTTGCAATTTTCCTTTTGAGAATACCCCATAGATTTTCTATGGGGTTGAGGTCGGGACTATTTCCAGGCCAATCCAATAAGTCTATGTGTTGTGATGGAATGTACTCCTTACACACTTTGGCAGTGTGGCATGGCGCCCCATCTTGCATAAAGACACCGTCTCCATCGGGACGGCAGTTGAGGAACCACACAAGTCCGCAGAACTTCCAGATACTGAGCTGATTTCATAATTCCATCCACGACATGCAGTCGACCTGTACCATAATAGCTCATCATCCCCCACACCATGACTTTCGTTGGATGTTTAACTCGAGCAGTGACCGGTTTGGGGGAATCGGGCGATGTCCATACCCGAGACTTTGAGGCACTATTGCATTCAAATGTTGCCTCGTCAGAGAATCCAACTTGAAAATGGAAAAGCATGCATAACTAGCAGGACTAGGCCTAGGCCTACTTTTTGTATCTGTGAGATGGTGTCATCTTGCAAAAATGAAATTATGAATTGTCGCCTTACTTTTCTCCACTCTTGACTTGTCCAACTCCTATAGTTTCGAGCGAAGTTCAAGCGTTTGATCTTCATTTTCTTGGTAAGAGTTGGTACACGTCGTGGACGTACTGAACGGAAACCGAGATCATGAAGTCGACGCTTCACAGTACTGACAGATGCCATAGTACCACTTCTTGCCCACTCCAATGCAAGTTGCTTCGATGTAGAAAGCGGATGTGCCCGCAAACAGCGGGCTAGTGCGCGATCATCATGAGCAGACGTTCGGCGGTGAGGGCCACATCTTCCACGTCTCCTTGGGGACAGAGATTCGCTGTTGGCTAACTTTCTTCTTATGTTCTGAACCGATGCTGCACTGACGCCACAAATTCGTGAAATGTAACGATTGCTGGAACCATCTTTAATCAAAATCGGAATTTCAGCTTTCTTTGTTTCATTCAAGTCACGTTGCTTACCCATCGAACCGCTGAAATGAATTACTAGGAATGCAACAAAGCTCTTTACAAGTCAATCAGAGCCAAGCAGTTATCGCGAACCAATCAGAGAATCACGCCAGAAGTGCAATCACGTGCCATCCCAATAGTTATCCCCACAGCCTGAACACGTCATTTCACTGAAAATGAATCATCAAATGCTGGCATCATGATGCGTCAGTTCGACATACGATCGAAGATCTCATTGACAGTGTGCTATCTCGTATACAGGCCGCAATAGCTGCCAGAGGCGACCACATTAAGCATTGAAGTGAGCAACTGAGATATGTGAGTGTTTTGTAAAACCAAAATAGTAGATGCAGTATCTGATGGATTTGCTTGATTTTGATCACTAATCATCATATTAGAACGTAGTAGCTTCATCTAATATGTATTTCCAACGTAACATAGATTCACAAAGAAAATTATGAAAAATTATCGGTTTTTCATGGGTGGTCATAATAATGTGAGCCGCAGTGTATATATATATATATATATATATTTAACCACCGAAGGGATTAAATAATCAGCTTGACAACTGCATTGAAACAATTACACTTAATGTAGATCGAACAAGAAATGGAAACAAGAGAAACAAAAGTAATTTATTAATGGAAGAGAGAATAGCCTTAAACCTTTTGAAGAAAAATGAAGATCTACACAACAAATGCAGACAAAGGTGGCTCTTTCGTCATATTGAATTACGTTGACTCTAAGAATTGCATGTTGACAGAACATCTACACGATCAACAAACGTATGAGATGGTGGATAGATATGATCCGTTAAGTACAATGAATAAACTTAAAACTTTTTGCAAGAAATACAATGCCATATTGACTAAAAAAAAGAGTGAATTCATATGGAAATTTAATGCCTCCACTCCATTTATATATAGCCTACCGAAGATCCACAAAATGAAAGACAAGCTATCGACGAAGATTGTGGATGAATATGGCTATCTGATGATTGACTTTCCGGGTAATTTAAAATTTCGCCCGATCATATCAAGCCGAAATGCCCCTACCAGCCATTTGAGCTATTTCTTGGATGGGCAATTGAAGCCACTGGTTCCAGCCTTGCGTAGTTATGTCAAGGACACGTTCCATTTCCTGTCAAAATTGCCAGAACAGGTATCGAATGAGGAGAGCTTTGTTTCATTCGACGTGACATCCCTCTACACCAACATCAATTCAGACATTGGACTAGAAGCAATTAAATATTGGCTTTCCAAAAAAAGAGAACTTATAATTGAAAGATTCTCCAATGATTTTATTATTGAAAGCATACATCTTGTATTGATGAACGACTTTTTCAGTTTTGAGATGAACACATATGTACAACGCTCCGGAACTGCAATGGGAACCAAGGTTGCGCCAACATACGCAACTTTGGTTATGGGCTTCCTGGAAGAAAAAATGTATGCACATGCAGAGCAAGTTCTTTCTCCCACTTCATTTCAAACATTTTGCTCTTCATGGTTGCGGTATTTGAATGATGTATTCATTGTTTGGAATGAAAACTTTGGAGACGTAGTAGACTTTCACTCATATCATAACGGACTGAATAAGAAAATTAAATTCACTATTGAAATTGGTAAAGAAAAGTTGAACTTTTTGGATGTCTTGATTTATCGAAATGGTCAACAAATTGAAATAGATATTTATTCAAAACCTACCGACAGTCACGCATATGTATCGTTTCATTCATGCCATCCAAGACACTTAATACGGAATGTGCCCTATACTTTGGCTAGTCGAATCAACAGGATCGTCTCAAGTCAGACTGTGAAGGAGGTCAGATTGAAGGAAATGAAAAATCGGTTGAAAGAGTTGGATTATCCCGACAAATTAATTAATAACGCAATTCGAAAATCAAAATCCCCGAATACATCACCTCCAAAATGTAACGACGAATCAAAAATATCATCGTATATCCAAACATACAATCCAAATAATCCTAGTTTTTACAGGAATGTGAAAACTCCTTCGTTTTCGAGTTTGATGCTGACTGATACATTCAGGGATTATAAGACAAGAATGTCTTATCGTCAGCCTCCATCTCTTTTACGAATTCTATCAAACAATAATCGTACAATACTGAAAGGTGTAACAATTCACGTTGTCAATGCTGTAATTCTATTATAACGGGAACAACTTTCAACTATAAACGCAACAACGAAGTGAAAACTTTCTGGATTAAACACAACATGAACTGCAACTCAAAGGACTTGATCTACGTGCTTCAATGTAGAGGTTGCCACGCCCTATATGTTGGCCAGACGGGTGACACATTGAGATCCAGGACTCGAGTTCACAGGCAACAAGTGAAGGACAGAGACTATAGGGTGCTATTTGTAAGCAAGCACATCTCTTCATGCTCACAGAGTGATCCTCCCTTCAGCATAATCCCAATCTTAAAACTGCCCCCTAACTGTGATCGAGCTTATAGGGAGAATAAAGAAAAATGGTGCATTAGTGTTTTAAGACCTTCACTTAATCGTGACCAATGATTTTCACCTACACTTGACTGTGGTATTTTCAATTTTATTTTCATCCATGACATTTATGTACTTCACTTACTATGTATGTGTAGCCTATGTTATGATTATTTGATTTCATTATAAGTATAGCCCTTGAAAAGCTTGGAGGTGACCAAATGAAACCGGTCGGGCGTTGAAAGAAATCAAAGCTTTTTTTCTTGATGACCTGTGGCTTTAATTTATTCTATACATATAGTTTGCTAAAAAATTAGCATGCGAGTGGATTACTATCACTTTAATGATTGCCTTATCAATAGCACTTTCTTGAGCATGATCATATCACAAGCTCCGGCCACTGGAAGAGCAAAATAAAGTAAGCACTGTTAATGATCACAATAAACTTAAAAGATGTAAATTGGTCCTCATTCCTATTCAGATTTGAGTGAATCATAAAATAATTGTGCTAATGAAAATGGAATTAAAAACATGCAAACCACAGGAACCTCTGCAAAAAACTGAATCTTCATATGAAAATGTTTACTGTATGCACATACTTGTTTGAGTCGACACTCTACCTACAATCTACATATACTTACTCTTTGACCTAAACCTTAATGAATGACTTCTCTGCAATTGGCCTCAAATTTTCTTTTCATATCAACTTCAAGATGCAAATGCTTCTTGTACTTTAAATATTTTTGTTGTTATTTGCCTAATTATTTGATGTTAATTATGTATATATCTGTGTATGATATATTTTCTCTACATTTTCTTTGTTCACCTCTTCATTTTTGCATATTCATTTATGTACTACGTAGTATTTATGTTTCTTTTGTCTGTATACATTGTACAGTTTCAATTCACAGTTGATCCCTTATTGTATTCCTAAACTTACCATTCATTCTTCAGTAGATAATTGTTTTTACTTCACCTTAATTGCACTGCATCATTCATTATTATTGTCCTCAGCGGTGACTTATATTCAAGGCTCGTATGTAAAGAGGTCATCTTGCATCTCCGGTTCACTGGCCCTGATTTGATTTGAATTCTCACATTCTGCATCGGTTTTGTATTCTGAGCAAAAACAGACATCTGGCATTACCGCGATAACGGCGAAATGTAGTCCTTCTTTTTAAGTGATAATGTAAAATTCATGGCTGAATATCTGTCTATTGTATTTATTCGTTATTTTCCCTGTCAGTAGGTTAGTCATGATCATAATGTTATTGAATGGCTATGGAAGCGATTCTTAGTCTTTACGCAATAAACATGCCAAAATTTGGACCGATGGTTACTACTAATCTACGTGCATCTATTTAGTGATCTGAATCGCAATGCCAAACAATATACTATAACTTTAAAATTCTCTTTTTCGTGGAAATAATCAATAATTGATACAATGCTGTGAAGACGATTTTGTATTGATTTCTATGTGTAAATAATTCGTGTGCTTCGACCAACCGTTTCTTTACCCGTCTTAGAGCCAGCATGTATGTAGAAGTGTTGTGTTTCCGCTTGTGCATATCCTCCGTCTTCTTTTACATACCATTTCATCTACCGGTTCATGATGATCTTTAATGCTTTTTGAAAAGATGCCATGCCGTCATTCATGGTAGTGATCTTCATAGTGATGTACTCGAGGACATAAATAGCCACCGCTTAACCCTTTCACTGCCGGGCGTTTAAATTCTCACTTGCCCACCTTCAATTTCACTATTTCTCACAATCACCGGTAAATTTTCCAATATACTTGATCCCCTACTTTAAAAGTCATCGCACGATATTGTTATCCATTACATGTTTCTTCATGCAACTTTTACTTTATATCATTTTAAGGTCAAGTTGCATGTTGATAAGCAGAACATTGACAGCTTACGCAGCACTATGCTAAGCAATTGATATAAAGCTTGGCAATTGCATATTAAGCTGCCTTTTAGGAATTGCACATTTTTGTAATCAAGTGGCATGCACTTCACGTCTCCATGCTCAGCTACTTGGCAGTTAGTACGTTGCGGGCGTTTCGACAAACATTTGACAAGGAAACAAGGCCCGAGGACGTCATGTGCATGCCAACTATTTATGTTGACTTTGCTGTGACACGTTGAACACTTTAGATTCATGAGTGTATTGTGAATTATGTTGTTGCAATAAAATTTTTATTCTGCGGTTGGCGTGTTTCCTTTCAAAATGGTGCAAAGTGCTGTTTGCATAGGTATCGCATACTTACATTTACATCGCATGACGTGTGAAAAATCTATACTATTGATTAAAATATAGCTCTGCGTGATTCTGATAGAGGGGGCCGCATAGTTAATGTCCACCACAGCATGACATTATTCATTCTGTACTATCGGAGTTCTTCAATGAATAACTGTGTTGATAAATTATTACTCTCTTTTTTATAAGTAGTAACTTTCTTTAAACTTTCTAGTCAATGAGTTTCAATTAGTGGTGGGTCAATTCCATTGATATGGATTTTCATTCAATTTGTTCCAATTGGATTTGCTGTCATTCAAAAGCCACATATCGCATTTAATCATGTAATTCCTAGCAGTTGTGACATAACTATGTGCCCAGGCAATTATGTCACATTTTTACTACAAAACCAATCTTGATAGTGTTCATCAAATCCATGTAAAGCTCTTCCCCATCCTGGCCTTTTCAAACCTTTTGGTGAGTTTTATCGTTGTAATATTTTTTCAAAAGGACCATAGGCTTGTACACTACTTGAAAATATTCATTCCTGTCATGTTACAATAGACTGGTGGTTGTATATGGCTGCACATCACTTTGATCACCTTCAGCCATAAAATAGTAAATGAAACAGTCTAGTCCTGATATCTACACAGTCAGTCACAAACTAATGAATTCCTTTACCTAATTGATCACATCCTCTCTATGGTTCTTGGTTACTTGTTTCAAGACATCAAAATTGATCAATGCCGGAAGTCGGTATACCAAAGGAATTTGTCTCAAATTGAAGCAATTAATGATAATCAGAACGTGTTTCTGAAAATCGAATTTGAATGAAATTGTGAATACACTAGGTGACATGCCACGCGTGATTCACGCGTAATTACGGAACACCCCAAACATCCGTGGTTAAGGACATTCTATTCTTCTACCCGCGCACATACGCGCTGCACTAAGAGTCAGAAATCACTTGATCTGATGCTGTTAAAACATGGGAAATGTTTATGAATACGCGCGGGCGAGCGTTTATAGTTTGCGCGTCGTCTACGGTTGTCTGCGCTGCCGCTTGAACCACGGATGAACCGCTAAGCATGTTCTGTCTTCCCTGAGCATGAAATTGAGGTCCTATCACATTGTCTAGCCTCTGATACATGCAGACACATGACACGCAAAGTCTATATAACAGGACTGCCAACTATACTAGCTTATATAAGAGATATTGCAGCAATATCCCGCATAGCCACGGATGTTTGGGGTCATGTGTAATCACGCGTGGTTCACGCGTGAATTACGCGTTATTGAGCGTGGCATGTCACCTAGTGTATGATGAGATTTGTGGAGATGAATTGCCATGGTTCATTTGTGACAAAATAGAAGTCAATGGACTAACAAATTATGCGTACCCTACGGTTAATCTGTCCATGTGAAAATCATTATTCATGTGATACATTTCACTCGATTTTGACAATGCAGCTATCTGTGCTGAGACTACACGTTTATTCAAATTTTTATTAGTGAATAGAATGTCAAAGCACAAAAATTTTAGGCGATATTAATAAGCGGTCATTTTTGACCGTTCCGGTCCTTGTAGGTTGACACACATAAAACAAAGGAAATAATAGGCTCAATCAAATTTTGATACGTCTAATATGAAGTCACTGCATCTTTAAAAAAAGTCAAGACAAACTAAGTCGAAATATCGGGTTTCATAGAAACTATAACACTCCGCAGTTTACTAGCGGTCTAAAGTGACCGGTCGGTCCTTCTAGTGCTAGACCTATGTTTAGCTTTGATTTTTTTCTTTTAGCTAAGCTATCTCTGGTTTGGTGAACTCACAGAATTAAATATTTTATTTTACCTGCTTCGGTTTGCTAGAAGTGTGATTTATTCGAAATCGCCGGCACATCGAGAGACTTAGTAAGTGGGCAAAAAGAAATTCCTTATTACCTTACAGAGATAGGAAAAACTCGTGCGTCGCTTGCGGATTACTATGAGTTCAAGCAAAGTGCTTCGATTGCCAAAATTCCTTCAGATTCGGAGAATTCAGATCATTGCGCACACGTTTTCTCCCTATTGTTGGCCCTTCCGATCATTATTTAAAAAAATAGTAGGCGTACGAAAATTAGTTCACTTGATGATTTCACCATCGTCTTCCCAGCATTCCTCCCTGCATAGTGCATACACTGAATCGAATATGTTAGCAAATATGTATGTTTTGGTGTGCGCGAAGTAATATCACAGCCCGCACGCCTCTCTCACTGGTTCTGGTGTCCTTTGCTGACAGCTTATTGTTTGTCATTTCCAATAGCAAGCGATACACGAATTATCCATTCGAGAAGGAGCAAGTTGTCTAATTCTGTGATGCGCCATTTCGATATTAAGGTTAGATATAATCGTCCCATTCTAGGAAACCGAAGGCGAGCACAGTTGAATCCAATTCTGTGGGTGAACTGGTCTATCTCGTTTATTCCCCTAGTCACCTTTTCTGGCCTCGTCATGCGGAACAGACCGAATGTACTACTACGAATGAACAGACCGAAGTGGGGTCTACATTTCGTCACAAGTTTGCTTTACTCTCGTAAAATTAAGTACTTGACTAAATTTGTAGTCGTACATACATACGCATTTGACAATTTGCTGTGCTGGAAAACTTGTAATTCCTCATTTCCTTTGAATAAGTTGAATAAGTAATTTATAACACTATTAAGCACGTGCAAATACATCCATTACTTTAGGTCTATAGAGGTATATTGAGCCTCACCTTGCGCCATGGATTTTGAACTCAAGAGACAATATTCTCACTGATATTCGTCTAAAGTGCATGCTTGTGAAAGCAGCATGTCATTTTACGCATATACACTGTAAATCGCTGGATACGAAAATTACATACAAACATATAGTACCAAAATCACATACAATTTGAAACTAACATCTGATACGAGATTTTTGTATGTTTACAGAGATCTGGTATGATTTTCATACCACATCTCACTTACTTTCATATGTGATTGGTATGTAGCGATACGAACTATTCTATCTGTGATTGGCCGTTTTACAATTAAATACGAGTTGTTGGTATGTTTTATATACGAGACCCGATACAAGTTGGTCCTCATTCGTATGTGTTTCGTATGAATAGCTATAAGTCACATAGCAAAAAATAAGGTATATTACATACTACTTACAAATAACTTTTTCCAGTAGTACCAGTCGTGAATATTTCTTTGTGAAAGTGTGGTATTCAACTAGATTAGATTTATTGTGAAATTAAAGCCGCATGTCATCTTTACTACTTGTATAATGGCATTCACAATACTCATAATTAGCTCATTTCCTTGAACTAAATTGATAAACATCATTTGAATAACACGATAACAATTGAGCAACCATGTTGACTTATATATCCGAAACATAACTATTTTTGCGTTCATGAATTATAATGTGTTTTTATTTCGGATTGATAACATGCTTAGTTCCAAAATTACATAATACATAATTGTTGATGGTCAAATGCTTATTGATTATTCATGAAATGCCTTAGACTTACATGTACTAAAATCGAATTCAGAATTGTAGGTTTGACTATTAAATGTCATTATCTTACTACTTACAAAACAATAGTAACATTAGTGTGATCTTTATTGACAAAAGGCCTTAAATCAACATATATTAGAAATCATTGATGCTTTCCTTTAACATTGTACTGGTATGTCTTTAGTATGTAAAGCATACCACATTTGAAATGATATGCGAAAAGCATAGAAATATATACCAAGAGAAT
The DNA here is from genome assembly GCA_907163375.1 of Prostheceraeus crozeri. NCBI lineage: Eukaryota > Metazoa > Platyhelminthes > Polycladida > Euryleptidae > Prostheceraeus > Prostheceraeus crozeri. Next base: position 517,693 of record CAJQUW010010027.1, read on the forward strand.
ACAGAAATATACCAAAAAAATATTTTGGTATGCATCCTTCGTATGTGATTGGTATTGAGCGATTTACAGTGTAGGATTGTACCTGAACTACTTGTGTTTTGGATGATAGATTCCACCACCTCGTCGTTTCATATACCGGAAGATATGGTACATTTCCATAATTGCGCTTTGCATGACCTTCAATTTCAACCACAGCTCCGTCAATTCCAAAGGCTAATACAGATATAAGAGAATTCTCTCCTTCCTCAGCAATCTTTTCAGCAGCATCTGAAGAAAGCACTTTGACTCTCGTTATGCCATTGATATCTCTTTGGACGATTTGCATAAAGTCCGTTTTCTTTGCCACTTGTATATAATTTTCCTTGGATTTCACTTAATTTGGACTCATTTTTGTTTTATATTGTTGACAAGTAGTGCCTGAAAGCAGGAGATGTGAAACAACTAAAAAATTTGTAATATTGCGCATACTTTCATCTTATGTAATGGCAAGTATTCTTTCTATGTTTCAAGAAGCTTGATCTCTTTGATATTTTAAAAATAAAAATCTGGGCCGCTTTCATTTTTGAATTTTATTTATCAACCCGACATGCTTCGCCAGCTCTTCTCAAGTTCAACGCTGGAATGAATTTGAAACCACAGTGGACGTTGAAATCCCCAATGCTCATAACGCTGTTAACAAGTGTGAAGTAATTTGCATAGCAAATTGACAGACAACGTAAGACAAAGGAGCGTAATGCTATGTCGGTACTGTACAATTGAAATAAGTAGTTTGAGATAAAAAGAAATATACAAAGAAGGGACATATCTCCAGAGTAAAATGAGAGTGATGACATGCTCCTTTTGAACATATGAATAAGGAGTTCTATACTTTTTAAAAAGAGCCTCCATAGTGAGTAAAATGAAACCTGGATTAGTACGATGTACAACTTTAAAGCATCGCAAATCGTTTCAAAGTTCTTTAGAAGAGGAAGTTAGAGACACAATCGTGTGTCTTTGAGACACAATTGAGATTCGACACTGCGTGGTGAAAATCAACAATGGCTTACATTCACTATACAAAGAATATGTTTGACGAGCAATTCCTCTCACAAATGATGTCGCCTTTTACGTATGAATGGTTATCTAACAAAAATAGGGTTCTTTTCAGGCTCCAAAGATTTTTCACGGTTGTGATTTGACCTCAAATACTGGTTGATAAAAATGGTGGATAACCGTTTTCTAGTAGAGATGTTCAGATGAATAGTTACTCGGCCGCTAAACAGTCTGCTGAGCAAATGCACTCAGCCCGATACACTAAGGACTTGATGAGTCCACTTTTTGACAGCAAGGGAAAAATGACATAAAAAACCGACATTGTCTTCTGATCGCCGTGTAGCGTACACAAAACGTCCAGGAAAGGAAACCAGTTGCTCCTTTTCAACAATTTTTAATATTCAAACTACGTCACACTTTTTAGCAGCACTTTGAGTATTGCTCATTTCAATCTCCACCGTGGTTGCAAATTCATTCCGGCGTTGCACTTTAGAAGAGCTGGTGAAACCTGCCGCGCTGATAAATAAAGTTCAAAAATGAAAATCACCCTCATTTTTATTTTAAAAATACCAAAGTGATCAAACTTCTTCAAAGATTTCAAACGCCGCCATCCCGCAGCTCGAGGTTGAGCCAAGCAGTTGGGTTAATTGGTTGGCCTGGGATTCAAGCTCGTCAAAACAAGAAGTCATCCACAGTTTCTCTCCAATTGTATTGAGAAAGGAATATATACTCAACAACTGCGCAAGCGCATTGCCAGTGTTCGTTTAAGGTCTTCTCAAAAAGCATGTGAAGGTTTCTTGAAGGCAAAATTGGATCAGAAAGTACGGCCTCTAATGAACTCAATCTTCAGACTTCGACAGTGCCTTAATGGCTTGCAGTCGCTCTTGACTTTATAGACTTCACGAACGTAATGGCAGCTAACGGGAGGCGTATTTATAGTGCAATTATTTTCGATGTTGAAAATATCATGACTGAAAAATTCATGAATTACACTGAGGAAATTGCTTTCGAAAAATTAAAAACTAACTGCGATATTATTCCTGATATTTACAGAAGATGCATCGACGACATTATTATAGGACTGTTCCCGAAGGAAGGCAATTATTTCAATAAAATTCTAGAAGTTGTTTAATAATGTCAACAAAAGTATCCAGTTCACAATAGAAGTACCTAAAATTCAACCGAATTTTCTTGATATCAATATTTGGATAGAGGATACAAATACTGTATTGTAAATACTACAGTAAGGACATAAAATCTGACAGCTTGGTCAACAAAGACAGTTGGTAACACTGATCAATAACGCTGAAGCAAGAACATGATTGATTTGATTAAACAATTGCGTAATTAAACAATGCCATTATGGGTGACTTTGCAGTTATTTAGCACAAGACAAAGAAATTAATTAAATACCTTTAGCAAATACGACATTCCGTTGTATTCAGCAGAGTGATTAATTTTTGGCTGATGCTCCTTTATCATTAATGCCTCTACTATAGTTACTTGTACCTTTATATTTTACGCGGAACTGATTTTTTATATCATACACTACGTACAGCAATTATATATACAGACATGTTGTTTGATGGCAGTGTCTGTTTTACAATGTTCCTCGATCCTCTGTTGAAGTCGACATTTGGTTTTGCCAATGTATGTTTGGCTGCCTGGATCTCACCGGCATGAGAATTCGAAAACAACGCACGCTTTCAACAGGGGATTCGATTTACATTTTAATGGGAAATACGACCTTACTTTTTTGGTGTTAAAAACAACTTTGGCATTGATACCGTATTTTTTGTAAATTTTAGACAGATAACATTTGTACTTTTGAGACGTTTTTCCAATGTACGGTATGACTGTATATACACTAGGTGACATGCCACGCTCAATCACGCGTAATTCACGCGTGAACCACGCGTGATTGCACATGACCCCAAACATCCGTGGCTATGCTGGATATTGCTGCAACATCTCTTATATAAGCTAGTATAGTTGGCAGTCCTGTTATATAGACTTTGCGTGTCATGTGTCTGCATGTATCAGAGGCTAGACAATGTGATAGGACCTCAATTTCATGCTCAGGGAAGACAGAACATGCTTAGCGGTTCATCCGTGGTTCAAGCGGCAGCGCAGACAACCGTAGACGACGCGCAAACTATAAACGCTCGCCCGCGCGTATTCATAAACATTTCCCATGTTTTAACAGCATCAGATCAAGTGATTTCTGACTCTTAGTGCAGCGCGTATGTGCGCGGGTAGAAGAATAGAATGTCCTTAACCACGGATGTTTGGGGTGTTCCGTAATTACGCGTGAACCACGCGTGGCATGTCACCTATTGTTTTGAATCTTTTTTCCAACAACCTACGAAATACAAAATGTCTTTCTGGGGGGGAGGGCGGTGAAGAGTGAATACAGAGCGCTTAGCGTGGCTTACGGGAGATGAGAGAGCTCCCATTGTTAAGTCTTGATGTATGAGGCGAAGTTTGTGTAAAGGCAGATTACATATTTATCACACAGCGATTACATCTTTATGGGATTCGAGGATGAACAGGATCTGTTTACTTGTGGGAATCGAAAAGGCAAAGATTGATGTACAGGATTTGTGTACATGTGCGGATCGCAAAAAGCACACTGTATTTATTGATGGGATGAATTTAATGACAGGATCTGTTTACATGTGGGAAACGCAACAATTGAATTATGTCTGATTTATCTTTGTGACATATCTTTCAAGACATATCATTACCTATTCAGTATTTTGTCAGCCACTATGTGTGGGACCCCGCTCGTCTGGGTTTGAGTGTTCAGGTTAGGGGTCGAAACACAACTAGACGAGTACCTGCTGATGACTGACGGACTGCAGTGTTATGTTTTATATCCCTTAATCGGTAGCTGAAGTAGTGGTCGATGTATTGTAATTCAAATGAAGAAATGTGGAATTACATTAAGTACTATAGACGGATGAAGAACCTGGCGATAACAAATTCAAGTGAAGAAATAGTATTTTCCATATGTAGTCCTAGGTATAGTGTGTATAGTTCCATTGCTTTCGGTGTAGTAGAGTGTCATTGTAGTTCCATTGTTTACCTCCATTATCCACTTTCCACTGTCTTTTACATAATCAAGCAAAAGCTAAATAAATACATATCAGATTTGTTAGCTTATAGGCTATTAGTAAGATGTTCAATTTTAAAAGTGTGAATTAGAAAATCAGAAAAAAATCACTGTGTAAACTATTATAGTAATCATATCTATTACTTGAGCGCGACCTCTTAATTTGATGCAATAGTCCTCAAAATTCAATCACAGACTGTATTTAGCATTTGGAACAAGGGCGTTATGGGAGTGAAAGCGATTTCGGAAATTTTGTATTTTGGACCACCCTAATGCGCATTTTTGATTTAACTTACATGTACAGTCGTGGTCACAAAATTTATCTTTTTCGGATCTTATTTATATTTAGAGAATATGAGTGAAAACATGGCTGAGAGCTCAAATCACAGTCAAATATCACGAAAGATGTATAATATTTTATTGTGCTTACCCCGGTTTTGCAAACAGAGGCGGATCCTCTCGGGCATTGAATGAGCCATGCAGCTCAATTCAATGGTCGAACGAATTTCGCATCACAAGTCTTGATAGGTTTTTTCAGGGATGCTATTGATGTCGCACTGCATTCTGACAATGCATCTTATTTCTTCAACAGCACAATTTGAGCGCTTTTTCAGATGACATATCTTTCTGCTTAGTCCATTTCGCTAGCGAAGTGATTAAGAAACGTAGCAGAAATCGCATTTAAATTTCTGGCCAAAAACAAAACTGTCTGCTAATTATAGCTTTTTGACAGATATTCTGCTCATAAAATCAATGGTAAAATCATTGTGCAAAAAGGGTTTGCATTACATCGATTCAAATATTTAACATGCTAAAATTCTTCAAATAATCCAGCTGTTTCTAATTTTCTGACCACGGCTGTAGTGCTAATTCATTTCAAAGTCAGGTGACTTCCAAGTCACCTCTGTCCAAATGTTACGACCAAGTCACCGACCGAGTCAAAGTGCCGAGCAGACAGAAATCACTACAATTGCACGATGAGTACCGAGTCAACATGCTTCATTATACATCTGAAATACAAATCAATTTCACTTAATGAAATTCATACATATTATCATTTCAAATTAATCCGATTGTTCGGATTAATCTTGATTTCAAAATTATTTAACCCTTAAGCTACCAATGTCCATAGAGTAAGTACATGCTCGTAGTAGATAGAGTGTCGACTCAAAAAAGTGTCTGTATACAGTGAAACTTTTTTATCAAAAGATTCAATCTTTTGCGGAGATTACGTTCCTGTGGTCCAAAAAATTAGTTGAATCGAGTGACCTCCTTGAACGGAAATCGAGCAACGGCCTGGTCGTTGAGACATTTGTGGTCCTGTGCTTTCCTGATTTGGAATCGAGGTATCTCTGGAAACAAAATGGATCATCAAATTAGTGAGATTCACATAGCGATCTGTTGGGTTCTCCAGCCGCTTTTTAACATAAGGAGTGGATGATAATGCCTTCGCCAATTGAAGCAGAATGTGTCTCCGACCCGAGCGACCATTTTCAGCATTCCAATCAGAATGAAGCTGAGAAGAGATAGTCGTTACATTAACACCGGTTATTACATCAAGCATGTTTTGAAGATGCTTGACGCAGAACTCTTGCTGGAATCGTGTACAGTTTGCACATTCGATCGAATGTGTCTATCCCACTTTTAGTTTCATATAATGCAATATAATATCAGGTTTGAAATTCTTTTCATCATTAGACACGGACCTATCATGATGTTGTGATGAGATCATTATAACGTTCTTTTTCCTTTTTGACTGATAACTGCCCAGAGTAACATTTTGATTTGTACCTCCAAAACGAAATGAGTTTTTTAATGACAATTTCTTCATGTAAGATTGGAGGAATTTCACGACGATTGTTTTTCAACATACTTGTATAAGTAAGATTGTACTCCGGGAGACGTTCCGTTAGATCAATGCTATTGAAGAAGTGATCACCGGTGACTCCTCTACCACTTCTATGGAACGATTTCGTCACCTCTGTAGTCGCGATTGGATTCTTTCACAGGTAAAGCTGCCACTTCATCATCAAGAAGAGCAACTAATGGAGATCCTCTGAAGAAATACCTGTACGTTGTGTCGCCGCACCAACGGAAAAGCTCGCCGTACTTTGAAGGTCTTGAAGGAATGAAAACACGATGAGGTGATCTACCAGGCCTGTGATTACTCCTCAAATTCCTCAAATTTGTTTATTTTTCCTCAAATCCTCAAAAATTCCTCAAATATAGCTTAACTATGAGAAATTCCTCAAAAACGACACACTACAGACTAAATGTCGGATAATGTATTGTTTTTTGGCGAATGGCGATGATATGTAAACTTCCAAACAAGAAGCTAAGATAGAATCCTGTAACATGTACCCTACATCCATGCTGCTAATCATGAATCACTCATGATTTATTTCTTTTATTTTTCTTCTCTCATGATTTATAACTTAATGATTTTTCTCTCACACACTTGATAGATTTTAGATAGCGTAATCCCCCTGTGCTAGCTAGATCTGATATTTTGATTGGAAACAGACCTGTCATTTTATCATCTGAATGGGCAGACTGTTAAATAGAATCTTTTCAATATATAAGTGATAAACATAATTTTGAAAAGAGCGACTTACTCACCAATTCATTCCACATGAGGAGAGGAGAACCGTTGCTTGTCCTTCTAGTAAGTATTTTTAAATTTCTAGACATTCTAGGATATAATGATTTTCTTTTAGCCATGTCATATTTAGCACATCAAAAATTAACCACTCGTTAGCTTGTTTTTTTTAATTTTGTTACCTTGACGCACTTTGTTACGTTGAATACGTTGAATGTCGTTTTCATTTCTGCAAGCTACAGGGCTGCAGATGTTACAGTTCGTCTGGACTTATTTTGCTATGCAGAGAAGTTGTCCGAAGTTATTGTCTGTCGAACTCACTCATTAAATGCTTTCACGTATTTAATGAGTGAAACACTGCGATCAACCTACAGAAATTGTATATTTGAACATTGCAACTTTTTACTTCTAACTTCATAATATTGCTTAGAATTCCAACAATAAAATCCACATTCAATTATTTTCATTAATTATCTTGACCTTTGTCACAACCTTCTTCATATGTTTCTGCGACTATCATATGTTTCTGCAACTATTTGGCTGCTAAATGCATGCCTGTACTTCTTAAAGAACTTAAGGATATCGATCTTCCATATCCATTATATGATAACATATAGGTAGCCCAGCACACTTGGATTTCAGTGCTCTTATCAACTGAAGCGTTTGTTTCAGTCACTCTCTTCCATTTTATTTCCGCTGAACATGAACACATCCGACAGGGTAAAGCGGATGGTCCCTAAATTTAGTGTCTACATACCTCCTGGTCACTAGCGTGCGAGGGTTGGAAGCGTATGAAGCTCTGCTATCTCATGAGTCTTTTTGCAGCTACATTTTCCAGGGTCTGCCGACCGACATTTATCCTGGATGAATTATTCACGTATAGATCGTTTTCATAATTTTCTGAACACAGGTTGGTGTGAAATTAGTGCACACATTGCTTATCGTTGTATGTGAACTTAGATTAATTAAGACATTGAACCACATAGCACTGGGTTGGTAGATTTTCAACCTGGGTCCACTTCAAGATGTGGATGTCAATATCTCTGCGCAACTTCATACGAATAGAGGTGATAATCTTTCACTCTTTGCCAGTATGAGACCAACAACTCAACTGGCAAGCCTGTTCCCAACACTTGTTTTGTGTTGTATGAGAGAATTCATGTTCATTTGAATGTAGATCGGAGCGATATGATCAAACGCTAACAAGTAAACAAAACCCGCCAAAACTTATGTAGCATAAAGTAAAATTAGTAAATTAGTGTGTAATGTGGCGCATCCTTCATGATAAATTACTGACTTTTTTAAGTCACAAGCATTCCGTCAACGATTTTAAGCTTTCTATACTTATGGGTTACTCTCCTCCCAAATTTGTCTAAAGTCCGTAAAAATTAATTGTTGCAAAGCCCCAGATGCATGTGGTTGAGGACATATCCTACATTCAAAAAATTTCAATATACAAATCTGACAAGCATCATTGAATTGGAGACGATAGCGTGTAGCAGAGCGATATCAGTAGCTTGATCTGACATCCTCTGTTCGACACATTCTAAGCAGATAATACTTGAGGCAACAAATTGATTTCGTAACAACGCGGAAAGTGATCATGACCAAGTCAGTATTCCTTTGCAATATACACAACTTCAAAAGTGGGGTGTGGTCAACCCTTGGGTTACCTTTTTCGTTGTGACTTTCATGATTTGAAGTTTGGCCCAAAATCCGTGCTAAAATTTGTAGTTTTTCTTGCAATTATCATATTAGGCTCCGTTTCCATTCCTCAATTTTTTCACAAAAAATCCTTAATTTTTTTCATAGGCTAATCACAGGCCTGTCTACACCTGCTAAACACCAGTTGCTCGTCGACAGTTAGTATTTCACTAGGTATAAAGAACAGAGAACGTCGCTCATTCCAATCGTCCCATATTTCTCGCATAAGAGCGTATTTATCAGTTTTCTTTCGCTCTTCGCGCTTTTCCTGATTGTTGAATCGAAGAACTTTCATCCAAGTTGCTTCAGCATTTCTCGCTATAGAAGTCTGGTAGAATGCTGGTGCGATGTCAAGATATAGGTCTTATAATGGAACTTTTTGATCAGAACAAGCCCCTCTAAAGTACATGAAGCCGAACAATGATCTCAAACTGTCAATTGTAAGATAACATTCAACACTCATGGTTTCGGCTTTCGGTTTCGAATAAGTCACAACTTTCTCGAGAATTTCATCAGGAAAGAATAATCCCCAAACTTCTTTTAGAGTGCTCTTTCTCCCCTCTCTTCTAGGGCCCGGAAATTCATGAATAACGTTGTTTGATTCTCTTCGTCGCAGTATCGGATGTTCCAAGGACCAAGGAAATCTTTGTACAACAAAGGATTGTCATCAGACGCCGACGCGATGACGACGTTGTACGCTCGTGAGGTACCGATACGCGTTTTATTGTATTTTGAGATGAAGTTGTAGGAATACCTGTGATCGGGAGCGCCCGCTTCGAAGACCAGAAGTTTATTGACTGAGCGAGAGAACATTGACCAAACAGTAATCACTGCATGTCAGCAGATGTGGCACTATCCACTGGCATGCGGCGACGTCACAAATGTCAGACAATGCATTTAGGGCATGCATAGAATATCAGACAAAACATTCATGACATCCCTCCCCACCTTAAAAAGTGCATTATATATAAAATTTACAACTCACAAATGACACACTTTGCAGCGATTGACATGAACCTTTCCAATATCTTTTACATCTGAAGTAGCTGCCCCAAATACTCGCAAAATCTCAAAGGGACCAACCCAAGGACTGTCTTTAGACGAACGGCGTTTGAACCATGCATGTTTTCCAACTTCACATTTTTCAGTAACTGATGCCTCACTCTGTTTCTCAGAAACGTAAGCAAAATTGTCTCTTACGAACTTTGCTGAATGGTTATGGTTATGCCCGACGAATTTTTCAAGCCAGTCTGCCGGAATTTGAACATCGAATCTCGTGAGTAACTTCATAGGTGAATATCCTGTTTGATTAGGAGTCACACGATATTGGAAGAGTACTTCATTCAAAACTTCTTTCCAGTTTTTTTGTGTACAACGAAGTCTGTCCTTCAGTGACCGATGGAATCTCTCTAAGGAGCCCTTCCTTTCCGGGTGAAATGCTGTTGTTCTTGATATTTTTGTTCCGAGCATTTTACAAATTGAAGAAAATAAAGAGCTCTGAAATTGTGTGCCTTGATCCGAAAGAAGTATAGCAGGTGGACCCCAGCGATATACCCATGCTTCAATAAAAGCTGCTGCGACATTATCCGCGTCAGTCGAACACAGTGAAACCGCTTCCACCCATTTAGAGTAATTGTCCATCATAGTTAATATGTATATGTTAATGCTACCTGTAATTTCACAATAAATGTACTGGACCAATAATGTCGATACAAACAAACTCGAATGGACTGGGTTCCAACAAGCTTTGAAGTAGTGCTTTTGATGAATCATAATTCTTCTGTTTTTGATAAATCGTACAATTTTGATCTGTTTGCCGTACTATGCTCCACATTCCAGGAAAGAATCTCTGACGGATTGTTTTAACTGTAGCTGAAATGCCGCAGTTGCCAAAGTTGTGAAATCGATTCACAATTGTTTTACGTTTTGAAAAAGAGACATAAATTCTGTCCGAATGACACAATGTATTTCCATGGTCTGATACTCCATTCCGTCGGAGAACGTAGGGGAGAATTGAACTCTCTACCGCATGCTAATGTTTGAAGCATGTGTTTGCATTCGCTGTCACCTTTTTGATCTTCTTGAATTTCTGTTTCTAACGCTACCATAGTAGAATGACACACAAGTGCTGATGACGAATGCTGGTTTTCCTCTACAAAACGACTTAACGCATCGGGTAAGATGTTATCCTTTCCAGGTACATACAAAATTTCAAACTGGAATTCCTCAAGAGTTTGCTGATAACGCGCATGGCGACCATTCCTTGGGGCATTTTTAATTTGGCTTAATAGCGGTTTGAGATCTGTTTTGATAACTCATTTTTGGTTTACGAGATAATGACGGAACTTTTTGAAAGCCCAAGTTAATGCAAGAATTTTTTGATTTGTGGCAGATACTCCCTTTCGGCTTTGTTTTATAGACGACTATCGAAAACGATAGCGTAGGTTTGTTGTCCTTCCACATGCGGGGTGTTAGGTCTACATGATGGACCTCATGAAAAAAGGTTCTTCCGAATATGCTTAGACAAATGTATTAAGATCATTTGTCCTTTATTACTATCGGAATCCCGAGAATGTTCACCACAGCATCAGTGAAGTTCATTATAAAAGTACATTCATTTAGCATCTGATATTGCGTGTGATAGTACATGTCAATATTTTGTCGGTTCTCTGATCGAGTTTCCTTATTATTTCAAGTATGATGGAAAAGTCGAAGAAATCTATTTGAGAGAGGACTGCTCCTCATAAATCGTAGGAAAGTGAACCAACCAAATTCTATTTTTCTTTATCAGAAAAGAAAACAAGTATGGTCTACGTACTTAAGTCCCATATCGAAATGGTGGCCTTAAGACTTAAATCTCAAAAACCTTTCGAAAGAAGATACTGTTACTTTCAGATGTGGTAGCGACCACTTCGAAGCTGATTTCATCACATCAAGCGAATCCGTCAGAAAGATACAAACCAAAGCAGAGAAGTTACGGCAAAGACTAAAGTCCACAAAGGTCTGGATGGAAATACGAATTTTTCATTCCTCACTAGCTCTACCAATGGTGCAGTGGCTGTTACTCAGAGCGAACGAGATGACGTAATTGAACCGGACGAAAACGTTAGCCAGGTAAGTAGTACTGAATCAATATCGGATTCAAGTTCCTGTTCTTCAAATTGGCTTCAGATAGTGACCGAGACGTTGAGCGTGGAGGTTTTCCTCGAAAACTGTAAACTCAAAAACCATCGCTGCATCGCACTTCACATACTCAATGTAATGACAGTCCTCAGGTGTGTCGGCTCTTGCGAGAAACAAATCGGTCACCAGTATTAAAAAGACAAATCCAAGAAGTGCGTCGAATGCAACAATCAAGTCAACAAAAATCTCCTAATGATGTTGCCCCTGACCTTGATAAGTGCGGACCGCAAAGAATTCGACTGCAAAGATTTGACAAAGATTGGGTGAAACAATTTAGATCACACTCAATACGCGATCTACCTTATACGCAAGCTATTCAACGATGAGGAGATGGTTGGGAAATCAATTTTCCAATTCTTTTCTTCAAGGCGAATTTCTTCAGGGCCTCCACTTTCTCTACGCCGCTCAGAAGCAGTAGCAAGTGCTATCAAATCAAGATTTAATTTCGATGTTGAAAATCTTGAATTACAAGAATGCTTTAATTCTATTAACCAACTCACGGTAGACGCGAAATGTTCAAAAAATTAGATCTGAAAATGAATTCAACATTGAGTTAAAATCAATTGAATCTAGATAAGGTCCGATTGCCCTGTGGTAGAAGGGCATGTTTGGATGTCTTTTGCTTCGAAGTCAATGGTTCAGTGAGGTGCGATTGGCCGAAATATGTCTCATGGTGGCTACCCCTGTTCAGATTTCGAAAATAGGGTCACTGTCAATAAATTCATCAATCCTAATATGCAAATTTATCAGGAAAATTGATTCGGAATTTATCAATATAATTAATCAAGAGAGTTATGTGCATGGACGCCGGCAAGGGTGTTGCACGTGTTGCAGATGCAATACCTGCCCTGAAACAGGTGTTGCAGGTGTTGCATGTGTGCCCTCTTCATGAATTAACGAAAAAATCTTATTTGGTAAGCGCCACTTTATACAAAAAATTCAAAACGAAAAATTTCATCACTGGCCACGCTACCTCTTTTAGTGACTACGGCAGAACAACTAAAACAACGAAATGGTAGAGTTTACAGATCACGAATTGAATGTCTCTCGCAATGTCACGCCATACGTTGGAACTACAAATGATATCAATACATATAAAAGTAATATATAAGTCAGTGGTGAGAATAAATATAATAAAATGCTATGGGAACGAAATGTGAAAAGGAAAGTACAAAAAAAGGAGTGTACTGAAGCAGTTTAACAGCACCCTCCAACTCAGCATTGGTGAAGCAGTAACTATTTCGTTGCTTTGTCCAGAACTGTGCCTCCAAAAGGATTTTATATACTTTTATAGCAAACTATTTGTTAAGAATTAACTTTCCTTTTCACATTTCGTTCCCTTAGCATTTTATTATATTTATTCTCACTACTGACTTATATATTACTTTTATATGTATTGATATTGCTTGTAGTTCCAACGTATGGCGTGACATTGTGAGAGACATTCAATTCGTGATCTGTAAACTCTACCACTTCGTTGTTTCAGTTGTTCTGCCGTAGTCACTTTTTTGAAAAAATCTTATTTAATCAATCTTCCGTTGAAGCGTGTTGTGATCACAAACAAAACAAGACAAGACAATTCTTTATTGAGGTTCACATTGTGCGGTGAACGCCTGACATGCATGTGGTTGGACAAATAATAAAAAGAGTAAGTATAAAGGTTGGTGCAATAAAACAGAGATGTACATGCAAGTGCATCATCTTCCAAAACGAATAAAATAATTGCTAAAACGTAGTTTTGGCTCGAGGCGCTCTTATATATAGTGGATTTCGCAAGGTAGGTGCTCTATTCACAAACATTTCATGCAAAGTGTGATTGTTATCCCTAGCTATCGCTAGAAACAGTCGCTTGCACAACATTTCTGTCGACACATGCAGATCTACGTATTCATAGTTGCGGAAGAATCTTGTCGCCAGCTTCTCAACACGAACAAGTTTTTTAAACAGATAACTAGGGATATTGCAAAATGTGGGGCATCCATAAGTAAGAGCAGATCTAATGAAAGAAACGTAGCATTCAAAAATGATCTTCTTGGGGCAATCACATCGCTTTAAGTTACGAAGTATGTACATTCGTCCATAACACTTCTTCAGCAAAATGGAAATATGTTCCTTCCATGACAAATCATTAGAAAACGTAATACCCAACAACTTCATAGACGCTACAGTAGAAATAGCAGAAGCATTATCATGGGAAAAATGGATGAAACAGAAATAGACTTTTTTGTGATACAATTCATTACAGCGCATTTATCATAATTAATAGACAAACCTATGGCATTTGACCAACCTTTCACATGCTGAAGCTCACCCTGCAAGCTATCATCGCAGTTTTGACGCAAAAAATGTAAGATGGTAACATCATCAGCAAATTTGATATATTTAGAATTATCACAACTGGGATTTAAAGAGTCGATCACGGCTGTAAACAGAATAGGAGCGATCACACTGCCTTGCGGCACACCACTTGATACATTGCTCCATTTAGAGACAGTCGTGTTGTGAACTTTCACACGTTTTTGACGACCACTGAGAAAATTTTGAATGATGGAAATTCCTTGTTTAGGTACACGAAGTCTCACCAAGGACGAAATGATTGAATCGTGAGGCAGCCGGTCGAAGGCCTTTGAGTAGTCAATGGTCAAGATAAGTACAGCACCAGGTTTATCGTCCAAAAATTTGAGGATATTGTGATAGATTAAGGTAGTGGCTGCAACGGTACCCTTTCCATATCCAGGTACATGCAAACTGGTTGCGATTCAACTTAGAGATGATGTAGGGAAGAATCCATTCATTAGATATAATTCTCTCCAGAACTTTAGATAAGACCGGTAACATAGAAATTGGGCGATAATCGAATGGGACTGAAGGTTTGGAGCATTTAGGAATAGGAATCACTTCAGCGTATTTTAGCAGAGATGGAAAAACACCAGTCCGGAAAGCCTCATTGAATAGATCTGCTATGATTCCCGCAAGTATAACAGAATTGTCCTTGAAGATCCAATATGGTAATTCTCCAGCTCCACCATTACCTTTTTTCAAGCGAGAAAGATGAGTATCAATTTGGAAATCAGCAACAGACAGCGGATGATCAAGCAATAAATGATCCTCAACATTCCACACATTTGAAGTAGAATTATTTTCAACAAAAGAGGGAAAAAATGAATTTAGCAGATCAGCCGACAAATTATTCTGAACACAGTCTGGTCTTTCAATTCTAGATAGCTTTCGAATGCGCCTCCAAGATTCTTTCGAATTACCAGACGATACAGCACGTTTAGGGTAAGATCTTTTGAGATAATTTGTTCTTTGAATGACCATATCACGCAAATGAGAATATTCCTTAAGTTGTTGCTTGTCATGTGCCCGATCTCTTTCTTTAATCAATATCTTGAGACTAGCATCCATCCATGGGGGATCGTTATTGCAAAAGCGAACAGTAGTCCACGGGAAAGTTGTGTCAAATAGGAACCACAAAACGTTTTGAAATACCATCATGGCAAAATCAAGATTATTATCAAACAGTTTGATAAGATTCCAATTCACCAACGAAATAGTGTATTCAAAGGAACATCTATTTCGCTTACTGAAATTGCGTATCCTTTTCTTTGTCACCTTAGGAATTTTTGTTTCATTAGGACTCCACATGACAACTGCGTGATCCGATCTGCCAATAGGTGGAAGAACTTTTGCTACAGCTTCAGAGGGCATATTTGTAAAAATCTGGTCGAGGATTCTAGTGCCACGTGTTTTGGCATGAACGACTCTTTTCAGCCCAGTTGCTGCTTCCATTTCATCAATGTCATCAATTAGTCCATTGAAGTCACCAGATATTATCATATGATAACTTTTCGAAGCAAACGCAGGTAATTCAAGCACGTAATCCATAATATCCGTTAAACAAAGAATCGCAGTTTCATTCCTGGCAGCATCCCTCCAATGAGGATGATACACCGAAATCAACAAAATCCCTTTATCAGTAAGTAGTATGGGTAGAATCTCAGTATCACAAGAAGCAATGCTATGAACAGAGTCAGAAGAAATTACTTTGAAGTCCATATTGTCGGAAACGTAGTTCAAAATGCCATTACCAAACTTGTTCCGATCTCGCCGAACAACAGAGTATCCTGGGAGTGAAATACTGGAAGTCGGAGTTGTCTCATCAAGCCAAGTCTCCGTCAGGACAGCAATTGATGGCTTGAGATCGCCTATTCTAGACTGAATTTCATCCATTTTGTTGCTCATTGACCTTAAATTTGTTAATAACACAGACGGAAGATCACTTTCTGGTCGACCTTTACGCCCAATCGAAACACCATCATTAGGAGAGCACCGAATTAAGTTATTTGTTTTCCTTTCACGTCCATCATAGCACTGGGGAGAGCGATGACGGCGAGTTGTTGAATTTAAGGCTTGGATATGATTAATGAGAATGCCACAGAACCACAAACGTCGCTTTACAGAACTCTAGATGCACACACATTTCTTCGTTCGAAGGCACAGCAATTGCTGTGTAGAATACGTGTATCGATTAGATGACATGCACGTTGCACTGATGTAGTTGCAGCGCAGAGACGATGCGCTAGCAATCCGACCATTTGACACGAAGCCGAGTGATCAAATGACCACAAATTGCCGTCCCGGACTATAGCTATTATGGTGTACATGAATTTTACGTGCATAAGGAAATTGTGAAGCTACGATACTTTTAGTGTGAACTGGTGACAAAATTGTCAACAAACAAAATCGCAGAATCATTTGATGTAGCGGGCAATTATCTCGTCTTGTTGAACAACCTCCTTTTTACAATCATTACAAGTGATGCGCTAACGAGATGTTGCAATTAAGTAGTACAGTATTTACAATTGTCTTCGGAAAGTGTTTGACAAGATGCGATATTCCAAGCGTTCGCTTACAATATTATTAAAATATCGACATGATTTTACATGTATGGGCCTACACACTTGTGCGTAAATTTTTGAAAGTTAACTTTGTAATTTACCAAATATTTCAAGTTTTGCCATGTAGTCTACGAAGGTCCAAAGTGTGATAACACTGCACCGTTTGTATCATGTTTTGTATTGAACATGTTTTAGAAGTTCCATGATCTTTTTCAAGCATAATATTCATTGACATATGGCTCACTTAGAACACCTACCAAATTCTTCTTGCTCTGAGCAAGAGCGATTTTAAGTGAAAATTGTCGAAAAATTCAATTTTTTTCGTAATAATGTATTCTGTGTCATCGATTCTATTCTTGCCAACTAGCATTTTTCCTGTACTGATGATTAGAAATGCCTAAGTGTTCTATGGGATCCGTCTCACATCATGGTGCTGAGCAGGGATTGCACCGGGTCAAGATCCGGATCCGGGATCCGGCGGATCCTGTTATAAATATCCGGATCCGGATCGGATCCCGGATCCAGCGAAGAGCGCTTATGATGAGATGCTGATCGTCATTAATGCTGTGAAAAATCCTATTTAACGACAGAAGTCATAAAAGTTATTGAACCTCAAACTTGTTTTTCTCGTTACTCACTTAGAGTTGGGAGTCGCAGCCAAGAATGTGAATACAAATCTTAATAGAAATATTTTATCCAGGAATATCTGTAGCTCGGTATTGAATGACCGTCTATTAATGTGCAAAAAAGATGAAGTAACTTTTTCATGTTTTGTTCATTCTAACTGTCATATTACCGTTGTAGACTTGTGACCACTGCACCCGCTTTACTAATCCACAACAAGTAATGAATGGACATCCATGACTTTCAAGGCTAATAACATAAAAAAGATCCATTGTGCTTCTCCAAACATGTGATATTGATCCGACTACCATACACTTACAATGAACAATAGCTGTTATTATTAATAAGTCTATAATAGTTGGATATGCGCATGTAGTTACTTTTGTTAAATAAACACAAACAAAAGCCAGTTTGCTGTCTTTCCTTTCTTTTAATTAAATGCACTTGTTTATCATTGTTGAAATTGTTTTTCGATTGACAATCATGGTAAATATAAACTTAATTGATTCACAAATTCAGCTACAGCTATCATGTCTTAAGAAAAAGTACACATTTCTCAATGCTCAGTCTCAGATTGTATTACCGATATTTTAGATACTTGCAATCATCCATTGATATTTAGTAATGATATTCTGTAAAAAAGGTAATAGTAACTGAGAACCAGAGTGACAACTGCAATTGGCGATAGCAAAATCCTAGGATTTCAACATCACTTCATTAGTATGTTTTCATGTATTATGAAACGCATAATTTAAACTTAATCTCAGGAACCAGAAGAAAACGAATTACATGCAGTTTTATCACTTTTGATAATAGAATCCGGGTGGTTGCAAAAATCCGGGTATTTCCTATCCCTGATGCTGAGATTTGAATTGTTTTGTAGATATTTCTATGCATGCATACACGCAAGCAATATCTAATTTAAGAGTTGCAATTTATTTTAATTCATGTTGCTATCTCTGTGATAGTTTAAGCGTTACAATTGTTTTAGAACAAGCTTTATACAGTAGTCCCTGTCATTAACGACCCTGCTTTGAACGACTTCCTGTCGATTACGAAAAATTTGGCACCAATGCAAAATCACTATATCTCCTATATAATTCAACCTGTACATAGCGACTTCCTGTCGAACGCGACTTACGACTTCAGCGATTGTCAAATTGCTCGCTGATCCTTGTTTATTACCGCAGATTGCCGGGGAACGATAAATACGTGTAGATGTTTCGCTAGCTTTATGCATTGATAACAGACAAACATCAATGGTCTCATTACGTAACATCTGTCAGCTATACATCTTAATCCCTCACTTTTAGCTGCGACAGATACACTCTCAACTAACTGGCTTCACACAATCGAGCATGCATACATGTACATACTGTAATAGGCCTGCATTTGAATTTAATCTACATAGTTGTACTGGCAGCATGAACTTATAGTTTACATAATGTCTACATACAGTGCATCATCAAATTTTCTTATTGCATAATGTGTGCTTTATACTTATGTTTATGTATCACATTGTTGTTATATTTCTATACAGCTTTCTAAAATTTCATTACATCTTGCGTAATAGGCCCGTTAAATAGACACTTTTATAACCTATAAAACTATAAAAGCTAGTATCATTGGTGCAATCATGCCGTGTTGGACTTGTGACTGCGCGTAGGCTTGCGATTGGATATTACTATAATGTCATACATATATCATATAAAACGGTAGCCAAAAGTTTACCTGCAAATAACGACCACCTGTCTATAACGACTTCATTTGCTTGGCAGAGAGGTGGTCGTTATAGACAGGGACTACTGTAGTTGAAATTGTAAGGACGCTTGATAAATCGGCGTACCTACTGGAAAAGCAAAACAGTAGAAGTTCTCTTGTATTATCCACCGGATAATTGCAAGTAATTTTCAAGGAAAAGGAAAACATGTCGCTAAACATAACATCTATTTGAATAGAATTGGACTTTTTAATTTGTATTGCGCAGTAAAGGGATGTCACATACATTTATATGTGGTGCAACCGGATCACACGGCAAAGAGACACAGTCGATAACAAATTCTACAGAGAAGTTCGTGAACGTTATTTCGTGCGCCTGCTAACTTTTTTAGTAATGTTCGGAAGAACTAACATTATCGAGGAAACTTTTGCGCAATGATCTGATTTCTTCGAATCTGAAGGAATCGTGGCGATCAGAGCATTTTGAAGGAATTCACAGTAATTCACAATCGTCGAAAGACTAATTTTCTTAACTCTGTATCGAAAATTGTGAAAATTTCTTTTTCCCCACTTAGCAAGTTCCTGCATGTGCCATCGTTTTGAATCAGCTTGCACTTCTAGCAAAGTGATACGGTTAAACTGTGGCTGTTAATTAGATTAATTCTGTGGCTGTCATAGCCAGAGTTGGAAAAGTCGGAATTGAAATTAATTCCGATCCCGAATTAATTCCATTTTTCGTCGGAATTGGAATTGACGATATTTAAATCTGCTGGAATTGGAATTGGAGTTGACTTTAATAAACCTCAATTCCACTTTTTGATAAACCTGCAATAAATCTATTTGTACAAAAATTGAAATCACAATACTCGGCCGTTGTGTTAACTGCACGTAGAGATAAGAGAGAGAGAGAGATCGACAGAAGGAGCTTTATTCTATTTGTTTTCGAGGCCCTTGTGCTAATAAATGCTAACGAGGAGAACTTCCAGAACTGTTTATGATTCTTTGTTTTTTGCTTGAATGCGATGTAATTTTCAACAGGGATGTAATTGGGACTAATAACAGCACCAGAGTCAATAAAAAATTGAGAATTAACGATAGTTTTTGTGACTAACCCTCAATTATGCTGCTCGCTAGGCGTCAGTTGGTATCAGGGGTCATTAGATTCGTGTGCGCCTAAATTTCCTCTCGGCGCGTTGGTGCCTTCGCAGAGGTCCAGCGCATTTTCAAAAAATTCAAGTGTTTTCAAGGGCAAAATCAATTATTTTCAAGGGTCACGTAAATTTGAGATTTCTTTTAGATAAGTGCTGAAATACATTCTACGTGATTAAACAGATCATTTGTAAATTTCAAAATGAGTAGAAAATCAATTGAAATATATACTGCAATCTGTCACCGCATAAAATCGAAGAAACCTGCATTCTAAAGCGCCACACAAACTAGAATTTTAGGAGGCTACGTTGAAATAGAATGTTGAAATACTAAAGAGAAGAATAACCCTAATGCGCTAGCCTCCTAAAACGCTTTGCTTTAGTATTTTCTTATTTGTTACGAATAGTGTCTTCGAAGTGTGTGATTTAGGAGGTGCTGGTTTATAGTGTATGTTAAATGCTTGAACATTCAGTTGAAGATTTATGAGGCAGCCAGTAGCCGCTGCGATAGAAGATGTGTCATACTGGTTAGACGTCATAGCCGACTTGACGACACAGGTAACATGGGATAATTATAGGTTAATAAAACAAAATGTGCTATCGCGTTAGTTCCTAACTTAGAACACAAAATACCTACGGAATTGTGTAATATATAGGGGCATATACATGTTTAATCCCTGCACTCAAATGAGAGAACTATTTTGACTTATGCAAGTGCTAGTATATGTGAATGATTGTGCAAAAATATCTCGGTGGCTACAGTTTTTTAACAATTTCTGAAAAATTCCAGGATCATAACAATGCAGTTCAGGATTATCAATTTTCATGAACAATTTAAAAATTGTTGAAAAATGTTATGATTAAATTCGTAACAACTTTGATGTTTAACAAAATACGGATCGTAGATAATCATCAATCAGATGAAAGCTAAGTAATCGTGAATCATAGATTTAGATTTTTTGAGTTCGACGTTGATAGAAGAGAGCTCTTCCTTTTTCTCACTGGCTCTTCGTCGCATAGTATTTGATTTCGACGCTAAGGTCAAATTGGCATTCTTCTCAGAGAAGCATTCTTTTCAAAGTAAAGTGCTTTGTGCGACATGATACGTAGACCTTTTTTTCAATATTTTAACATGTAAAATGTTTTCAAAGGTTTTGAAAGGCCGCGGGAACCCTGCTTCGGCTTTTTTGGGCGGCTTCGAGTTTCCTTTAAATTCTGCTTTGTTAACTTTCGACCGACCACATTTCGTTCTTATCACGGAATTTTTTATCTCCTTTTTTAACATGAAACATTAATCAGCTTTCATGATATCATTTTTATCGTCGTTTTTTCTGTCATCAACAATTACGTTATTCGCACATTGAATTTCTTTCTTCTGTCAATTTATTAATAGATTTATTCGCATCTCATCTCTCTCAGCGTTCGATTCTTTGCTGACCGATAATTTTCTTTTCTTTCTTTTTTCCACGAGATATTGAATATCTTGTTTACGAAACGAAAATGGCGTAGGCTGACCGATTACATATACACGTACATGTACACAAGAAATATGAACTATGAACATGAGAACGCACACAGGAACGACGTAGGGAACGACACAAAGGAACAACGAGGATAGGATAAGGGCACATGGGTTAGATTGAAACGAACAAACGTTAGATACATTAACATAATACACTATACGCCACATGCAATTATCGGAATTGAATCTTATTATGGAATTGGAATTGAATCTAATTGTTTCGACTTGAATTGGAATTAAAACTTTTGCTCTGGAATTGGAATTGAAATTGGAATCAAAAATTTCATAGCAATTATAGTCATACGCTGACTGACAGCATTGCAGTTATCGACCAGCAGCGATGAGCAAAAACCTGTCAACATCTGGAGCTATTGCATGACTTTGAAAAAGAAAAAACGGCCATCAACCCTCCAATAGATATAAGACCTTCACTGTCAGACCTTCTCTGACAGTGAAGGCCTTAAACGTGGAGTTTTTGTAATTCCATCTCTTCTGCAACTTGTTTTAGCAATGTTTCTCGTGTCTTGACACTTATTCAAAGGTTTGCGGTAAGGTCTCAAAATGAATATTATTCATTATTGAAAGTTAATCAGAAAAACGCGAAGGTCAGGCTGAAAGTTTTCCTATTAAAATTTGAATCAAATCTCCAGAAATTCATGTCAAATGAGAAAAGTTTAAGAATCAATTTTCATTGCTTGTTTGATCCGGTCATATTCGCTGCAGATGACATAACAAGCGACGCTGCGAAGGTTCGCACTTAATTACGGAAACTACAATTTCATTGTGACGCAATCAATTTGATAGGCTATCAATTACAAATTCTATTTGAGTGGATAGAAGGAAGACTTATTCCCGAAGACTTCTGAAAAAATTATTTTAAAATGCATATCCATGTACAGCTGATGAAAGGATTGAAATCATTAATTATTGAAAAAGAGCATTATGATCATTTTGCAAGACAAATTGGCTATTCAATCGTTACTCAAAGTAGAGGACAGAGGCACTATATTGAATGAATCTTCCCATGGGATTTCTTTGAGGATTTTACTTAATTTAGTTAATTTTTAATTAATTACAAATGAAATGTTTGCGAAAGTGATATAATTTCACATAACTGAGCTTCATTATTTTCTTGGTAATAAATCCAGACTCTCTTGAATTTAATTGAATACTATTTTCATAACAGTCAATATGCATCATCGCTGTACTATCCATTGAGGCCACAAAACCAGGTATTGGCTAAATGCGAATTTCTATTAGGCAAGGCCTTTCAACCGGCCCAGCCGGTCATCGTCAGGCAAGTGACTCCAGACAACAGACTGGTCACTCACCAACAATCGCAAAGCACAGCTCACTTGACAGGTTGCAGCATCAAAAAATTACAGCATAGAAATTGAAGACAGGCTTAAGAAAATAGAGACCGTAAACATGAAATAAATGGAAATCATACTACTACAGAGGAGGAGCTGAGTAACAAGGCATAGTAAGCAAAAGCAAGAATTGGAAGGAAAGTCAAAGTTACCGAAACCAAAGATCACTGATGCGGTGCTTGGTGCGATTAGAGGAAGAGAGTGACCGTCAGAAAAGTCAAAATAGTCTTCTGCAGGTACTTCCATTTATTTATCACGAGCCAGAATTTTCGCCTTACGGCTTTGTCAATGGCAGATATAATGAAAATCAGGAGGTCATTCCATGTGTTGAGCATTATGAACATGATTCAGTTAAACTGAAGGTGAATGAATAAAAAGGAATCTAAAAGCCAAAAAGACGAGCTATTGCATGCTACTGGTATACATCTAAACGGTAGTACTGATAAAAGTAATAAAGGAAAAGATCACAAAATTGGATATAGACTGCGAATCTGGAAGAATGTCATATTGTACTCAAAGAATAACCTTGTCAACCATTCATGAGATGCTGATGGGAGATCTTCCTGATGTATAAGGCTTCCATTGTGATCCGTTTGCCTGTGTTTACGAGACCAGTATGAAGTAGTTCCCATCTGAAATCGATCTGTCCGTTGTGGTCAGAATCTGTATGCATCACTACGTGGCTGGATTTGTTATTAGGATTAAGATGCTCTTGGATTCTTGTTTTTCGCCATGCGTACTGATTCCCCTATGTAAACTTTACCACACATATTACATATGATTTGGTATACAACTCCTTTAACTTGGCAAACATTTGAATGCACGGAGATTCTGCAGAAGAGAGTGATAAAAGAATCGTGGTGGACGAAGACACTATCTTCGAAATTACTACGAAATTTAGTTCATTCCATCTGTGTAGGATTTGTCAATAAACGGTGCTGTGACAGCGAAGTGTGATCGAACGAAGAACTCGATGTGTATGACACGCACGCCACTGGCTGCTGCCTGAGGCTCACTGCTTATTCAGTGATGACTTATTGTTTGACCGCCGATCGTTTGTGGTGTGTGCCATTTAATTTCGCATACGAGATATGACTCTGCCCTTCTAGGAAACGAAGACTAGGAATCTAACAATCTATAGTTCTGTATAGATATGCAAATATATATATTTATGTAAATATAATATACAAATAAAATTCTGTAGATGAAACTCCTTGACTTTCGACATATATTTGACATTGACCTTAAAGATGCGAAGAATTAAACTTTGTTGTAATGTGTTTTAATAAGTTAGTTTAATTCTCATGCCTGCATGAATTTAGGAGAGCGGCATTGGGTTTGAATATAGAAGATGATTAACCATTTTGATATGAAATCCAAGACTATTTCATAATTCATGAATTATTTCATCCGTAATGCTTTCTCCGATTGTCTGTTTCAAGAGAATTTGCACACCAATACAATAATATGTCCTTCCACTGAAAATGGAAAATGAAACAGCTGAAAACAAAACTAAAGAATTAAAATAAAATGTCTCAAGTTTATCTTAGACATAGCTGTAGACAAGGCAGAATACTGCATCATGTGATAAACAGTAAATATATCTCCTCTAACACAATTACTTCATTTATTGTGCCGCAGGTATCTTGATTTGTTAGAAAATGGAATGAAATAGGATATCATCGTCATCGAAATCAACTCAGAAACCATGAAACAATATGTTACAGCACTGAATTGATGAAAACACATAAGGACTATCCATCCTTAAAATCTCAGAACTTTCTCAAGCGAAGAAAGGTTTTAGACATCTGAAACAAATAAAATAAAAGTCATCCTGAATGTTTTCAAGATGCGCTGTCGTATTACAATACGGAATATTCTAAAGATAAAGAAATTGATTATCATGTCGTCCATTCTACAGAGACCTAGCACTCTTATTTGAGGGTTGTAATTTTCAAGTGAACATTTGCTGCGAATTTTCAAATTTAGCTGCTTGTGAACAGAATGCAAACAGAATTTTAAGAAATTCAGCTAAAATCAGTGCAAGGACTGCATTAGTTATAGCAAGCAGTGGCGTCTTCTCCGTACCTGCGAGGCCTTCGGAGCATCCTCAAAAATAAATTTTCCAACAATTATGAAAATGAAAAGTGCCATTCATTCAAATCAAATGAAACTATCATTCATTTAAATTCGATAGCTTCTCGTGATAGCTGTGCACAGCTTCCTTCTCAAATCAGACGCTCAACCTCAGAGCGAACAGTTTTGCAGCACGTGCTCAAATCACAGCTGTTTTCTTCGAACAATTAGACACACAAGCTAGTCGTGTGTTCAGACGGAGCACTGATGTTCAGACAGCGAAAGAGAGTTGTGTGCGTGTGAGGCAGTAAGCGCACGCGCCCGCGACAATTTTGGCTTTCCCGACAGACATAATGCTTTGCCTTCTCCAATTTTTGCAATGAAATTCTACGCAATTCTTGATCAAGGCGCGGTACCTAAATATACTAGTAAGGGAAGCGCAACCCTATTGTTCCTGGATTCGTCTAATGTCAGAGAGGCCACGACGTCGACAGTAGCAGATGGCCGACATGCAGACAAGACTGCGATCAGATTATGAGCGTTCTCCAATGAATGCAGAGTAATGCATCTGACTCGAACACCCAGATTTGATAGAATTCCATAATTTGTTTTTACGTGATTGATGTGACGCTATGTTTAGTACTGCAGATGAGATCATAACCACGCCTTTCGTCCGAAGGATATATACTGAAAAGATGACAGTCATCAAGCAAGGTAGGCCAACACTTGATATAAAATGAAAGTACTCATTGAGAAAGAAATAAGAAATACTACGCAGGACATTTTAATGCATCAAAATTTCAAACAAGTGCGTGGCTGACCGGCCGTGAGAAACACAGGAAACTGTTGACCTTGCCTCCTTTTTCTCGAGCTAATGTGGTCTCACCTCCTTGAGTAAGGCGGTTAAGCGACATGAGCAGTCACTTCTCATGTGCACATTCACTTGGCTTTAAAAATGTTCGGGATATTGTTATCAAAAATTCATCTTTTATGAAAATCAATGTAACATAAAAAATGTTTGGTATAGAAATAGTATTCCAATGCCGAGTGAAGGTCTATGGTCTGGGAGCATGCGACGCCACTGATAGCAAGTATATGTATGTCCGATGCAGAACGACGGAAGATGATGAAAGGGGCAAGGGCACCAAATCAGAAGTCCATTTTTTTGACTGAGTGTTTCGACCGTATTCTAAAATGCTGCTGACATTGAAAATAGAATTTAGGCGTACGCAAATTCATGCATGGCATATGCCATATCAGGAGTGTATTAGTGGAACAAGCTATAAGAAACGGCAGAATTATCCAGGCATCTCCATTCAACTTCTAGTATATTCATTAATAAAATTAATGGAGAAGTTTATGTAGATTTCGACTTCGAAGCCGAACCACACTCAAATAAAAATACAACGTCATCAAAGTTGATAATACTGTTGAATATAGTTCATAGGCCAATCAAAATACAGTCAGTCAAAACTTCGTGGTTGGTTTTGTTTGAATGAATTGTTCCATGATGTCTGTTGAGTTGAGATTGTCTATTCTTTGTTTATGGATGTTTAGTAGAAGTACATTGTCTTATATTTTCTGTGATATTCGGCTTCTAATATAGGTCTTCAGTCTTTGCTGAGCTGAAAACTTTCTTTAACTTGACGCAGTGGTAAATGAGTGTTGGGTAATATTGTCTTTATGGTTTCGTGATCGGCGAAGAAACATGATATCGTTCTCATAGATGTAACCTTCTTCACATTTGCAATCTTGCTTCGAACCAACTCTCCAAATATTGCTAGCTCGTGTGTCAAACTCTCAAAATTAATATCCTTTTCATATAATTTCATGAGTGCATCAAATAGTTCCCATTTGTTTGGGCTGTTGCAAGATGATAAGAGTAGTTTATTTATCTCTATTCAGACAGAACATGTCGCCTGATTGAAACGGCGACTTAATTCAAGGAGACACTAATCTATGAGCTCACACAATTGTAGACGGAAGAATTCTGGTGAATCGGTAGTGGATTGTGCTGAAGTTACATGCTGCAGATGAATGGAAATTTAATTTACTTCCTTCAGGCATCTCAGGTTTCCCGATGCATTTGAACATTTTCTGACATAGTGACTGTCGCTTGGTAAAAATCATCATAATGATCTCGAGCTTACTCTAATTTATTTCTTAGAGAGTCTACCAAGCATACTGCCACTTCAGCTGTTGTCGACGGACTTTGTAGAACATTTGCCACATATTCACACATTTCAAAATATTCTTCGTCAGCAAAAGTCCAAACAACATCGAGAATTTTTCTAGTTTTCTAGACAATCCAATCGCAGTGGCTAGTATGACTGGGTACTCCCCTATATATTATAGTTCAAGGATTCCATGAACGCTGTAACACACTATCGATTTGCTTCATCACGGATGAAGAACCCAAATGATGACACTTTAACGAGACGGCCAATCAGGAAAGTGTATCGGATAGCGTTGTCGCGAACAAGGGAGGAAGTAGTGACTGCATCTTAGACCGAATCAGCATGATCCGGTGCAGTGTCGAGAAATGATGATCGGGCGTCGATTCAGAACCAACGGATCGGATCATGATGCGGTTAATTCTGTGATCCGGAATCTATTTGAGCTTGGCCATCATGTTACTTTAACAATTGAATGATTTTTCAGGATGTATTTAGTTATATAATGTCCCTGTAAGCAGGCAAATATTGATGATGCAGAAACTCCAAGTGAGTCAGTTGTAAGCTTGTGCATGCAAAATCGTTGAAAGAAATATTTAGTACTAATCGGAAATGAAATACATGTATTGTGAGATAATCAACCCTTTTTGACGGAGAAGGGCTTCTGGAGACCCCATACACCTTTTTATGATATTGCTCCAAAACTACTTCGGTTTTGGGTGACTTATAGTTTCTACGAATTTCAGATAATCAATCCAAATTTATCAAACTTCACTCATGGAACATCAAAAATTTGAATTTTACTTGAAAATACTTTAAAAATCGAACATTTTGTAAATATCTTGCAACATTAAGTATCTTAATCAATTCAAATTACTTACAAACCATTGACAAAGTATATATGAAATTATGATTAGCATGTTCATTCCTCCGCAAAGATGTCTGTGTAGTCATTTTACGAATAATAGCAATGGATCAAAAGCACTACTCACAATATATTTATAAGCAATGTTGAGAGCAATAAATATACCGGTAATATATATTCATAATATAACAATATTATATAATTATAAAAAGAACTGTATTTCATTAACAAAGACAAGTAGATTGTATTACAAAATTGGGATTCAAAGTCAACAAACAGACCGATTATCATGCCTCGCAATTATTTATGTACACATGCAGTAACTGTGTTTCTTCTTCTGGAAATGCAACTGGCGGTCTGTTAGGCTCTTAATTTACTATATTTCAAAATCCAAAATCTGTATTTGAGTCAGGACGGCTCCTCTATCTCAAAGCAATCCAGCATACTCACTCACAACATTGTAATAAGAAGCTCCATGCGATAATTGACCAAAACAGATCGCTTCTCAAACCCATCTAGACCCTACCATCAATTTTTAACCGATACTGAAGAAATCATCTCTTCAGAAGAAGAGGGTCAAGAGAATTTGAAATGCTATTTAAACTAACAAATTGACCGAGTTGGATGACATTTGAAGCGAGCATGAGTCATTTGTGTCATGTACAAATTTTGAGAGTGATCAATAATAGGAACATCAAAATCAACCGGTGTTCTGATCGGATTTCTGCAAGTAACTTGGCCGAAAGTGAGACTTTCGCAGAATGATGTACTCCGTGCAGTCGGATTTGGGCTCAGGTCGGCTTACATTTTTCTTATCAGGTTCGAGTCGGGTACGGGTTTGTTGAGAAATGTTCGGGGTTTTTCGGGTTAGAGTTGAAATGCAAAACACTTAACCCAAGAATATGTAGACGATGCCATGGAAGAATATGATGGTAAAATTTCACCAACTAATTTCCTTCGCTATATTTATTGTGCGCACGTGCTGTGGTAAACTGTCGCTCACCGGTCTCTGACCCCCATCATGTTCATCAGCAACCAATCATCAACCTTAGAAATAGCGGTCACGATTTTCTGCACTCTGGGCGTCTGCAGAGTTCTACCTGGTTCCACCTCTTATCAGATACGATGAAAAAGAAACACGTAAATCCAAGGGGGCGCAGATTGACGCTTTTTGGCACAAATGTAATTTCCAAGTTTTCCTAGTTAAGCGAAAAGCACTATGTGCAGAGTTTGATTTTGACATGGAATGTCTTCAAGTTATTTCCTATTATGTTCATACTACTGGCGCGTGAATTCCATATTCAGTCAGTGAATCTTGAAAAGAAGTCAGCTGATGCATTAAGAAGCACTAATTTTACACTTACTGACATGGAAAGCTTGCCATCACCATAAAACAAAATTAACATCCACTCAATAATAATGACAAATCATTCTGTTTCAAATGATTTAACACAACTTTCATATATATGGAAATGTCATATTATCACTCATTAAGTGGAAATGACATCAGAGACATCAGAAGTTATTCAAATATGGGTCAATAATCTATTTGTCTTGATAGCTGTCGGAATCACAGAAATAGACAGGTCGTTTCTTCTTCTATTTGACTAGAAAGGAAACATTGGGACATGTAACGTCAATGAAATGGCACAATCTGCTGACATAATGCCATAGCAATCGAACAATGAGCAGCCAGTTCAACATTTAACACGCCAAATTGTGCGAAGTTTCATTGACTGTTATCAACAACCGGATCACATAGCAAAGAGACACAGTCAATGTCAAGTTCTACAGAGAAGTTTGTGAACGTATTTTCGTGCGCCAGCTAACTTTTTTAATAATCATCGGAAAGGCCAACATTTTTTAAGACACTTTTTCGCAATGATCTGAATCCTTCGAATCTGAAGGAATCATGGCGATCAGAGCATTTCGAAGGAATTCACAGCAATCCGCAAGCGACGCACGATTATTTTTCCTTTCTCTTTAAGGTATTAAATATTTCTTTTTGCCAACTTAGTAAGTTCCTGCTTCGAAACCCGTGTTACTTAGTAGTGGAGATTGATGCTCTAGACCGTTTTCATAGACGATTACACGCTTCTGAGGTCACACGAACATGTACTGATTTAATTAATGGCAAAAGGTTCAAGTATAAGATTTTCTGTTTTTTCTTTTTGTAATGTATTTAGTCTCAAGTATTGACTTAGGGATAGACACGAGGAGCCCAACAAGCGTGAGCCATTTATGTGCATGGAGCATGATTCATCAATTTTCAAGAATCATTCAAGAATTTTTCGACCTATTATCCAATTCAAGACTATCTGTGTTTCTATCAATATCAGAGACGAGTTTCCCATTCAAGTTGTGAACTTCAACTTTCATGACTGGTTATAATTGATTAAAAAGTTTGGGAAAGGCAAGTAAAGTTCCTGTGTTATAATTATTGCTGCAATTGAACAATCTGCTAAACTATATATATATATAATTTTATATTCGAATTTCAGTAATAATTATAATGTATCAACTTTCCTTGGCTTTCCCAAACTTTCAGTCAATTATGAATAACAGCCAAAGCATGTTTGCACATTCCATGATTGAAGTGAAGCTTAGCCGAGGACTAGCTAGCTCTTAACAGTGACTTTAAAGTGTGCAATCCATAAATATTTCCAAATAAAGATCGTTAAATTAATTTTAAGCTATTCATGCTACTCGGCAGGCAAATTGCAAGTATTTTTTTTGAGCAAAAGGCCTTACTATCATATTCTGTAGGATCATATTCATATAGTGCATGTCAGATAACAAAATTAGAGATTAGAGAACATTATGCATCTAATAAATAAAGCAAATAACCATTTGCATTTAAGAGGCTAAAAGATCGCTATGAGATGTGAGATACTCCGCCTCTGCTATTGTATACAGGGTAGCAACAAATGCGCTAGTTAAAATGGGAATTTATTACTCAACTTTATCGGGACTGTGGACATGCGGTGTCCGCTCTCAAACTGTCCCGTTTATCCGGAGTGAAGTGCATGCTGTACAATTAGATAACTGACGTATATGACATTATGGTTTTATCTTCATTATTAATTTTGGTTGGCATCTCGTCGTTGGTCTTAGGACTATATTTCGTTTTTGAATCATAAAAAATCACTTTACCAGGCATTCTAGTTAGGCTAGCCTGTCCACTAGCATTTTACAAGTTTGTAATGCAAGGTTTGTATTATTTACTATATCTATGCGTTCTGGACTTTTAATGGACTTATTTCCTCTAGAATTTCCATTCTTGCAGTTGTGCAGTTGTTTAACTCTATAATCCTGAACTGATTTGAATAGGACAAGGAAGGAAATATTTGTCATGACAAGAAGTGAATTAAATAATCTCGCTCAACAGCGAACTACTTATTTCAAAAGCATTGCATGTTATCATGTTAATCAAGCCACAACACGTCGAGGCAGTTTCCCTCCAGTTCAATTCGATTATAAATGCATCTCCCATTGAAACTGCAAACTGAACATTATTTACTATCGTGCTGTCATTCAAGTAGATAAGATACTTTGCAGCGAAAACGCAGACTTTTTTCTCTCTGGCATTTTCACAAATACTGTAAATTGATTTGTCTCTTCCTTTCCTTTCCCGTTTTACAATTGGCAGTTTGAACGACGGAGAATGTATATCAAGTCATCACAGAATGAGACAGAAACTGTCCCTCAATCTCAAAGAAAGAACACGGTGAGTTTTAAGCCATCTTTTACTCACAATAAAACTTGACTCTATGAAGGGTGCACGAATTGCAAAGTCACCATTGCAGGCTCCCAGTATGTAATACGATTTTTCGTCCCGTGCGTGATGCGAATTTCAGGGAGACAAAGCAGGACGTTGTCTCGATTCTGGGAGATACGATGTGTGCGAGGTCAGCTTCAGGTATACCCTAGATTATGGTACACATCATCTCAATTCAACACATTCAAGCATGTCACAAATTGATTTACCAGTATATTAAGCCTCAGTGTCGACATTCGACCTGCTATTCCAATTTCTGACTTAAGAGGCTCACCAAATATAAAATTGGTTCATAGAACCACCAGATCAGATCTTTTGCTGAGTGAGCTTGTGCTGAGACAGCTGACTTCCATATTGCAACAAAATTCCTTTTTCAAGAATTTACTTAAGATAGTCAGCATCCATTTTACTATGTGTCAAACTCATGAACAATCATATTGTCTGACGCAGGATTGTAATGAAGAGTACTTTTGCATGCATATGGCGTAATACTCGCATATAAGTTGGAATCAACTTTCCATATTGCAACTTTTGTACGACGAATACTTCTTCTGTGAGTTGCGATCATCACCTAAAGAATATCGACATCTTGCTGTATTCTTTTAAATAATTTTGAGTTCCCAATTGTGCAAATAAATAATACATGTAGACATGATATTGAAAGTTTGATAACGTAGCCTTAGTTTATTACTTATTTGCATTTTTTGTTTTCGATTGATATTAGCAGAATCACTCTGAACATTTTAATTGAAATGCTGACAATGAAATAAATTGTAGATATAGGAATAACATGGTGCAAGCCATTCTGACAGCATCATTAAAAGAAATCGTTCATGTATCCGGGAAAAATCCTTAGCCCAACATAAATCCGGAGACGTGGGTTTTAGTTTCATCACTTTCATTTAGGGATTTGGAGTCCTACCATTTTGATAGGACTCCGACTCCGGGTGGCAAGTATATAGGGCTAGTTTTTTTTTAAGAAAGACTGGCAACCTGCATCATAGATCATTATAGGCTAACCAGAACCTATTTTTAGTGATCACTGTTGTATCAATTATCAATCATTTTCGATGACAGTTTGTGCCAGGGATGCGGAGTTGGACTCCGGCCTATAACTAGACCCGAAACATAATGCATAAAATTATTCTATCTCGTGCATAGCTGTCACTATCTTGATGTCAACTTTCTCTGTCAAATAAAAGTACAGGGACAGCAATGCATGAAAAACATGTAATAGTTGAGGGAATGAACCGTGATTGTGAAAAAAGGATTGTCTTTCACTCGATGATTTAGTAGAGAAGACAAACTTTCCTAGCTTCGATCACACATACGCACCAAGGTCATATCTGAGACAAAGGTGAAAAAACTAGTTTATTTGAGAACATTGCCTCTTGCCCTAACGTTAACGATCATGTTTGATGACTCCTCCAAAACGCACATTAAAATCGAAAGTGCAATCATATTTTGTGGAGAAGGATGGGTGATTTTCCTGTCTGGTAGAGACTAGAGAAAAACCGTGTGAAGCACACATCAACAAGTGATGTGCAAAGCTGATAAACTTTCATAGAAAATGACTGATTTGATACAACAGTGATCACTAAATTCAAGCCCAGGTGAGCCTATAATGATGGATGATGTAGATTACCAGAACTAGGCTTATATACTTGTCACCCGGAGTCGGAGTCCTTTCAAAATGACAGAACTCAGCATCCCTGGTTTGTGCGGTCACTGAAACACACGGAATGCGCAAATACACTGAAATAAACGAAAAATGCGAAAGAAAGAAATACTTCAAATAATTATACTTGATTTCTTCAAGTTATAGCATTTTAAGCACAGTATGATTACGGAGGGTATTCCAGATTGTAAATCCCATCAATGTATTTGGAATTTTGATCAATACTGCATAATTGGTGATGACTCTCAGAAACTATCATGAAAATCCTCTTTGTAAGTGTTCTCACCACATCGATTCTTACAAAAAACATTTATTGCTAGTTTTGTGATAATCAAAAGACACAAAATCCAAGTTTGGACACCAATAAACTTTCTTCCGACCGCAACTCACTTGACCAGAATTCGAACGTAAGTCAACTGTAAAGCTAAATAAGTGCTCTATCCACACGGCTATACTCCCACAACACAGTCTCCATTCCCACAACTAAATTAACAACGGAACAGTAGCTTCTGCTCTGCATCCATTGAATGTTTTCAAATCGTTTGAAATCTTGTAGGCCGGCAGCCAAAGCGGGTTTCTTTTGTCCACGTGAAGCGTGTACAAATGAAACTTTCACAAAATGATGTGCACCTTGTTCCTACTATGAATCTGCGCGTCTACCAAGCTATAACCACTACCTCTTCTTGGCAGACAAGATCACAGAAAAACACATGTGAACTCAATGGGACGCAGAATGCAGTTTTTTGAGAAAAATAAAATTTCCTATGTTTTCTATGATTAAGCGAAAAGTAAGAACCCTAGAGTCATAATTTTTGGCATAGAATGTCTTCAGGTCATTTCCTATCATGTTCATGCACCACTGTCTATGTAGCGAAGCACATTTAATTTGGCAAGACTCCTAAGGTTGGCAAACAGAAGCATTTTGGGCAATTTAATCCGCGTTTATCCCATTCTCGTATACATAACGGATGAGAAGTAAGACATGCACATCATAGAAAATTACCTGAAGACAATCCATATCAAAAATTGTGACTCTTGGCAAAGTACTTTTCCTTTAATCATAGAAAGCATATTTAATTTTAAACAAAACCGTCAATCTGCGTCCAATGGATTATCATCTGTTTTTTGGACGTGTCTGATAAGAGGAGAAATTGGGTAGACTCCGCAGACGCGCAGATTGGCAGTAGGCATAGTGTGTACATCATTCTGCAAGAGTCTCATTTCGGCCTCTCCCTGCAAAACTCGATCTTTCTGCCGAACTGTGGCGAATTAAGCGTGCTTTTTGCGACCTTTCAATACAGCTTCATTTTGCTTCATGCCTCTCTCAGGCTACTTAAGTAGATAAAAATTCACGAACAAAAATTTCATAATGAGATATTACTATCTTATCGCTACTGATTCTATTCAAGCCTCTTTGAGAATTTCAGTTGAAAATGTATGGCTTTGACTATGAGTATGAGACTTACTGAAATTATCCAAAAGTATAGCAGTCGTGGTCACAGAATACTATTTTCCCTAAAGGAATATCATCTGATTTGATTTGCTTCTTTTTATTATAGATCTTCAAGGAGCAATCCGAATTTCTGTTGCCTCTTTCTTACATTTTATTGCACAGTAGTAATACGAATTTTGAAATTTATTTACCAACATTTGTAATTTATTCGGGGTGATCCAGGAGTCTTGTCGTCAGTTTTTGAAGGTGTAATTAGTAGTCATGTAGATCAGATCTATTCTCGATTATACCGACAGTTCTTTAGCTGTCCAATTTGATCTGTTGTGGTAGAAATCGTGATCGACGCAGGATTTGAACTTGGCAGTGGGTGTTAAAGAGTGATGCTTTGCTTCATCGCGAAATGTCACGTGTTAAAATACAAGGCGTCAAAATACCCGCCATCCGTCGCCTTGCACGATGAGTAGGTATTCAATGTTATCTGTTCAGATCTATGAGATGACCTGAGGAATTCTCAAGTTCTACAATCACAAAAGATTACAACATGCCAATTCACCCTGCCAGAGAATGGACATCTGTCCTCAGACTTAATTAATAAATTAAGGACAAATTTCCTTATGATTGTTTTCCTTAATTCTAAAGACATTGTGTTTTCTTGCACTTCATTGCGGCTAGGAATGGCTCAAACATACCACATGTACATGTAGAATGGCTGAGCATGCTGAAGCGCTGCGCAACAGGCTGCTATCCACTTATTTACTCGTTCTCCTTAACTTAATTGTAGGACGAACCGCAGCGGCTGCGGCTGGGAAAGAGTTTAGTGCTTTATTTGATCAATTCTGAGGACATCTTCAGGCTCTCAAAGTCGTGCTCGAAACCGCTGTCAGTGACAGAAACATTTGCACTGAACATGACAAAAGGAAGACAATTACCACTGCAGATATTATCTATTCTCTTATCAAGACCGAACCTTCTCCAGACTTGGTAGATAAACCTTGTGCCATCAAATGTGCTTAAATGCGAATGATTAACCGGTGGGTTTTGCTGGGATAAGAAAAGATGTTCGATGGTTTGCGGTGTGGCCATGGATACACTTCACATCCATCACAAGCAATGCTTTTGAGTGAATGAAAGAATGAGATTTCGTGCCGTTCACTGGTGAACGGGTGAACTGAGCGAACGGGTTTTCTAGTAACTGCTGTTGAACTGAACTAAGATTTTGTCGTATTAATTGAAGAACGAAGTGAACGGAGGTTTTTCAAATTTCTACATTTACTAGCGGGAGATGTTCCACGTATTGCCATTTCGCCATTCATATGCGAAGTTAAAAGTAAGATTGAGTACTCAATCTCAAATCGTCTCCATTGTGCTGGAGTTCATAGAAGGGATTGGTCAATGACACATCAGCTTAAGATTTTTTCATTTTCATAAAGTTCTGCGAATGCATGCGATATTTATATCAAAATTTAGGGTGCGCCAATGTATTTGACAGCTTTAAACAGAAAATTTCACCCGAATTGTTCTTCTTGATGCTCTAAATCCGAAGCGATATAATATAATGTTTTCAGAGTTATTACTATTCCCCCAAACCTTCGGAAAAGACTAGGAGTATATGAATGATTTTTATTGACAATTAAAATTAAATAGAATTGCAACATGTGTCCACTATTTACCAGGATTTCACTTTTGTAAAAATGACAACCGAATTTCGCTGCTGTCTCCCCCCTTCAGGCATTAAGTCTCTTAAATATCATAAAAATATGCGAAGACCAGTCGTGAAATGCGATTGAAATTCAAGTCGATATAAACTTGAATGCATACATGCAAGAAGCTTACATGCTTTACAATTTTGTCCAAAAGTTTGGCCATTGCGAATCAAGTTATGTTTTTGAAATTAAAATCAATTAATTGTTGTCCTATTAGCCCTTCTTCCGCAAATAAAACAACTACGTAGTTCCCAACAATAAATTGATTTTAATTTCAAAAACATAACTGGATTCGCAGGGAGAACTACCTAGTTGTTTTAGTTGCGGAAGAAGGGCTAATAGGCCAACAATTAATTGATTTTAATTTCAAAAAGCTTACATGTGCTTAAAGCCAATTTTGAAGAATCTTAATGAAAGAAAATAATTGTCAGAAAATTTGTCACATGATTCATACTTAGATTCAACGACATAAATCATCCTTCTTGGTATTTTCGATGGAATATGTTCATCGAGTAAATGACTAGAGGCATCGACCTCTCATTCACATCTCGTTATCTTTCTTCATGGAGAGAATGTGTGTGTATGTTTAGCAAGAATTTTGTTTGATGAGCATAATCACGCCTCCTCTAGTGGCAACAATATCTGCTGCGATTTAAGTTGTTGCAAAAATGGGCAAATTTCATGTTTTGACTTAATTTTGGTGATTTTGCTCATTTTCTAGAGGCTCTCAGACATCAAATACTGAATCAAGTGATTCACTTCAACTTCTATATTGAAGCTGATGTTCTGAACTGAATCATGTTTCAAATTTCATGGCATTCTGATGGATAGTTTCTTTTCTGTAAAAGAAAGTGTACGGAAATTGCCAAGTGCTTCACAATCCATACATATTTCTTGAATTTTACCATTGGATTTCAATGAGAATCCTTTAACCATACCTATAACCGAAAGCGACTGGCTGTGACACTTAAGAATTTGATTTTTGTATTCAGCCTTTCAAGATCTACAAATCCATGCTATTAAGCCCTTTGTGCGCGAATTTAGGAAGAAAGTGTCAGTATAGCTCCTTTCCTATATTATGCTTCAGCAATTGACGATAGGACCTATGTATCGCCGAAAGTGTGATATTCATAGGTCGCATGATAAGACATTGTATTGATAACTCTCAATATCACTTTCAGCAATTCTCATACAATGGATGCTGTGCAAGTATTCAAGGAAGTAAACTGCACCGACACGGACATATACTTCACGGCTGGTACGTTGCCTTTATGGTTCAAAGTTACCTTAACTGCCTGGGCAATCGGAGCGATAATTTTGATCATTCTTGGACTGATTGGAAATGGCATCAATTATGTCGTCCTGAAAGAGTTGGCAAAAGAGTCAATTCCTTATCGCATTATGCTGTGGATCGCTATCCTGGATTCTGGTCGGTTATTTGTTGATGTCTTTGACTTTCCAATGCACCTTCTGGAGTCATTTCTCGGCCATCTTCCTGTATTCATCGGGAAATTCTGTGCGTATGGTCACCCAGTGATAATGGTTACTGAAACGTATTGCTCCAACACCAGCAAATATCTACTTGCGCTGTTATCTCTGTATCAGGTAATTACCATCAAGCGTCCATTTGTCCGGATTAGCAGTCGGGTCATTTATGGGATCGCAATAATCAATGGAATTGTTCAGTTGGCTCTCTGTATACCTTATGGAATGGCCCAGACTCTTTTTTATTGTCCCGATGAAGGAAAGATGAAATTCTCGTTCACATTTCAAGTTATCACAAAATATCGAGGTCATATTGAATCTTACATCCATCCGACAATACCAATGGTACTTTGCATTATTGTTACTTACATTCTCAGCAAAGAAATAAAAAAGGCGAACAAGTTTCGGGCAGAGAGTAAAGTTGCAGCGTCAATTTCCATTTCGAAGGCGGTGATCAAGTTGAACGTCATTTTCATAATGTGCAATCTACCTCATATTGCGTATGCGTTTGTCTATTTCTACAGTTCTCTTCCAGGATTTACTCTGATCATCAAAAATTTCATTATCTATACTGCGGTGTTCTTTAGTTGTGTCAATGCCGCGATCAATTTTATTGTTTATTATACAACTGATGCAAAATTTCGCAAAGTTATGTCTCAGAAATGTCCGTGTATGCCTTTCAATGGTGGAGGAACGAATTCAAAAAGCATGCCGAATTCTACAAGTATGCAGACCATGAACTCTGAAACAGCATAGATATCTGAAATGACAACCGATTTCCGTATGCATGAATTTATTGATGTGATTTGTATCGCAGTTACATCTCATCAACTTTTTCGTAGTGAACTTAATCTACCTGATTCATGCACAGTCATTCAGAGATCTCATTGCCTGGCGATGTTGTTTAAACGAACACATTCAGTAAAGCGGGAACATGGCTGCGTTTACGTTGTACATTACACACAGCAATATATGTCATAATTGCTTTATTGAGTTCACTTCCATGACAGATGCGGTGAACGTTACAATTATGCGATAACAATAAATAAAATATACAAGACGAAGCAATGGATCAAGGAGATAAAAACTGAAAACTATCGACAAAGCGAATAAATGAGCTTCCAAATCTCTAAGTCTTAGAAAAAAGGAGGCCAATGCTCTCAATTAGAACGGGTGACAAGACCTGTTTGACCCTTGACATCAATAATATCTCGAAGCTGATGATGTTCATCAGCAGCATTTTTCTAAAACGTTTGAGATAGCAATTGTCAGAAAAAAAGTAAAATAAGTTCAGACAATGTGACAGCTCCGATGATACGTAAGTCAAAATCGACCTTATGAATGCCACATAATATTTTAGTTTCTGTTTTAGAAGCTTGGCCACATCTCGTATTTTACCATTTTTTTCTTTCTTTGCGAAAAACGCCTCAAAATAGGTATAAAATTTTTAATTGCACGACGTTTCGGAAGTCTTGGTCACGTACAAATCAACCAAATCAGGATTTACAAGCATCAAAGATTATAATATACAAAATTTAAATGTAGGCCTCACCAATGCAAAATTTACAGATATCTATCACTACAGAAGAAGGAAATACCTAAAGAATCAAGAAATCCTACTTAACCTAGCATCTAAAACACATTAAGAAAAGAAAATTATATTGCAGTGCAAAAGTACAAGTTAAAATGAATTGATGACAGAATTTCAAGAAGTGCACAAAACTATGATAAGCGTAAAATTGCCCTCCCCTCACACCTATTGATTAAATAGGCTTCCTTCCTTATGAAAATGGAAAATCGTTCTTACTCGTTCTCATGGTTCTGTTCGTTTGACATATGCAACACTTTTGGCCTTGTTGGCATGTTATTTTGTATATACAGTCCGTTTCATAAAAAGTGGATCATCCTAAAATTTGACTAAATAAAACATAAGTATGATACAGAAAGCATTTTCATGTTATTTCATGTTCCTAATATATTTAAATGTCCTTATATAATCTGATAAGCTATGATACAGTGACGGTTCTTAATAAGCTAATATTTTGTGGCCCTACCCTTATTGTCAATGACATTAACAATTCGTCTAGGCATTGATTCGATGATATCGTTGATTTTTTACTGATCTAACTTTCTCCACTCTCTTTTTAACAGTGACGTAAGTTGTGATACGCCATCTGTATGTAGCAGTGAACGACGAACGTTCTGTTTTAGAATACTCCATACATTTTCTATGGGATTCAGATCAGGAGAACGAGCTGGCCAAGATTGTCCTAAGCCCTAATTGAGACTTGCATAAGTTGACTCTACTACTCCTGTGATACGTAGCATTATCATCCATAAATAACCAAGTCGGTGGATCACCAAGTTGATCTGTCATTTGGCCAATGTTCATTCGTGAAACATTCACATAGCGTTCAGAATTCATGGTTCCTTGCTGTATGTGAAGTTCAGAGCGGCCATTGGTCCAAATGCCAGCCCAAATCAGTAGAGTCGCACCACCTTGTACCCGGGGACGATGTAAATGTCTTGGAATTTCCTGATCAGATTTTATTCATAATCTCAATCGACCAACACTATCCTTCAGACTGAATGATGCCTCATCAGACCAGACAACCCGATCCCATTGATTTCGCCAGTGACAATGACTCATTGCCCATCTGAGACGTCTTTTTGTATGCTGATCTGATAATTCGATCTGAGAGGGCCTCTTACAGCTCTTGAAATTCGACTCAATAAGTCTTCTACGAATAGTGGACTTAGAAATAGACGAGTCTAGTGCAGCCATCTCAGTTAACGAGAGACTTGGATCAACTTTAACAAATCTCAAAATAGGCGGTCTCTACGTTTGGATGTTTTGCGTGGACAGCCAGAGCCCTCTTTACGACAGAGTCGAAAATCATCATTATGCCATCGATGCACATTTGTGTAAGGGACATTTAGTCGCTTGCTTGTAGCTCGCAAAGAAAAGCCTAGTTCTAGCAAGGGTGATACTTTGCCTTTTGTGAATGCGATCTCGTTATTGTTCATTTGTGCTTTGTATTGTTTTCAACCGGTAAGAGATAGATTTCTAGCTGAAAGCAATCAGGAGTGCTGCCAACACCACCGCAACGAAGTCAGGAAGCTATGGAACATGAAGTCCAATTAATCACATGCAGCAGTTACATTATTGTTGATGAATAATGGTGCTATACTGGCTCTGATTGACCGATTTTCTTTATTTTTGTTCTGCTTGATAGCTTTTGGCTTGTAGAACAACATATTACATAACAAAGGAAACAAATGTAATTTTATAAGAGTGAGGTATGATTTTGTGTAACATTGCTAAATGAAGATCAAATTATCTACTACTTTTTTATCTATAACAGGAAAACAACTCAATATTCATGCTTGAAATTTCCAACAATGATATTAGTAAGCACAACTGACATATCTTCCAAATTTCAGAGAAATTCGTTCAAGTTTGGCGGAGTTAGACAAAGTTGAAGTTAAGGCGATGTTTAAGAGTGATCCATTATTTATGAAACAATCTGTACATGATTTCTTACAGCAATCTGGAAATTATGCTAATGCACATGCTCTACAATTTCGAGGGCAAACAAGAGATTCTTTTGCTGGTCTCAATGACACACACCCAGTGGAAATTCTGTCTGAAAAAAACTCTTATTTTTCTTTAATTATTTGCCGATCCTCGTTTGCCGAGGATTTTTCTTCTTTCCTTTTCGTTAATGAAAGGAAGTTTGATGCATGTCACAGGTTGGTATCTAACATTATTTTTGTTCTCTTTACACATTCGATCAGCATTGCTTTGAGTAGTCAACATTTTGAAGTGTATTTACAATCACTTTTTTTCACTTGTACATAGACTATTGCACTGCCATTCACTTTTCTTTATGAATCTTTCTTAATGTGTCTTTAGATGCTAGGTTAAGTAGGATTTCTTGATTCTTTAGGTATTTCCTTCTTCTGTAGTGATAGATATCTGTAAATTTTGCATTAGTTAAGGCCTGCATTTAAATTGTATATCATGATCTTTGATGTTTGTAAATCCTGATTTGGTTGATTTGTACGTGACCAAGACTTCCGAAACGTCGTGCAATTAAAAATTTTATACCTATTTTGAGGCATTTTTCGCAAAAAAAAGAAACATATTATATTTTAACCTTATGCCTGTATCTGCACCACAAAGTCGTAAATTACGTAAGATGAGCAACCAACGGGATGCATGTCCCAACGATTTAATCATTACACAAGTAGACACCAAGATTTTAAAAATTTTCAACTTGTCTAATAAAACAACCAGAACTTCTAGAAAGACAGGTGTGCAATCCACGTTTGGTGACTGTATCCATCATTGATCAATAGCCTATGGGCCACTCTAGAAATTTTGGTCTGCCTATCAATACTGAGAATTGATAGGCAGACCAAAATATGCAATCATGAAGCGAGATTTACACCATTTATTAGCTTAATTACCATATGTGGACAATCAAACTAAAGCGCCTAACAAGCCGGACATTCGAAACTTAAATACTCGCCCCAAGGATTATCAATCGGGCTGCTGTTGTTTTGAACACCCAGACCTGAGGTGGTCCAGTGAACCACATTTACAAATTCTTAGTTTACCTGTCTAAATCGATATCAAAACATTAGGAAAGTTGCTTTTTTGTAAAACATCGATGCCTGCGGTAACAGATTGATATAATTTATCATTTGAGTCTCGTTCAATCTTCTTAGTAAACATATAAGACATTGGGACGCTTTTGTCATTCAACGATTTTTGTCACAATGTCAATTGTATTAGGAGACGGTTTCACGATGTTTAGTGCTACATTAAAACCTGAGATAGTTGATTTTAATGAAATTGATTTGTTCTGAGCAGCAAAACCCTTGCATTTGTCCATTTTTTAATATTTGTCCAATCCTGTCGAAATAGGCCTAACCACGCTTTTAGACTTTCAAAACAGATGTGGAGATCTCAAACTCATCAATCACGGCTTTGAAGACTCTGTCAACAATCTAGTTTTGGTTTTGAAATATGAATATGCATGTAATAATATCTTTCATTTTGGACACTGATTTTATGCCGAGTTATTTATGTAGGCCAACCAGTCACGCGCGAACATGGGCGAAAGCAAAATATTCGCCTTTTGTGAGCCCCTGGGCCTATCTACCATACTTCTGCTGATTTAGTTGAAATGAAATATCTCATGCAGAATCACTGTCAATGATGATGATTATACGTGGGCATGAGTGGTTGGTATATCCTCAGTATAGAAAGCGAATGCAATGCGGCTCCTTACTCAGGTCTCTGAGGGTTAAAGCGTTTTGCCAAGTTGACGCCATCCTCATTTATCTCAACTTTCCTTAGAAACGGTGGCCCAATAGTGCTTTATTACAAGTCACTAACAGAATTGGTATATAAGCGATTTAGGTATAGTTAAAGTATACATGTATGCTTAGTTTTGTATCTATTCCATTTTGCAGAATTTGATGCAATCACACCATTCACTCTATATTCTTAAGGCCTGTCAATAGGAAATATCTGCTATGTTATCCGCTCGACAATTTTGCAACTGTTCCATTTTTATGAAAGCTCAGCTTCGATGCCCATCTCTCTGATCAAAGCTTGATAAGTGATTCTATTTCAAACGATTCCTAACTGCACTGTATATTTATTTATTCAAATAATATTTTAGATATGTGCTTTATTGTTCAGGAAATTTGGCACATGAGCAAAGGCATGGTTAGTAGTAAGCCCGTCCCAAATTCAAGTCCAGTGCGGTGCAGCGATGAGTCATCATGCTGACTCGGCCCCGTGACCTTGCGTGACCTTAGGTGATGACCTCGCGTGACCTTAGGTTACCGTTCCGCGTCATGAAATACGTGATGTGACTACTACTGGTTTTATAAGTAGTGCTAAAAATGGAAAAATGTGAAGGCGTGATGCATTACTGAGTGGATTGTGATGAGACTACAAGCAGAGTGACCTTGACCTGACCTCTCCGGGAGAGAGGGTGAGACTACAAGCAGAGAAGGGATTTTGTTCAGGATGGAGCATGTTTTGTGTCATGTCGTGCAGAAGTGGATGTCTTTTGTCCACCGTTACCACTGATCTCTGACTGTAAGATGTGATGGGACACTATGTCATTAGGTGCATTGGGTGAGAAGAGAAAAGGTCATTCGCCTCTCTCTCTCATCAAATGACTCCAAAAACCGGGTTTCCGTAGGAAACCGAGGCAGATTTTTCGATTGCCGCACTCACCTAAGGTGTCAGA
Source organism: Prostheceraeus crozeri (assembly GCA_907163375.1). Taxonomy (NCBI): domain Eukaryota; kingdom Metazoa; phylum Platyhelminthes; order Polycladida; family Euryleptidae; genus Prostheceraeus; species Prostheceraeus crozeri. The sequence continues at coordinate 562,097 of CAJQUW010010027.1, forward strand.
GTGAGTGGAGAGCCAGGAGATGGCCTGGATGTCAGGCCATCGTAGTAGGCCTAAACTTTAAAGGCATGGTTCTCTGCTTGTAGGAATCGGATAGACTTCGTTCAACGTTTGTTCGGGAGGTCATGATTCAGGTCAAGTCATAGATTACTTACAAACGTTGTATAAGTAGTGCAAAACTATCGAAAAATTTAAATTCGTTATTTTTGGAGGTTTTCTGAGGTTTTTGAGCCTGCTGAAGTCAACCAAAGCATTTGTAAGTGTGTATGAGAGTTCTGATTGGACGAGCGAGGATTCCTACCTCATCAAGCATCCACTATAGAGAAGAGAGTTGACTTTCATGGTCACATTTGCCTTTAGCAAGTGTCGGTGGCTCTGCTATCAGGCCAATTCCAAACCACTCAAAAGGTGCATGGCAAGGAGAACTTCCGTATAATAATGTCCTGTCGATGGGCAATCTTTCGAGACGGCGTTGAGACCCGAAGTGATAAGTGCCACATGGGGTTGAAACTTCCTTAATCCGAGTTTCCAACGGTCGTTGTGGCTTCTATTCCTCTACGTAGCGCTTTGAACGTCAGGGCGACACTTAGGTATCTGTCACAGGTTTCCTTATAAATTCTCCATTGCACCGAGTGAGTCAAACATCTGACTTGGTATCGAGTCAAGGTATGACGTGTTCCAAAAGAAGGGACTGACTAAGTCTAAGGTTTCTCAAGTCAAATGTTTCTAATTCTTATGTCTCAATGTGACCGTCAGGGTTACCATCTGTTGAAGATAATCTATCTCTATTGCACTGAGTGGAGAATCCGTTCTTTTAAGTTCTGTCTCACTGAGGGATGATCAAACGGGGGACCACCACATGCAACACATGCTTCTCTCTTCTGTAGCAAGCAATCTCTTATCATGAAACGTTGTTGATAGGAATCGCTATGTCATCCACACTTCAACAGGGTAGGAATGTTTTATAAAATCAAATAAAGGATGGAGAAAACTAACAAGCATGATAGAGTCAACATGAAAGACTCATTCAGTGTATAGAATAAAAGTTCAGTATTGAAAAGCAAAAATCAGTTGTGTAGTGCAAGAACATCCAGTGACAGATGATGTTTGTGAAACGCATGGTTGACTTTCACAAATTCTAAACGTATAGTTATCTGTTTAAACATAGTTGACCAGTTTGCGAGTCAGGCGATGCATTTCACAGGCCAGTAAAGAGAGTTTCTGACTCGGATCTAATTTATTGGTCGAAAATAGAAGGATATAAAGTTACACGTCGCACAGCGTGACGGGCCTTCGGCGTCCAGCGCCTTCTTAACGGTCAAATGGCGGTCTGCCAACTCGGTGTGAAGATTTATAAAGAAGTGAATGATATTAAGAATTGTGTTGCTTGTTGAATGTGAGGTGATCAAAGTGAGAAGGCAGACTGTAGCAAGGTAATTCATGTTTTCTATTGATTGTTGGCTTCAAGTGTGTAATAGCTTTTGATTCAGTGAATGTTGTGTCTCGAGTGTTCGTCAGCTTAGCAATGAAATCGACCTGAAAATCTTCGATGCTACCTAGATAATTATGTTTATTTTTATTATGCTCATAGAGAGCGCTGGATGCAGACTTATTAATAATTGCACGTCTATGTTCTGCGTGCCGAGTGTAGAATTTCCTTACAGTCTTTCCAATGTAGCATTCTAGCAGCTATTACACACTTGAAGCCAACAATCAATAGAAGGCATGAATTACCTTGCTACAGTCTGCCTTCTCACTTTGATCACCTCACATTCAACAAGCAACACAATTCTTAATATCATTCACTTCTTTATAAATCTTCACACCGAGTTTGCAGACCGCCATTTGAACAATCGAACGTTAAGAAGGCGCTGGACGCCGAAGGCCCGTCACGCTGTGCGACGTGTAGCTTTATATCCTTCTATTTTCGACCAATAAATCAGATCCGAGTCAGAAACTCTCTTTACTTATCTGTTTAAATATTTTTTGGTAGAGCAGAAAAGTTAAAGTGTTGTCATGAGTTTCAATGTGTTTTATAAAAGTTTAAAGTGTTGTCATCAGTTTAAATGATTTTTGTAAAAGTGGAGATTTAAAACTGTAGTGAGAGTGTTGTCATCAGTCTAAATGATTTTTGTAAGAGTAGGTGTCAAGTGAAATGATTTTTATAAAAGTCTAAACGCAAACGTTGAAATAAGTTTTGTAAAAAGTTAAAAACATTGACATGATTGTGTGAAGTAGAGACTTAGCGAACTTTGAAAACAGTTTTATGAGAGCAGTATGAGCAAAATGTTTCTGCAGTCAATGTACATCCATCTGGACAGCACTAGAAAGTTTTAGAAGGTTGTACTGCACTGTGTAGATTGTTTTTGTTTCACAGTGTTAAAAGGTTTTATAGTGAGTACTACAGTGTTGAATGTTTTATAAAACCAGCTAAAGTCTTGTCACAAACGTTGAGTGTGTGAGAGAATCTAGGGCTAGCAATAAGTTCCATGACATGTTGTACAAAAGTTTTACTGCAACACAGGTTGATGTATAGTTAGAAAGTTTGATCATGACGTTTTATTCGCAATTGTAGTCAGAAAGTGTATCATGGTTTGCAAAAGCAACGTTTAGTGTAGTCAAATAGTTTTACCGTGACGCACGTTTGAAAAAGTAACGTTTGATCATCCAAAAGAGACGCCCGTCGATAGGAAGTATTACACCGAAGATCCCTTTACCATGCACACTTTGAGTGTAAGCAAGACGTGAGAATGACTTGATAGAAAGCCACTTCTGTTTGCAGAGAATGGATAAAGTGATTTGATAGCAGACCCTCTGATATCAGAGGGTGGAAACTCAGCCAAGATTTCACCTATTAGCAGTGACATAAAACTTACAGTGATTTCATTGCAAAGTATCTCTTAGCAGAGGATAGATAAAGTAACACCACCCCTGATAGCAGAGGGAATAAGAGGCCTGATAGCAGGACCCACAGGTTGTAGAGGGGTTTAATAGGAAATGTCCTGAGACACCAACCTTTAGTGCAATGGAGATTTTATAAAGTAACTTGTGGCAGATGGCTAAAGTACTCTGACCTGGCGAGAGAAAGCATCAATTTCATCCTATTATTTTCACTATCATTACATTACAGCATGGAAAAATCCTCTATCCAACTTCGATCCAAATGATGATTCATAGCATACTCATCTAGACCCATTAGTCTTTCAACTAAAGCCCCAGCTTTAATATTTTCATTTACATTTGTAACACTTTCTATAGCTTTCAACGAATAGCCAAGGTCTCTTGCTACAAACCATGAAGTTGGGAAACGAATGAAACTTTTCATCTTCAAATAATTTCAAATGATGATGGGTGTTAAGAATGGACACACAGTTGAATATGCTTGATATGACTTGTACACCTTTACAAGTGTTGATGACTCAGTGAAGTCTAACTTCGGTTTTATAACTCTTGTTCATTCATATATTTTGTCAGTAGCGAAATATACTTTATCTTTCATTTCAATGACTGGTAAGACTAGATAATTTGTCTCATATGTACATTATGACCAACGTGATAGACCATGTTTCATCTAACGGTTAACATTCACTTGTGTTATATAAAACCCTAAATCCCTAAATCCGATCGTAAAGAACCCAATCCTTCAGATGATGAACTTTAGGAATCCTCGCTCGTACAATCAGAACTCTCATACACACTTACAAATGCTTTGGTTGACTTCAGCAGGCTCAAAAACCTCAGAAAACCTCCAAAAATAACGAATTTAAATTTTTCGATAGTTTTGCACTACTTATAAAACGTTTGTAAGTAATCTATGACTTGACCTGAATCATGACCTCCCGAACAAACGTTGAACGAAGTCTATCCGATTCCTACAAGCAGAGAACCATGCCTTTAAAGTTTAGGCCTACTACGATGGCCTGACATCCAGGCCATCTCCTGGCTCTCCACTCACTCTGACACCTTAGGTGAGTGCGGCAATCGAAAAATCTGCCTCGGTTTCCTACGGAAACCCGGTTTTTGGAGTCATTTGATGAGAGAGAGAGGCGAATGACCTTTTCTCTTCTCACCCAATGCACCTAATGACATAGTGTCCCATCACATCTTACAGTCAGAGATCAGTGGTAACGGTGGACAAAAGACATCCACTTCTGCACGACATGACACAAAACATGCTCCATCCTGAACAAAATCCCTTCTCTGCTTGTAGTCTCACCCTCTCTCCCGGAGAGGTCAGGTCAAGGTCACTCTGCTTGTAGTCTCATCACAATCCACTCAGTAATGCATCACGCCTTCACATTTTTCCATTTTTAGCACTACTTATAAAACCAGTAGTAGTCACATCACGTATTTCATGACGCGGAACGGTAACCTAAGGTCACGCGAGGTCATCACCTAAGGTCACGCAAGGTCACGGGGCCGAGTCAGCATGATGACTCATCGCTGCACCGCACTGGACTTGAATTTGGGACGGGCTTACTTCTATGGTTTTTAAGATGAGTGTCTTCTTAGTGAGTGTGTCTTCTTGGCAGTGAGCGTGCCTTCGGAAAATCGAAGGCACGCCTACACTTCTATATCGGCGTTATAATTTCCATAGTTTCTGAAAAAGAAGGTATAGTTAAAAAAACATGTTGAAGGGCTCTAAACATGCATAGGCTGTTTTGAAATAGAATGACTTCCATGTTTATGAATTTATGTAAATAGTTGGACGTCGCCAGCATTGTGAACCACTGCATTATTATTATTACATTTGACCCGATTGTGATGGAATTGGTTTTCTCTACTTCAATATCAAAATTCGGAAACTAACTCTAAAAATTTAATTAAGCTTATTTTTAGTAATTGATTATTGATTACCGCATCTGATACCTGTAGATGGAAAATATCTACCAAATACAACATACCAGATAGCCTACTGTTTCATCAAATATTTATTTTATGCGACATTATCGTGAGCTGTCCTCATAACGTCTTCTGAAATCGTTTGCATTAATATTGAATAATATCTTATGTATGGATGGGCTACAGGAATGCAGGAAGAGTGTAGCTGTTTCTAATACAGCACTAACACATATATGTGCTTGCCAGCAGATTACACCTCATGAAATTTATTTTTGTGACATTCATTTGTTTTCTTTTGACGGAATATACCTCTCATTGAAAGAAGTTCCTGGAAAATTTATGTAGAGCATACTTTCTTTTCGTTTACAATGCGAATCTTCGAAATGGTATTCGAGATGGTAGGTAAGTTATTCACAGCATCTCACTTGTTAGTTCATATTACAATCAAAGTCAAAGCTGCTTATTTGCTGCGCTTAAATTGTGTGTTATCGGAGAACATTCCTAAAACAACATGTATTTCATGTGAAAATTTCTTTCAATTATTGAGTGCAATGCGTATACTGATTATAGTATACACCACTTAATCCTGATCGTGTTTTTGGCAGAACCAGAGACTTCATTATTGTCATACTTCCAACAGAATGGTCATGACTTCACGAAGCCATTTTCAGATTGTAGCGAAATATGCAGGCCTAAATGCTAGAGAAATATTTGACGATATCTGTCTGATGTGATAATTAAGTGCTACCATTATCCTTGAGAAAAATTAATTTCGTGAAGAATTATGAACGTTATTCTCACTAAGAACATAACAAACGGCACATGAGAATGGGCTTGTGGAGTAATAGGACGGGAGCTATACTGATACTTTCTTCCTAAATTCACGCACAAAAAGCTTAATAGCATGGATTTGTAGATTTTGAAACTCTGAATACAAAAATCAAATTCTTGAGTGTCACAGCCAGTCGCATTCGGTTATTGGTATGGTTAAAGGATTCTCATTGAAATCAAATGGTAAAATTCAAGAAATATGCATGGAGTGTGAAGCACTTGGCAATTTCCGTACACTTTCTTTTACAGAAAAGAAACTACTTATCAGAATGCCATGAAATTTGAAACATGATTGAGTTCAGAACATCAACTTCGATATAAAAGTTTGTAAGACCATCACGGAGGTCGGTGAGAATCAGCAAAGATGATCAACTGAAGTCTGCTTATATTAGAAATTCTGTCAGTCTGCCGTTGCTCAAATCGCAAAGAACTGTTCATTTACTGAATCATCCGTAATTTATGATTAGACGTCAAATTGCTTCACTCTTCAAGTGTACATGTCTGATTAAGTATTATTCTTTCTGCAGGAATGATAATGACTGAAGATGAAAAAGTGTTAGTTGCTTTTCAATTCAATTGTTCATTGACAAGCGAATTACATGCGCAAGTAATAACAGAATCCTGTAACTATGCTATTATTGCCAACATTATATTTCAATAGAATTTCAGTTCTCTTTTTTTCAAGTAATAAAATGCAGATGGAAATAGCACAACTGTCATAGCAATTCGTAAAATACATACCTGCAAAGTCACCCTCAATAAGGAGTTCTTCACGCATACCCGCAATTCAATAACGTTCACCCGCATCAATAAGTGATGCAGTCGAATTATCGAATTTAATATATTGATTGGCTTTATGTGCGATAATTCAATGTCAGTCACATTCGTTGTGCAGGTAAGCTACGAAATTATGGCGGTTTCACTATAATACAGTATAGCGAAGACTTTACTTTTCGTGGTCATAACAAGCGGCCTTTTTTTTAATTAAAATTTTTCGATGACGCGGTCATCAGTGGTACGGTGCGTCAGTAAGTAATGAAATGGGACTGTGTAATTATATTCAAAGATTTAATTTTATTTTTAAGATTTTCTAAAATTGCAGCTTGGTTGAAGAAGAAGGAGAACCATGAGTCAGGGCAAAGTCACTGAGTGCGATTTCTTGAAGCCATTCCATTGACAAATATTCGAGCAGAAACGTGTGCTACAGCCTTTCAAGATCATTGGATTTACCGATATGGATCACCCTGTCGCTTCCATTCGGATAGAGGACGTCAATTCGTAAGCTCAATTTTTGATGATTTAATGAAAAGATTCAACATTAGATGGTCCGTAACAACTGCTTATCACCCTCAAGGGAATTCGATTATCGAAAGAATTCATCGAACATTGAAAGATAGACTGCGCTGTAGAACAAACTGGCTATCCGATCTCCGAAAAGCGGTATACGATGTGAATAGGATGAGTTTCTTGGACGGCCCATCAGCATTTGAAAGTGTATTCAACCGAAGTGCTAAAGTCCCAAGTGACTGGCCATCCAGCACCAAAGAATCAATCGAAATTTCATTGAGCCCACCGTACGTCAATTCTTATGTCGCTATTCGTAATAATTCCGTGTCTAAAACACCACTTGACCCTTGTTTCGTTGGTCATTATTTAATGATAGATAGACCGTCTCCTGTAACTGCAAAACTTGATAATCAGAAAGTTGTGAATATTCGTGATTTACGTTTGATTTCATGATATTGGATATATTTTGAATTTGTATTTTAAAAACCCATTTGCCTATTTTGGTCATGGGGAGTGTTAGAGTGTCTGTGATTTGTATTCTCTGCTGTGCGATGACATGCTTCGTTTGTTCAGTAAAAATAGAATTCTCGTCTGCACTGGTCGTGTTCTGATACTGGCGTCGCGTACAATGAAACCTGCTGTGTTGACTGTTGATATTCCGTCGTAGTCATGTTGGAAGATGCAAATTGAAGCATATTTAGATATTCAGCGATCTAAAGATTCGTCCTTGACCGATCAAATGTGCTTAAATATGATTGTTCTCTGTGTGGATATTTCTTTATTACGTGATATCAAGGTCGATGGAAAACGACAGTAAAGTCATTATTATCAGCATTGGAAGTCCAGTGGCGTATTGCTCGAAAACCACCAAACGCCACTCAAGCCTTCTATGAAGTAACTTGTGGCTCCAGCCTTCGGAATTGTCTCAATACATTGGTAGAAATTGGATCATACTTCTCGGCTACGGATTCTGTGATACGTCAACGGTTTATCGAAATATTACTAGGCTCGTTGAAACAAATCACGCATTTGGAAATTGCAAGGAAGGCTAATATTACTTCATACGATTTGCTGGATTTATTGGAGAATATTCCATTTGAGCAACATCAGGTGTCAGCTGCTATATCGAACAATAATTCAGGACGCGCCAAACGAAGATGTGCGTATTGCAAAGCTTTTGAACACGAGATTGCCCGATGCCCGAAGTTGCTGTGTTATAAGTGCCACGAATATGGTCATCGACAAAAGAATTGTCCAACAAATTCAAAAAACTAATTTGCTCAGCGGTATATAGCACAGGGTATACCGCTGTATATGAACCATTGATGATTGAAGGTGTTGAAAAGATTACTTTACTGGATTCTGGATCACCGAACAGTTTCATCACTAAAGACGTGCTTGATTCTTTAGAGACCCATTGTCAGCGCAAGTTTACTTCGTTTGCAGTTCCAGAAAAGACTTGGATCTCAGTTGATGGAAACTTATTCTCCAGCCAGCGTTGTGTAAATCTATGCACTGCAGTGTTAATAATGGAACTGTTTATTGCTGCTTCTTTATTTTGTCTGACTCGCCGGTATCCATTATAGTTGGAGCTAACAATTTGCATAAACTGAGATGCACTATGTGCTTTAGTGATAATGATATAGAAATTTCCTTTAGTCGACCAATATCTATATTAACAAAAACTGAATTCCTGTCTATGTTTTCTCTGCCAACTGATTGGCCTACTAGCTATCGCGAAAGTCTTGGCAATTTACTTCGGAAGTACAAAGATCTATTCTCATTGCATAAGACTGACTTTGGAAAGACTAATTTAGTGGAACACAACATTGATACAGGTGAAGCTGTACCTATTTTCGTGAGACCTTATCGCCGTTCGCAAATCGAAGAAGAAGAAATTCTCAAAGACGTTCGAGAAATGTACGAAGCAGGTATCATAGAGCACAGTAATTCTCCTTGGTCATTTCCTGTTTTGCGCGTGAACAATAAAGATGGCTCAAAACGATTCGCAATCAATTTTCGAAAGTTAAATCAGGTTACACAAAAAGACAGATTTCCTTTACCTCATACTGATGCATTATTAGACAGACTGTCGTCATCATCTCTTTTTACTACTAGATATTGCATCGGCCTATTGGAACATTCCTCTGGAAGAGTCTTCGAAACAGAAAACGGCGTTTCAAAGAGGAAATCATTTTTATCAGTTAACTCGAATGCCTTATGGTTTATGTAATGCCGGGGCGACGTTCCAACGATTTCTTTTACGGATCATCGGTGAATTGAACTTAGTCTGTTATCTGGATGATATGATTGTTCCCTCTTCGGATATTAAATCGCATCTTCAAGCGTTGGAACAAATATTTTCACGACTCATGTCTGCAAATATCAAATTAAAGCCATCAAAGTGTTTCTTTGGAAAGAAATCAGTCGACTATCTAGGATTTCAGATTACGAATAATCAAATATCCCCTAATTCTGAAAAAATTAATGTCATAAAGGAGTATCCTGTACCTTCGTCGCCTAAAATGTTGAAGCGGTTTTTGGGAATGTGCAGATTCTACGCAAGATTTATCCCTAAATTTGCGGCAATGTCCATTCCATTGAATCATTTGGAGAATTGCTCTCAGGCGAAATACATTTGGACAGATATCTGTCAAACTGCATTCAATGATATCAAAACAGCATTTTGCAACGAGCTGTGTCTCTCTCAACCTGATTTCGATAAAGAATTTTTCATCGACGTGGACGCGAGTGATTCTTCTTTTGGATGTGTATTATATCAGAAATTCGGTCCACCTATTGCATTTGCTAGTCGAAAGTTGAAGAGTGCCGAAACGCGTTACTCGACGACTGACCGAGAGTTCCTCGCCTTAGTGTGGGCAGTGAAGCATTTTCGCCCATATCTGTACGGACAGAAATTTCAAATTTTCACTGATCATCAGCCATTAGTGTTCATCAGAAATATGAAAGCACGCAATGGTCGACAGGCAAGGTGGTTAATGGACTTGGAAGAATATCATTTTGACATTCAGTATCGACGCGGTATTGAAAATATCGTTGAAGATACGCTTAGCCGAATCGACATGTCACCAAATGAATTTGTAGCTACAGTCTCTGCCTCTGTATCACTGTCTGTTTCGGACGAGGATTGGTTTTCACTACAAAGGACTGATTCATTTTGTCCTGGGATTTTGCAAGAGTTGGATTCAAATCGCTGTAAACGTGGATATACTACAGATGAGAATAATCAGTTACGTTATTATGGACATCTTGTTGTACCGGCAGAGAAGATATCTGATATGGTCTCGATATACCACAACCATGGACACTTAAGCATAAATAAAACGAGAAACTCTATCATCAGTGCTGGATACTGGTTTCCCAGAATGTGTTTCACTATTAATGAATTCATATCCAAATACTCAACTTGCGCTTCAAAATCCTATCGACAATTTAATCCTCGTAATGTATCTTTGCCCAGATCACCTGAAATTGCACCATTTCAATTTGTCAGTCTCGATATTGTAGGACCGCTTTCTACTGTTCAAAGTGGTTACCGTTTTTTATTGACTATTATCGATCATGCTGCGCGATTTCTTGAAGCCATTCCATTGACAAATATTCGAGCAGAAACGTGTGCTACAGACTTTCAAGATCATTGGATTTACCGATATGGATCACCCTGTCGCTTGCATTCGGATAGAGGACGTCAATTCGTAAGCTCAATTTTTGATGATTTAATGAAAAGATTCAACATTAGATGGTCCGTAACAACTGCTTATCACCCTCAAGGGAATTCGATTATCGAAAGAATTCATCGAACATTGAAAGATAGACTGCGCTGTAGAACAAACTGGCTATCCGATCTCCGAAAAGCGGTATACGATGTGAATAGGATGAGTTTCTTGGACGGCCCATCAGCATTTGAAAGTGTATTCAACCGAAGTGCTAAAGTCCCAAGTGACTGGCCATCCAGCACCAAAGAATCAATCGAAATTTCATTGAGCCCACCGTACGTCAATTCTTATGTCGCTATTCGTAATAATTCCGTGTCTAAAACACCACTTGACCCTTGTTTCGTTGGTCATTATTTAGTGATAGATAGACCGTCTCCTGTAACTGCAAAACTTGATAATCAGAAAGTTGTGAATATTCGTGATTTACGTTTGATTTCATGATATTGGATATATTTTGAATTTGTATTTTAAAAACCCATTTGCCTATTTTGGTCATGGGGAGTGTTAGAGTGTCTGTGATTTGTATTCTCTGCTGTGCGATGACATGCTTCGTTTGTTTAGTAAAAATAGAATTCTCGTCTGCACTGGTCGTGTTCTGATAAAATGTATCAAAAATAAGAGCACCGCATTTGGCTTTACAGACTTCGACAGGTATGAAAATAGAAATTCTTCATAATAAGCTCATTCAATTTCAATGATTCGCTGTACATTCAAAAGTAATTCTGAAGGAACGACCGCTATCAATTTTCTTCAAATGAACGCTATCAAGCCATTTGGGATCTGTAGAAAATTTGAGAAAATAAAAGCAACTTAGCTACTTGTGCTACAATAGTGCATGAAATGCGCACTGTAGAGATATCATAATTTAATGTGCAGTAGTTCCTTTGAAAAATCTCTTCTTGTGCAAGCAACTCAAAAGCGTGTCTTTTTTAAACGACCATTACCGGGTGCATCTAGCGCTATAGCCTAAATAGAGTAAAAGAAGAAATTGTATCAAAACTATTAGGGAGGGATAATTTTTCGGTATATAGGATTATCTTGGGAGCAGTTAGACTTCGAAAAGATTTATGTCTTTTATATGAAGACCTTTGTTGAAAATTTGTTAATAAAACGACCGTTTTATGGCGTGCGCACACTAGGCGACCGGGTTACGGCGACAACGCAATGGTAATGTAGTCGCCACGGCCGACAAAACTTGCAGCGGCGCATGCGCAACTTTGTCGACAAAATGCATTGCAATTAAAGATAGAGCGCTCACTTGGAGACCGACCGTTCTTGTGACAGGCAAGCACTACTTCCCAATTCCCATCTTTTCTTAATCCATCAAATGGTTTATTCACGATTGAAGATATGGCAAGATCATGTTTTAACTGATCGTTTCGTCATGTTACTACTACGTTGATCACGACTCTCACTAGCAGTGTCACATGCAACTTGCAGCAGTTAGATGATTTTCAGAATTCAAATAATAAATGCTAGAAAAAGAAAGTAAGAGCTGTTTTAGTGGGCCAGATGAAGCATTCAATGATTGTTAAATGAGCTGGTAAATTGCTCTTCTTGGATGGTCACAATATAAACAGCTCCAATATCCACATTGCACTTGGATCAAATACAGCCTCTAACGTCTTGTCTTATACCTGTGTCACTAATGGTGCTCTCTAGCATTGCTAAAAAATGGCTATCAGACATGTTCATTCGCTACTGACGACAAATATGTAAGTACACTAACAGGAATGTAAACGTTTTGCTATCAGAAATGATAATGCGCAATCGCAATTTTGTTACTTGTCCTGTTTCAGGAAAAGTCGCTATCAGCGAGATGGTGCGGTACCCTCAGGACTTTAAGGAAAGAAATTAATAATTGAACAGTTCTGAAGATATTGAACATTAACATAAACTCATGTCGATTCGTTCGTTAAAGTTAATGAAATTCTATCGGAAAATTATTAGGCTTATATGTCCTTATTCTTATGACAAATTATCAAATATTTTTGTCGTCTGAAGTTTTCATTAAAGAAAGCTCTTCTCTCACTTGCGAGTGCTATACGATTGTGACGAACGCAAGCCTTTCAGCAATGAATTTCATTTGACGTTTATCGAATGGCCTTCAAGCATAAGGAAAGTACGTATAGGATATTGTAATGAATTTTATAATAGAACATAATTCTTATTAGTTTGAATGACTAATTAAAGTAGGTAGCTTTAATGAGGACTTAAGACGTTCTCCAATCCGTAGGTTTACAAATGTAATGTTGCTGTGGCCATTATATTCATTATTTCTAGCAGGATTTTCTACTGGCAACCAATTTAAATTGATCACCCATGGCCCATCAACTGGAAAAGATGGAATTCTTAAGCCTACGAGTGCTACTTACTTTTGCTTACTCCACACACACAGAAAAAATGCAATGTACTGTTCATATATTGTAAAGCAGCACATAACTTTTTGATAAAGCGATGGAGCAGTGAGAAGGGCGGTGAATGAACTGCTACCACAGACTATAAATGATATTGATAATAACATCTTTCATTTGAATCCAGCAGCTATCACAGGATTTGGACTATACTACTACAGCACTTTATGGAATTCGATAACTCTTCGCTTGTTCTTCATTTGCTTTCTTCAGCATTTATTTGACACTTCAACTAATATAACGCTCACATTGACGACCAATTGCGCGTCCCAGGGCAGGCCCAGTCCTCCTTCTCCACTGTGCTCCATCATTCATTATCGAGGCATTCACCCTTTCGACTTGCCACATGACCGAACCATGTCAACCTTTTCGATGTCGCCACTTCTTTCAATGGGGACTTCTTCTCTCATCGTTGGACTTATTATCCAACCGTGTAGCTATGCATCCACCTTAGCATCCGCATCTCAGAAATGTGGAGTTTCAACTGTTAATCAACCAGGATGGCTGGTCTTACCATTGAAGAGTAAACATTTCTTTTCACTTACCGCGTAGTCACATTTCTCGCGCTGTCTGATGTCACTTGCGCTGGCCACTTCCGCAGTTACCATGGAATCCAAATACTTAAAGCCATAGAGTAAGTGCAAGTATAATAGATAGAGTAGTAACTCAGTGTTAATTAAAAAAGAGAATTTTTTAGCGTGATCATGTCACAAACTACATATGTACCTGCCACTGAAAGAGCAAAATATCATAATCAAAAGCAATGATCAGAATTAACTTTAAAAGATGAAAATGGGCCACATTACTATTCACATTCAAGAAATGAAATATAAATTTAGTGAATCATAAAATCATGCTGATGAAAATTGAATTTAAGGCTTGAAATTTCAACGAAGAAGCACAATTAGATGTCAACTTTTCCATTGATACTTACATAACAATGCGGTTCATGAAATTTCCTTCATAATTAGCATGATTTCCGCTTACTTAAGATACCTGTCAGTGAATGTTCATTTTTTTGATATCTCATGAGTTTCATGTTACTTATATAGAGGTTCAAAATCACTAGTAGGCCTAATAAACACAATCTCTGCAAAAAACTGAATATTTTGATATAACAGTTTTCAGTGTATGCTGACATCTTTTTGAGTCGACATTCTATGCTTGAGGTAGTCCACTCTGTTCAATGGCTGATCCTGCATCTCCATCGTTGCTCTGCCTGGATCGGAGGATAAATACTTCGCCTTGGAGCGACATGCTCTGATGCCATCTGCTCCTGAACCTCTCTACCTCCAGAAGACCGCTTCCAAGTATCACGAGGTCGACGCAGGTATATCCCAGGGATCACATTTTCTGCACTCTTTGGAAATAACATTCACAGTTACAATAAAAAGGGCTGACTAATATTATGAGGAATACAAAGCTTCTACCAATGCTGCTACTGATTAAGACGGATGCAAGACATGATGCTGTTTTTTGGTAGTCAGTCATCAGTAGACAATTGTGTTCCTACTCTTCAATAATCACAATTATTGTGACTCTATTTTTTTACTTATGTATTCATTAATGACCATGTATGAAGGGAGTGGAATAATTGGGAATAAATCTTCGCTACACACTTGATCTACATTTGAACTGATTGTTGAATGATCGACGATTCAAAATTTATGAGTATTCAAAACAGAGTCAATACAAGGGAGTATGTCTTGTAAAGTCAATCTCAAAGAAGACGTTGAATTCAGTTTGACATTGAAAATTATCTCATTTACAAGAAATGTTCAGAATTATGGATCATTGAATCATTGAAATTTATCATTGAAACTTCATTATTTCAAATGTCTCATGTGGGCCATTTAGGCTTCATATTTTGCGTCACATTGTATCAAAGGAGGCTAATCAATCGTGCACCAGATCCTCCCATGCATGAATTACTTTGAATATTAAAGGTTTATGAACAACTTGCTGGCGTTCTATAGGCATTCAACGAAGTTGGGAGTGATACCATTAGCATTGCATTGATTTCCTCTTTGTTTTGATTGCAAACATAGAGTAGAGCTAGATTAATCAATCACTTAATCAATAAAAATCATAATCATAATCAATCACCTTTCTGAGGTTAATCATAATCATAATCACGTCATTCGAATTTAGTTCAATCATTAACCTCAATCATAATCAAGGTTTTGAAAATGTCATCAGTTATTAATCATAATCAAAATCACGTTTATTAATCAGCAAATTTGATTAAACTTGATTTTGGACATCCGAACATCCGTTGAGATAAGAACACGGACGCCGATGGCAGAGTGACAGCTAAACTGCAATGTCGCAGAGAGTATCAATCCTTGATGCACGGTCATGAACATGAGTTCACGCCTCGTCATAGAATATGCTCCTTACAATGTCATCCCTCTGATGTGTTCTCTTACGTGTACTTTAGATTATTAAAGAAAACTCAATAGATTACTGAGTTCAATGTTTTTTTCAATTTGTACGTCATGATGGCACTGAACAAAATCGAATATTCACCTACAGCAATACTAATTCAACAAGCTTATTAATTGAACAAGGAGATGAGTTTAAATAAAAAACTGCTATCACTACACAGTATTAAACATTTCTATCACGGTTCAAATTATTACGTAAGCGCACTATAATTGTCACTGATCCGACAAAGCGTCTGAATGCCGTAATCAGCACCATTTTCAACCTACCCAGCCTTCATGATAGAGCGTCTGACCACATTAATCAAATTCACAATTTCGAACACCTTAATCAATCATAATCATAATCAAGCCTATGGCCACCGTAATCATGATCACATTCTTCAACACTCTAATCAATCATAATAAAATATTTAAACATTTTAATCATAATCTCAATCATCATCACAATTTTGGAAAATTGGATAATGGTTCCAGTTCTGACATAGAGCATCGACTCATGAGATGTCAAACGTAGAGTGCCGACTCAAAAAATGTCAGTAGACAGTAAAACTATTTGTATCAGAAGATTCAGTTCTTTACGGAGATGACGCTTCCGCGGTCTAGAGCACAGTAGAACAGTCATGTGCCCCGGTTTGCTGCTCCTATAGGGTTGTTTAGACAGTTTCTATAGAACATAGCTGCATGTGTCACCCATCAAGCAATCCTCTCCCCGTAACTGGACGTTGAGAATTTGAAGACGTACAGTCCTCTCTCATGAAAGGCTGATGCATTGCGGAGCACGTTTGTGGATAAGGATTACGGATTAATCATACATGTGACACACAATAATTTTCACACATCTGAGAGAAAACTTAATAGCTACTGAGCCTAAAATATTTCTACTAACCTGTCATCGCTTCACGATTTTGGCTTGCTCTTTGAGAAGATCAGTTTGACTTCTAAGTAGGCCTATTATGCCGCAATTTTGCATCTGCATTTTTAATGCGCCACATGTAGACATATAATTAGTCTATTACTTCATACCTTTATTATCAATATGCGCTCTTTTTTGCTTTATACTTTTATTACCAGCTACCGCTCTTTTCCTTGCACTTCGACTACCAATGTGCGTTCTTTAGGACATGGCCTCGCACTGACCTTGCAAATTAACATCGCACGGTCAATTTATTTTTTAAAATTTATGGACTATTGTACATTTTGTTCCGACTTCATATTAATTCATCTTGATAATACAATAAAGTACACCAGCAGTTGCGTAATAAAAACATGTAATATCCTAGATACCAAAGCAATTAGAAACAAAAACAGAAAACGACACTTCTTCAAAGAAAATATAGTGGTCTCCGACACCCTGACATAACATACTACGACTACTTACATTTGAATTTAGCCGCAGTTTGTCTCAGTGATTGATCATAACGTGGATCTGAAGGATTCCTTTAAATCCTGAAATCATTTAACGCAGAATGAACAGACTCCGATGCGTGTTCTGAGATTAGCTGAGCGACACCATGCCGCCAACTAAATTCTGGAACTTCTCGATTCAAGATATGAACTTAGGAAGTTATACTGACGCCCACTTGTGAATTTTAATGTGTTTCCAAGGCATAGATGTACAAGTTGACAGAGATCTCTCAAAGAATCAACGAATGGCAAGATTTACTTATAAATTGGATAAATTACATCGAACGAATTTACATTTTTGCAGAAGCTTCTTGCAGTCTCAGTCTTCAACATTTCCATAACTTGATTCGACAATATAAATTGTTTTTAGACAAACTCTCTCATTCATTCTCTTTCCTAGGTCTAATGAATGAGCTCGTTAAGGTCAACGTCTCGATGGCAAGATCAGATCAAAGTATGCAATTATTGATTTTAAGTCAATTATACTGACTTCATTGATCAATTTCATCATAAACATTAGATTTCGATGCGCATGAAATTTGATCTTTACATTTTCCAAAGAAAAATGCAGTGAGTGCCTTTTATGTAGCTTTCGAATTACAATGTAGGAGCATCTGATTAACTATTATAACAAATAATTTACAAATTTTGTGTAGAAATTCAAAATATGTTCCATTCTTCTAATTTCAACATCTGACAGTTCAGTAGATTGCAAGATTGAGCAAAACGCTCTAAGCAATACAGCGAAATGTGATGTTAGGCAAATTAGATCTACATGAGAACATGCGAAATTCGCGACTTTCTCCTAGGGTAGCAGCTTCAAAAAGTAATAAACTATTATCAAAACGTAAATCAATCAGTTCCCGTTGAGGTCTTTCATCATCTCAACACATTTCCTAAAGCAATTTTATCAATTGTAACTAACTTTATTGAACTTATGGTCTAATGATGTTCTTTTTGTTCTATAAATATATAGGTCATGATGTTTGATTATTTTCCCACAAAAGATGACATTTCTTTTTGATAACCTGAATTCTGTGCACTGTCTTAACTTTTGCCCTCCAGCTACATTGTGCCATCAATGAGCCTATAGTAGGTGCAGCGTCTACTGAGTGAAATATTTTATTCGCATGATTGAAATTTAAAAGACATGTCGAATCATTTGCCTGAGCAGCAAATTGATAATAATATAAAATAAATGCGATAGTAAAGCATTGATAATATTGATAATGATAATCGATGGTGATGATAATAATGAACAGAATAAGTTGTCACAATAGAAGCTGATGCTTCTTTAATGCAACCAGTCAAAATAATGTTCTCCATTATGTCTAAACGCTTTGAAAATCAACCACATATTAGGACTATCGGCCTTGACATGACAATTATCTCAACATCAGAATTTACTCTGATCTGTTGACACTATGTTGTTGACACACTTATCCTTGCGGGCTTGGTCTAGTTTTCAACGTGGAAAACTATTTCTGCGTAAAATATCTGATGAAATTACAAAATATTTATTTAGTAAATTAGAATTTAAAGTACGAAATGATGGTGCTATAGGAAAAGTGCACTTCAAGTTGCAGTTTATGCTTGTCAAAAAGATTCATATTAGCAGCATCCGTCATGACT
This sequence comes from Prostheceraeus crozeri, assembly GCA_907163375.1. Taxonomy (NCBI): domain Eukaryota; kingdom Metazoa; phylum Platyhelminthes; order Polycladida; family Euryleptidae; genus Prostheceraeus; species Prostheceraeus crozeri. Next base: position 580,688 of record CAJQUW010010027.1, read on the forward strand.
GACATTAGGATTGCCGTGGAAGAAACTCGATTACTTCCATTTCCTTGGAAAATGCATAAAAATTTACATAGATTTTTCCATGGAAATTATAGGCAAACAATATTTCTATTTCAATTTCCGTCAGCTGATGTACAGGCTTGTCTGATTTTTGTCAATTATAAAAATGCTACACGTGTGGTTGCTTTCGAAAAATTATTTATTTCAGAAAGCTGCTGTGGACATTGCTGATTGAAACTGAATAATATACACGTACAAGTCGCACAGTATAATCGTACATGTTGACCAAGTTACGCATTGATTGCAAATAAATATATAGTGCGATCATGAAGGCAGTTTTGTCATAAAGACAATTAGAAAAAATGGTGCATCCCAACAATGTTGCAAGAAGAGAATCAAAACTTATTCATTCAATTGTAAAAAGCCCAAAAAACACGATCAGTGCATGCGAAGTGAATCCTTTATTCTGCTGAGGCCTCTTTTCATGTATATATAATTTTTGTTTAATTTCATTTCTACTTTCGTTATTATATCTTTTGTTTTTTGGGACTTTTATTGATATTTTAAAATTATTATTATTATTTCTTCTTTAATTTTTCAACAAAATTGCATGTTCAATATTTGTACTAGCTTTTTGCCTTGTCTTATCAACTTCAGGTTTCCGGTTTCCTTGTGAATTCTATTATGTAGTGTTGGTGCACTTGATCTCCTATTGTCTGTTTTTGTGAAATCTTATTTCTATGGGGTTTGTGATGTTATACTGATTCTCTGTGTCTCGAATGTGTAGCAAGTTGTGTGAGATTTGTTCCGTGTATTTTGGCTATCCGCTTTGGTTGCTTGGTTAGTGGCTCTAATGAAGACCGAGGGTTTAAGTCGAAAGGCCTCAGCAGAATAAAGGATTCACTTCGCATGCACTGATCGTGTTTTTTGGGCTTCCTACAAATGAGTGAATAATGAATTCTAGACCGATTATATGTTCGAGAGAATCAAACCTTCGGAAAACACATGAGAAGTTTACCCTCGTGTGTTAGCCTTACTGATTTGGTGATTGCGCAATTTTGATCGGTCGTTTGTTGAACATGAGGAAGGCATGATGAATGTTCTGTTGACTGCTGAATGCGTGCTTATGTGTACAGGGCAGGAATGATATCTGCCGTGGTCTAATGAAAACAATCACAGCTCACTGCGACGTCGTTCGCTACGGGCTCTTGCTACCAGTGCTTCTTAATGCCGATTGTGAATCGCACTACAAATTATTCAATACAGTCTTATTCCTATTACAGCTTCTATTTTGCTATCATATAATATCGACCAGGGTGATTGATACCTCGTCAGGTTAATTCCATTTTCGTTTCATTTTCATTCCCATGGAAATTAAGTGGAAATAATTATTTCTACGGCCTTGATATCACATCCGCCAATCTGCTGTGCATCAGGTGCGCTTCGACATTTTAAGAATATTTTGCATATCTCAAAAGCTGGTGTAATGGAAATAGGGCACATAATGTCAATAACATGTTTATATTGCATGTTTATATCATACTACTCACATTTACTGGCAGGAACTCAATTTCCTCCACAACCCCCTTTTTAATCCTAGCTCCTAATTACGATCATTATCTTGTGATGTGATGGTCTTTTCCCCATATGAACACTTCGTTGATGTTAATTAAAGACGATCTATTTCACGCATCCAAAGATTTTTTAAAGTTGACGATATATTTTATGCATTATTCAATTGAAATAAACTGATGTACTAAACTAATAAACTCAAATACAAGAAGAGAAATCAAAAAATTAATTTATCCAGTAAATCATGCCTTTTTTCAAGCCTCGTACAAAACCTTGTTGTTTAAATACTCTTCTCCTGACTGTACAAATTCTGATTTGCTCTTCCAATGAAAATATTTGTATTTTGATTTGAGAATTTTCAGACTAGCAGTTTTTTCCCACGAGGATAAGTTTATAATACCGTTATGATGCAGGGAGATACATCTTTGATTAATGACCCCATAAAACACTGCATGTACATAATGTTTGGTAAAAACACTAGCTAGCGATTTGAATGCAAAATAACGTCACATGCCTAGCTGAGTGACGTCATATTCAAGAATCAAACGTTTTCTCCCTTTGAAGCAATGGGCTTACATGGCCTTCTGTTGATCAGGTACTGACTTCAGTAAAGTTTCCTTCTCCCCTCCTCCATAAACACAAGAATAAACGAATAGACGCGCGCTTATTTGGAGACAAATTCTGATTGGCCGATAGCATTTCAAACTCTATATCTAAATGCGTCGCTTCAACCGATCTCTAGCTGCATCTTTGATCGTAGCAGGCCCGCGGGAACGTGGGGTGCAGGGGGTGCGGTTGCACCCCCAATAAATAGATCGAGGGTGCGTAGCACCCTCAATGTTATCACTGCCAAAGACTGTGCGAATCTTATTCGAGATTCATCGAAGCGTTTGAACGTGTATAAGTCGATGTTTGGCGAAGACGAAGTTGTTCAAAAGCTGAAGTCGTTGAGCGCGACGAGATGGTGTGTTCGCAATGGGGCACTCAAACGCCTGATTGACTCATATGCTCAGGTACTCGACACAATGAAAGAATTACACGATGACTCCTCAACCCGAGAAGAAGTGAAGGTTCGAGTGCGAGGCCTGCTCAGGATAGCGCAACGCAGTTCAACAGCTTTTGGGTTGATGGCATCTCTGAAGATCTTCGAACCATGTGAAATGTTGGCGAAGGAATTGCAAGGGCATGTTACGGCAAAGGGCACCAAAGAAGGAACGGATTTGCTTCTCTCCACGATCCAAAGCTTGCGTGATGATCACACAGTGGAAAAATTGATCACATGCGCAAAAGAAAAGGGTGAAAAACTCGGACTGAAAATCAAGTGTAGAAGCCGAATAACCCGCACTCCTCTTCGTTTGCGACACACGTCTGTTGTAGAAGATGTCAGTGTGCAAACACAATCTATAGAAAGCGAATGGCGAAAAGAGTATTTCCAATGCGTTGATCTGGTTACAGCTGAGCTCAAAAGACGTTTCACACAAGATGGGTTGAGCCTTGCTGCTGAGCGAGAAGAATTCCTCATCTCATCGGCTTCGACCGTTCTGGACTCACCACTGCCCAGCCTACCAGCGGACTTCAACGAAGACAGGTTGAAAAGAGAGTTGGTTCTGTTACCGAACATATTCCAAGGAAAGGCTGTCCAGAATATGTCCGACTTCGTTGCTGTCTTCGCAACATTACAGACAGAGACTCGTAATCTGTTCTGTGAGGTTCAGAAACTGGTGTCTTTAATACTGTGTCTGCCAGTCAGCACTGCTGAATCGGAGCGCACATTTTCCCTGCTTCGACGATTGAAGACTTGGCTACGTAGCAGTATGACACAAAAACGTTTGTCACACTTGGCTGTCATAGCCAGCCACAGTGATCTTCTTTGTGATCAGGACGTTCTGAAAGAACTCATGACTGACTTTGTGAAAAAAACGCCAGAGCGACATGCGGTGTTTGGTTCGCTATGATAAGCGTGATGAATTATCTGTAAATATATAGTGCTAATTGTTCATACATTTTTTGATGAATTTTTTTATATCTAACTATAGCAATTACGCGTTGCATGAACTCATTTTAAAAGTAGTAAGCTCGGGATGGTTACGTAATCTTGATCTGCACCCCCTAGAAAATAATCGTTCCCGCGGGCCTGGATCGTAGATTCAAAAACAAGCAGAAAGTGCGGTATGTATTCAACAAAATTCAAATAAATGTATAGAATAGATCATGAGATTTTATTTTTTTGGGAGGGGGGGTAGACCAGAATATCTCGTGATATAGTAGGGGATTCACAGGATATATCACGCCGTTTCACAAAGGGGAGGGGATTGAATAAATCATCATGCCTTTTGGTTTGAAGCATCCCAAGAAGCATGGTTGCAATACATGAGCCCTATTAATGATTTTGACAGACAGCAGAATTATTGGCTCATTTGTATCGGGCAAGCAGTGGGATCTAATTTTGGGCCTAAAACCAAGGCTTTCGTGAACGTGATTGAACACATGACTTGAAATATCCATGCATCACCGTGCGATTCTTGGCTTATCTGGTCTGTACTAGATTGTTTATATATGCTATTAAGCGGCCGCAGCTCAGCTGGTCAGAGTGATTGCCTAGACTAGACAACCTAAAGTAGTAGATTCGAGTCTTGTCAGCTGCATATATTTTGCATAGAAATTTCAAACTTTTCATTTCATTCATTGTAAAAAGTAATTACTCCATTGCTTCAGATCCTTGATGAAAATCGATTACCCGCTAATGATCGCAATCCTATCCATGCTACTCGGCCACCCTGTCGCATACTTGCTTTAGTCCTCGTAAAACCGACCTGCGCATTTGAGACGTTTTTTGAGACTCTCATTTGAGTTTAGCTTATATTCAGAGAAGCTAAACTTTCGTAAAAGCTCTTTCGTATTCTACAACCAAGTGCACGTGAAGTGTCCGTTGCATTTTCGTCAGGTCTGGTCTGGTCTTGAGGTATAGTCGCTATAGTGAACGTACTGCTGAAAGGTTGAAGGGTCGAATCCTTTTCTACTATGCGGCGCAACTCGTTTTTTCCGACAATAAGCATTCTCAGGTCATCCGTATTTTGTGATTAATTTTACATCCGACATTTTATTTTGCGAGTTTATCGTTACTTTTTTTAATCGATTGTGAACTTTGCTATCATTACATTGACATGTATTTTCTGATTTCAATTTTGCTACCCAATAAACATCTTTCTCCCTCTCAAACTGTTCACCAAAAACCGCAGGATTTGTATCTCAAGGAAATAAAATTTGTGACCTGCTTTCAAAAGCACTTTTTTGAAAGTCTGAATTTTGCGTCCTTTTGCAAATATTTTGTTGAATGACTTTCAGCGAAAGGAAATTGCAATCATTTTCAATTTTGAAGATATAAGTCATCTCCCCCTCTTCTGTAATTAATGCCAGGAATAAAAACATCTGCTATTTCAGCGGAAGCTGACATCCAGACCCTTTATCAACGCAAAATGGCAGAATTGACAGATGAGATGAAAAGAGTATTTATACAGAATGAAGGTAATATGCGGCGGAACTTAAAACACATCAGTCAGCTGATGTCAATTCATGACGTTGATTAAGGCTCGGAGACCTAGGCTGAATCAACTTAGCTTATCACAACGCTCATTCAACACTGTCCAGACCACGCTTCAACATATCAACCGCAAAATCGTCAACACTCCCACAACTACAATGACTACCGACATGCACACCGAAAGCACTTTTGTGTGCCCCTCCTTATGTTGCGACAATGCTTATGGGACTTAATTTTGGATTTTCTCGATGATTTGCTATTATAGCTGCGGTTGCATGTTTGAAGCATGAATTCATAAATGATATTCTTAGCGTTACAATCATAACTTATCTGGCAAAATATTGCAGTGCTAAGATATATCATGTTCATTCATTTTTTGTTTAGCTAAGCAATTCTTTACCTTTTTATTGATTTCATTTACCAGGTGAATATTCAAATAATGTTTGCTAATTGATGAGTTAATATCTATATTTTACCATTAAGGCATGGGAGGAATTCCTCAGTTGAAAAATGGGAACATGCCTGAATAGCTGCTAATTCATCCAATATCAGGAATCATCAACAGGCATAGTTTATATCTCTCAACATCGACGCAACTCCCTATTTAAAGTTGCAGCCATACCCGAGTAAATTTGAAATTTGGGATAAGCAAGTTGCTGACATTCCGACGGGCATTCATCAAATATCACTTTAAACGCAGTACCGGCAAATCGCCTATGTTAATGCGACACAAATAAATGATAAATGCTCCTTTTTGTAAACAAAATGTAAATAGAATCATGTAGAATAATACTGAGTTGCATCCTCAGTTGAAAAGTGAAAGTAGACCTGAATAGTGAATAGCTGCTACTACGTGACCTTCTACGTTTATGTTTGCTTTTCATGTCATGTTTTGTATCCATTTTCCTTAACTTTTTGTTAATATTGCATAAAGCTTCTCCCTTTACTGAATCAGTGTTACATCCATTTTCTACGTTATGTAGTCAGCATGCCATTATGACTAGAAATCAGCCTGTCTTTGTTCAGCAATTTGTCAGTCTTTATGTCCTTTCTGCATTATTTATAGAGCAACACATTTTCCTCCAAAGATCGGCAATGATAACATAAAAAATGAATACAGCAAAAAACGATAGAAAAATATGAGTCTGAGAAACGAGAACTTTACCTGATCATTACAGCCATTCCCGAAGACGATGTGAAAGTGAACGACAAACTTCTATCAGATGACTTTGAAAAAGTTAATTATTTATGTGATGAGTTGGTTGAGGAGCATGATGATTAATTGAATGTGTTCGATTAGGTCATTACAACCGAAATCGAAGTCGTCCAGTTAAGATAAAACTTAAGCGAGTAATGAAATCTTTAATCGCTCAGACAAAATACTGATATAAAAAATTCATTGGTCACTATTTTTGTAAACCCAGACCGCAGTCCTTTACCTCGAAAAAAAGATAGAAGTCTACGTGAGAAGTTGAAAGAATTGAGATTGGCAGCCACTGATACTGGCGACAAAGTTTACATCAAGCCTACACAATTGTTTCAAAACTCGACATTAATTGACAAATTCAATATTGGAAATCAACTATTTTGACAACTGAACGACAATACTGAAAATCAAAGATCGGCAGTGATACAATGATATCATTTTATTCTGAGGAAAAATGATATCATTCTGCATCATTTTATTTTTGGAAAATGATATATAATGATATCATCAAAAATTTTTGTTTCATTAGATTTTCTAACCATAGATTCTTCGCATTTTGTATTGAAGCAAATTTAGTCTCTTTGGTTTGTTCTACCGATGTCCCTCCACACTGGTTGACTCATGTAGCGAAAATCAACCGACTATTATCTGTCAGTTTGTCTATTACACAAATTGTCAAACAACTCATTAATGACATTGTCTTGATGTTTTTGAAGTTTTGACTGTAATCTAAATATTTTTGGCCTTTTATTGTACTTTAGATGCTGTTGGCCCAACCAACTGCATATTGTATGTGTATTTGTAATTCAATTGTATAAAGCTTAAATCAAAACTTGCGATGTCTAATGTATAGGCCATAGGCCCCACCTAACGTTTGATATACAAGAAGCTTTGTGTGACTAAACTGTTTTCTATTTACGTTGTAGGCCTACGTATATTTCATTAAAAAATGGTATATTTTCATTATAAAAAATAAAGTAATGTCATTTTATATCATTTTAAAAATAAACTGATATCATTGCACGATCACAGTTTCTTCTATCAAATTTCTGATATCAAGGAAAGTCGATTGCATGTTAAGTACGTACTTCCATTGTGAGCTGAATAGTTTTGTTGAACTACTGGTGTCTCCGGATTCGAATGTATTTTCCCAAGTGGTTGGAAGTCGACCTCATTCATCTGCTGTTCCGTCCGGTGCCATATGTAGACATATTATTTCTTGCACTTGCTTTGTTGGCAATACTTTTCCTCCTACTTTTATGCTTCAAGTCTGTCTAGGTTTTCTTTTCTTTTACCAATTTTTGACTCCTTGCGCATATCCTACAACCGTCCAACCCATTGTATTTAAAAAGAAATTGGAGGATTCCCTTTCTCTGCCATAGTGTTAATTTTCCCTATTTTTCCTGTATATTTGTGTATTTGCTTATCTATATTTCAATTTACAATTTTTTAATCAGATGTTCTATTTGTAAATTAACCGTTTTTTTCTCTTTACCTCTACATAAATTCTCCAATTTCTTAGCGTTATTTTTCTTCTGTTCTGGTCGATGGTGTGATGACAGCAATTGTGCTTGATGCTATTTTGACATTACGTATGCTGGTGTACATGTAACTTGGATATCCATATGTATATGTCATGCCGGTCGTATTCCTCGTAATGAGAGGCAGCGAAAACGCTCAGGAGACCTAAATAAAAATGTTGAACACAGTGGCGTTATTCTGCCTGTAAAAGAAATCATTCAAAGCTTCTAGAATCTTGTTAAAATCACTACCTACTTTCGGAGACAGCCCGCCGCATAGAGTTGCCTTCATCCTATACATAAATGCGCTTTTCATCTCGTCTATAAATTCCGCCATTTTGCGTTGAGAAAGGGCCTGGACCCGAAACGTTCTCTGATACAGCAGAAGTTGTTTTCATTTCTGGTATTAATGAATGAAGATGGAGATAAAACTTATATTTTCAAATTTGAAAATAACTGCTGTTCAACGAAGCGCAACCATTTTAATGCGAGTAAAGTGCATTAGAAATGCAAGTTTATGTCAGGATCACCTAATACATCAAAGACATCGAATAGACATTGCAAATTCAAATACTGGATGCATGTAGCAGCTTAAAATATTTAGTAGTAATTTCACTTTTAAGGATTCGCCCAGTTTTATCAACCAGTTTTGACTTTGCATTAGAAATACAAGTCTATATCAGGATCACCTAATACATCAAAGACATCGAATAGACATTTCAAATTCAAATAGTGGATGCATGTAGCAGCTTAAAATATTTAGTAGTAATTTCACTTTTAAGGATTCGCCCAGTTTTATCAACCAGTTTATCAACCAGTTTTGTCTTATATCAATTATAAAGGTTCTTCATTACCAAAATTCGACAAAGTTTCAAAATTTTCAAAGGACATTTAAAGTTGGTGATTTTGAACTAAATTTCAATTTAGAAATTGAGAAGGATCAAATTATAGTTGAGTTGAAGAGGTGTCGCTGTTCTGAATGTAAGATGTAGTCACTGAAATTCATGAATGTATAGAAAATTGACTAGAATAATCATACTATAGTCGTTATATAGACCACACTAGCTCTACACGATCCATTTATGCAAAAGTGAAAACTTTGGCTTTTAGGAGCATTTACTCGGGTGATTGCTAAGTACTAGCTGAATAAGGCACTACTGACATTCCGCCTTTGGCAGTGGTGATCATTGCTTATGAAACCACGATGTAAATAGACACACAATGAACGGTCTCCATTTCTATTGTTTATATTTCTAACATCTACTCTCGTGAGGGATGTTTCACACTGTTTCTAGTGAGTTGATGTCGCTGATGTAAGGCTTGCATTATTTAGACCTATAGATTAAGAGTAAGAATTTTGACTTAATCAGATCAAAATTTTGACCTCAAAAATTGACTTAATAGTTATAGGGGTCTACACAATGAGATTTCATAAAATAGAGGAAGAAAATCTTGTAACGAACAGGAAACTTTATCTTAGCGTAAAATCAACCACTTACTTTTGTCAGTGCACAAGAAATAACAAATTGGCTGGCTGATTCTGTCACTTAAGCGCATGTTTTTGGATTGAATTTACAATCCCCACTCAAAAATGTCTAAGAAATCCGAAAAAATCAATCTAGAATTGATGAAATTTTATTTGCATGCTCGCCTCATGGAAATCTTACTATGACATATGATACATACGTTACATGAAGTAATTGTTGCAGGTACATGTATTCGAATGTCCTATCAGCTAAAGTCGTCTTCTGACCACTTACTCCTCATTTATTGTCGGTTGAGCACCATCTTCATTATTTTTTCGCTACACTAGTAAACAATTTTTCGAAAAAATTTGTTTATCTAGATATTTTAATTGATTCTGGTCAATTCGACCCTGAGAAACAAGAATCTGAAGAAGGACCTAGGTTTTTTTAAATTTCACTCATTGTCGGCTAGTTGCAGGATGCATGGAAAGTTTCAACTGTCGATTAATCATGATAAAAATAACACAAGCATGATGCATTTGATGAGCTTGTTTACAAATTTCATGCTGGCCAATTCGACTCCGAAAAACATGAATTTGAAGTGTTTTCGTAAGCTTAATGCAATGTGTTTGGAAACTTTCGATTTTTTTATTTATCGCAATCGTGTTTAAGATTAAATTAGGTATCTTATCTATTGATAAATATGAATACAAATGCAGATTGTGATTAATTAGAATAGTAAAAATAAGCAAAAATGAAGCATATACGTGATCTACAATATCGCTACTAAACTGAGATCAATAGTGAATTATGGAAATTATTTTAAATTGAAATCATTTTCATCATTTCGAAGAAGAGACGAAACATAATCGCCGACGTAATGTAATATAATATCATCGAAATATAATATCATCGATGTTTCCCTCCGACCATTGTATTGTTGCTCCCTGTGTTATATGTCCTGTACCATAGTTATGAGTTATTCATTCATAGGACATAAAAGAATAAATTTCTATAACTTCGCAATCTTGCCATAAAAGTGAGAAAATAATTGAAAACAGTGAAAATAACTGAAATGCTCATTTGTAAGAATAGTTGAAAATAAAATAATTGAAAACAGTGAAAATAACTGAAATGCTCATTTGTAAGAATAGTTCAGTTATTTTCACAATTGATGACAGAGCATGTTATATAGCAATATCATTGTTGAATTGACTATGAAAAAGAAAAATTTTCATTTACTAGAAAAAAGGTGATATATGCCATACGAGAACAGTTATCTAGTGTTACTTCGATTACGACATATTACTACGTAGCATTGATATCGCGATAGAATATATTTTCATGCTCCATTTGGTTTTCATTTACTTGCTAGCCACTTCTGTTTCATTCTTCATCGGTCTACCATTAGAAGCAGCCAGCATCAGGCTTTTCGGATTTGAACATCAAATTGTCCAGTCAATTCAACTTAACACTGTTTTGGTTACCTTTGATAGCTTATTGCGTCGTACTTATGACTGTTCGTTAGAGAAACATATTGCATTTCTTTGAATTGTTGGGAATGTCCATTAAATCAACCACAAAGAATGCCTTCCAAAAGCAAATTTTGCAAGAGTCAATTTTAGAATACAATTATACAGTTTTGTGGCAGTTTTCTTGTTCAATATGACTCCATTAGTTTACCGTTATTATATTTGTAGATGATTTATTGCTTCATTCGTGTTTTCTGTAAATTCGAAAGCGATTCTCGTACTGTCTTCTTCATTGAAATTTCTCCTGTTCTAAACCTTCGTTATTCATCGCACATGTTGAGATACAAAAATTGCATTGCTGCTGGCGCAATGGACCTCTTTGGTGTGTGGTTCAGTTAGGCCTAGAGTTTTATCGTGCTTTGGCTCTGATAATTTTCGTCATTCATACATCAATGTCGCAGTTATTAAATTGAACACAACAGAATTTCATCTTGAACTAACTGCTTCGATAGCTGAATTAAACACTGTGAAAGTAACTGACTTTTGAATATGAAGGTCGAAACGTCAAAATCATAGAGCTAGGCTATGATTTATCATTGCCTTGTGCTGATAACTATGGTGCAGATGCATGGAAACTTTCATAGTTTCAAACCACTCGCATTCTGCATAGATGACTCGCTAAAGCTCATGATCTATGCAGAATGCTCATGCCTTGAAACTATGAAAATAAATGTCCATACACCACATTTGTCTATGGTATAACTACTACTTGGTGAACGCTCCCTGTTTTACACTGAAAGCTCCAGCATTTGATCAAAAATGTCTAAATAAGTGTGAAGGCAATGTAATTTGATTGGTATAATACACCCGAACTGTTCGTAAATCATTACAAGCTCTCAATCAAGTTCTCACAATGATCGTCTTTATGATTTCCAAGAAACCCTCGAATAATGATGTCCATGCATATTTTCCAATTGTTGTCATCGAATTTTCTACCTCATTTGACTATGCAACATCATGCAAGCGAAGATGCGTGTGATGGATCAAGTCAGACTATCTGGATTCAATCATTTTTGATTAACTAATTAAAGAGCCCGATTTTATTGCATATGAAGGTTGAAAATTCATTTAAAATTCTGGGTTGACAATGGGTTGTTTTCCCATGTTATTATCCGGGAGTAAATTACTGCGCTGAGGTCATGTAGCTCTGACCGAAATGATTATTTGTAAATCCATTTTTATACCCATTAACCCTTATCAGGGCATGTGACCACAAATTGTGGTTGACAGCAGCTTTTTGAAGCACACTGCATTGGGTATTTGTGTTGAATCATGATTGCACCCATATCACGCTAATTAGTGTTCACGGCAATGTATGTGAAGATATGAAATCATAGATATCACTTTCCTTCGCAAAATGAGACGATTTGAAAATCAGAACTTCGATTCTGGACATGTGACCACAAAATGTGGTAGCTGCGTTCGACTCAATTTCTATGTCAGAAATTCATATTTTCATCTCACATTTCAACCACAAAGTGAAGCTGTAAGTGATTTGAAGCAGCCAATACAAACTGCTAATTTCTGATCTTTTGATTTTGTTGAGCTATTCATTTGACTTTTATCACCAGAATGTAAATAAAGTATAGCTAAAATGCATTGATTTATTTCAGAATTGTGCGCTTTGTAGAGCAAATATGGCAATATATATGTTATTCAGCCCTTTCCTATAAATAAATATATTGTTTCTGTATATTTGCATTCATGATTTAGTTTATGAAGACACACAATTGCCATCTCAGTGCTATGTTGTCCACACCAGCGATTCTCAGGTGAATGATCTAATTGATAAATTGACATGATTTTGGTCATTTCATGATGGAACGACCACGCCGAAGAACATTTATGGAAGCGATAAGCGCTTTGGGAATTTATGATGAAACAAATGCGGATGATGAAATCGATGAACCGGCATTAGATGTACATGTAGAAGATATCGACAATGACAATGAGGATGTCGAGCAATTTGATGAACCAACTGTGGGTGATGTTGAATTATTTTCCGACAATGATGAGAACGATGAGATAGAAGCTGTAGTCGGGGTGCTAAGTCGACAATAAGGGCTGAACCGTGCAAATAGAGGGTAGAGGTCCAGATTTTTGCTCAAATACTGATTAAGGTATGAGTATTTTATCTTGATATGTATCTCTTTGGACACTTTTATATTTGACGCATAGTCATCAGCCAAAAAATGCTGTTTTACATGGAGAATCCCTATCTAAGATATTAATTGTTTTAGTCCGCCGCAATTCACTGCTGCTACATTTGTAAGCGTCGCTATGGTAACAATAATCAGCGAAGTTTAATTTTAGTCAGCTGCAAAATATTTATCTGAAATGACACGTGCTCTAATATAATAAACAAGTTGAATAGTGAAATTGTACTTCAGACTTAAAGAAATTGATGATATAAATATAGTTTGGTGAATTTAATGTGTTTTAAGAACGACATCAGCTGGTATAATGCAAGCATACACCGAACAGCATCGTTACAATCGATTTTGAACAATTTGCGGTTATTTATGACATCGTGGAGATCGTTTCGGCATTTTTTAGTAAATATATCATTTCGTTAAATAGTGTATCGTCAACAATTGAAAGTAGGTCGTTCATTCAACTATTTCTACAAAGAGAAATGCATGTAGTGGCGGCTAAAATACATCGAAGTTCAAAATGAAAACAAATAAAGTACACAAAATCCAGAAAACTAATAAAAGAGGGTATTTTTGCGTTAAATATTTCATGTACGACTCGCAAGTGGAGCAAGCGTACAAAAATGTCACGTTTGGAGAGAGATCGATTTTTCCGGCTGACTTTTAGGACAAAATTAATAGGTAATGGCTATTACACTGGCTGAGCTGGAACAATTTTAATCTGGCGGCTATTACACCGAATTAGCCAGCAAGACTGACTACCTAATAGATAAGCAGGTAAGAAAGTATCTACATTAAATAAAGCACTAAATTAAGCTTTGTTACATTAGGAGTTTCCGAAACACCGTAGGGAAATAAGTTTGCTTCGCTAAAGAAATCACTAAGTATCTCATAAAACATCGAAGACGAAGATAAACCAAGCAAGGCTAAGCAAGACAAGCAGCGAGTCAAGACACATTCTGACGCAATTTTTTTGTCACATTGAATGATCTGCAGCCATGCTTGTAGCTAATAAACATGAGGCGTGTTGATAGATATGGAAAACTTTTGTACCGGCTTCAATACCGCGTGTAATATCCACTGCCTAATAAAAAAGTTCACTGAATAAATCAGTCAATACCCAAAGCATTCAAATTATAGATAATTTCGCTTAAAATGTTGGTGCATCCCTTCTTAGTGTCATTCTCTAGATCGCTTCAAACAGCAACACCCAACGGACAAATCTGTCCTGGGAAACATTTTACGCAATAACTACATGTTTTCACCAATTTTACAAAAAAGATTATCACTTTACAGCACACCGACAGTCAAATTTGCCAATACTCATTTGTGTGGAGAAATATAAGACGTCAACTTCCCTTAGTAGAATGAATGTTTCAATAAAGTAAGGTAAGTCAAACATAAGGTCTAAGTTTCGACAGTCTGTCAGCTTCAGGGTGCAGTAGTTTTTCTACTGCAACTTGAAGTTTGACAGAGACTGCGAGAAACGTTGGCTTTGTATATGCGCATGCATGCATATTTTGCCTACCGTACTTTATGAAAACGTTCGTCCTACTAAAAGGAGTTCACTTTTAATAATTTTTCCCCACAGATGACCATGAACCTCCTGTGTCAGGCAAAAAATTGTCAATACTGCTTCAATCACCACCAACCTAGCTCACTTCACGCATTCTAAGCAAGCCTTCACCAATATGACAAGAATATCTTTAACAACATAGCTGGTCTGTGTACACAGACAGACAGAAATACCTCAATCACAATCAAACTTGTCCCACATCTTCTCAGTGTCATTTAGTAGAGCGTTTCACAATGCAGAGGAAAATGGGAACTCTGGGCGGAAAAGCGGTTCTACGAGTAAAAGTGCTTGGTCGGATGGATGCATTTCCGGCTACAGTTTCAGTTGTGGATCTGTATCTGAAAAGGCAGCGCATCGACACCCAAAGGCCTTGTCAATGCTGCCTCAATTCGAACCAAACTGGCATCAGCCAGGCATGGGAAGCACCTCGCGCAATCAACGCACGCCTTTACCAATTCTGCAAAAATTGTATTTTTTGCACAATTCTTTACACTGTCAGTCAAAACGTTGATAGTATTGTCTCAACTGCAACCAACTCACTATCATTCTGCAGAGCACATCAAAAGACAACAGCACAACTCAGGCCTGACATGCACTGCATGCTATCATCACACGTTTTCACCAATTACAAAACTATAATTTTCAAGAACAACTTTACATCTACAGCGAATACTTTGCGAATTTACCTCAATTGAAACCAAACTTATCCCATACATTCACAATTTTATCTCCAGAGTATCAAAACACAAGCGTTAACCGGCAAATCTGGCCGGAGAAACTTTCACGCAATCATCACACATTTTCACCATTTTTACAAAAAATTGTTTTCGATCATATTCACGCTGTCAGCCAAAAACTTTGTTAGTAGGCCTACTGCCTCAATCAATACCGCAGTTGCCCAAAACCTCAGTATCATTCTCCGTAGCGTTTCAAAACACAAGAGCAAAGGATAACTCTAGCTTGAGAACCACTTCTCCGAGATAAAGTACTTGGTCCAGTACAGTGTAGATCTATGCTCACAGCATCATTTCAATTGTGGATCTGCATCTGAAAATGGCAGTCACAGCGGTGGCCAAAACTTTGACGATCCTGCCTCAATCACAACTAAACTTACCCACACAACTCCCTGACTAATAGGCGACATGTAGCACTTGAATTCTGAGATTTCGAATTGAAATGAGCAATGAAAAAGATGATCAAGAGGTTTGGATCAGGTGAGTATCCACAGATTCGTGTGAATATACATGTGCATTGATATGTAGTGACAACTCTCATAGAAATCTTCCTTTGTAGAGATATCCGCAGTTTAAATATTTGAGTGAATACAGATGAAATTGTGTGGGATGACCGTCATGAGCAGAGCTATCGATTCGGATTTTGTAGATATCATGGATTGATGTATGTTTCTTGCATTTCCCATAACTTTTTCTGTGTTTGATCACACTAATCAATGCCCGAGGCCTAGATTCACAAGCACGAGCAAGCCCGCCGCGGTCTAGATTCATGCGACCGAGCACGCACAAGTACACCCGCTCGAGGTCAGAATTCACACGACTGAGCGCACCCGATGTCTAAATTCATACGCCGGAGCACACTGAAGGTATACATTTGTGCGCCTGAACACGCCCGATGTCTGAAATCAGGTGTCCAAGGCAAGAATTTAGACAACCGGAGTAGAGTGTGTGACTACGGGTGTCTTCGAGCGTCCAATTTTCGTCATCGGTCGGGCTCCGGTATATGAATGTAGATAACGGGCGTGCTCCTAAGAATGATCATGAGAAGGTGTGGACCTACTTTGGTTGCAAGTGAAGCAGGATCATTTATGTTTTGCCGACGTTGTGAAGTTGTGTTGCAAAGAAAATGACGTTAATTTCGAGAGATGATGGAAAATTCCGATGATTGCATGAGTTGTTTCTCAGGTCATTGCTGTCTGCTGCGTGTTACGTTGTTGCACCCTGTGGAGTATTATCATGAGAAGGTGTGGACAGATTGTTTGCAACTGAGCCAGAATCATCAAGGTTTTTCTTGACGATGTGAAGTCATGATGCGAAGAAAACGACGTGAAATTCGAGAGATGATGGAAAATTCAAATGATTGCATGAGTTGTTTCTCAGGTCAGAGTCGCCGGTTGGATGTTGGTTTGCAAAGTCGTTTAGAGAATGGTGATAAGAAGGTGTGGACAGATTGGTTGCAAAAGAAGCGGAATCACTAATGTTTTACTGAAGCCATGAAGTTGCATTCCTGATGCGAAGAAAACGACGTGAAAAGAATTCGAGACATGATGGAAAATTCCAATGATTGCATGAGTTGTTTCTCAGGTCAGAGTCGCCGGTTGGATGTTGGTTTGCAAAGTCGTTTAGAGAATGGTGATAAAAAGGTGTGGACAGATTTGTTGCAAAAGAAGCGGAATCACTAATGTTTGACTGAAGCCATGAAGTTGCATTCATGATGCGAAGAAAACGACGTGAAAAAAATTCGAGATGATGGAAAATTCCGATGATTGCATGAGTTGTTTCACAGGTC
Source organism: Prostheceraeus crozeri (assembly GCA_907163375.1). Classification (NCBI taxonomy): domain Eukaryota; kingdom Metazoa; phylum Platyhelminthes; order Polycladida; family Euryleptidae; genus Prostheceraeus; species Prostheceraeus crozeri. The sequence continues at coordinate 597,775 of CAJQUW010010027.1, forward strand.
CTTGCTGTCCGTTGCTTGTTGCGTTGTAGCACCCTGTGGAGTATTATCATGAGAAGGTGTGGACAGACTTTGGTTGCAATTCAGCTAGGGTAACAAATGTCTTGCTGACGTCATGAAGCTGTGTTGCGAAGACAATATGTAAAAGTTTCAAAATTGGTTCGATGATTGCATGAGACAAACATTGACACAAAACATTCCATGATTGCATGAATTGTTTTTCTTGTCAGAGTCACCGGTTGGTTGCCGTTTTTGTGGTGCCGCTTCGAGAATCGTCATGTGAAAGTGTGGGCAGGCTTTGCTTGCAATTGAGCCAGAATCACTCATGCTTTTCTTGACGTTTTAAAGGTTCTGTGTATCTTTTTTGTCAACGATGAGGCATGCTGAAAACTGAATTGATAGTGTATTATTTAAACAAACGGATTGAAATACTTTTTTGCTAACTCTACTGTGCAAGCTCGTGTATAACACGGTATGAAACTCATTTTTGGAGAGTATGGTTTTAGAGGGTGGCTTTGGGAAAATGTACTATGAAAGATTGCACAACTATGTAGAAAACCTAGTTTTCAGTGAGCACTATTCTGAATGAAGTCTTCTTGGCATCTTCCAAACATTTTTGCTCTTTTCCTGATGTCATTTCAGGTTCCGGTGCCATGTTGGTGCTCTTTTTTTGTAGAATTACATCACAAGACTAAAACTTATTTTGATTATTTTCAACAATTTGAATTTTCGGAAATACAATGGGAAATTAAATGGGACCCACTACATAGAGGAGGAAGTATAAAAAAATTATACTTCCTCCCCTACGTAGTGGGTCCCACTCAACAAAAACGGGTGGTCGCATCTGACCTCACTACAGAATGCATATCATGCAGCAGAAAAAGTCCGCAAAGATGCGAAGGAGTTGTGGCAGGCAGTGTGTCTGAAAACGGCAGACTTTCAATCAATAGGCCATTTCAACGAAACGTGATGTAAATATGATTGAGATGCCACAGAACGTTGGTGCAGTTTTACAGAATTTTCGGCAATGAAAAATGTGAGCTGTGACTACATTTGTTTTTGAAAATTTGAAATTCGATTAAAGTAGTCATCTTGTGTAGGCCCTGTAGGACAAAGCAATGCATGGATTTTGATGAAAATTGACTCAAATGTGAGTGAGATGCCATAGAACGTTGGTGTAGCTCTACGGAATTGTCTGCATCGAGGAACAGTAGTTGTGACTAGCTGTGTTTTTGAAAATTTGAAAATCAGTTGCGCAGGCTGTTATTTTTAGCTTATAAATTCTCTGCAGGACAGGGCACTGTTTGGATTTTGATGAAACTTGATGTAAATATGATTGAGATGCCACAGAAAGTTGGTGCAGTTTTACAGAATTTTCGGCAATGAAAAATGTAAGCTGTGACTACCTTTGTTTTTGAAAATTTGAAATTCGATTAAAGTAGTCATCTTGTGTAGGCCCTGTAGGACAAAGCAATGCATGGATTTTGATGAAAACTGACTCAAATGTGAGTGAGATGCCATAGAACGTTGGTGTAGCTCTACGGAATTGTCTGCATCGAGGAACAGTAGTTGTGACTAGCTGTGTTTTTGAAAATTTGAAAATCAGTTGCGCAGGCTGTTATTTTTAGCTTATAAATTCTCTGTAGGACAGGGCACTGTTTGGATTTTGATGAAACTTGATGTGAAGGTGATAGAGGTACCGTGGAGCATTGCTGTAGCTCTACAGAATTTTCGGGATGAAAAATGTGAGTTGTGACTACCTTTGTTTTTGAAAATTTGAAATTCGATTAAAGTAGTCATCTTGTGTAGGCCCTGTAGGACAAAGCAATGCATGGGTTTTGATGAAAACTGACTCAAATGTGAGTGAGATGCCATAGAACGTTGGTGTAGCTCTACGGAATTGTCTGCATCGAGGAACAGTAGTTGTGACTAGCTGTGTTTTTGAAAATTTGAAAATCAGTTGCGCAGGCTGTTATTTTTAGCTTATAAATTCTCTGTAGGACAGGGCACTGTTTGGATTTTGATGAAACTTGATGTGAAGGTGATAGAGGTACCGTGGAGCATTGCTGTAGCTCTACAGAATTTTCGGCAATGAAAAATGTGAGTTGTGACTACCTTTGTTTTTGAAAATTTGAAATTCGATTAAAGCGCATGAGATTCGTTTTTCTTTAGACTCTCGGATGGCTGCATTTGTTTAGGTGGTAAAAAATTATGAGTGGAAAATGTTTC